>CM060632.1:1895550-1970550 GCA_030578275.1 Meda fulgida | reverse complement strand
AGTCTGGGCTCTTGGAGTAACTACAGCAGTCCAGAGGAAGAGACGGGGTTTCTTCAGCACTGGTGTCTGGAGTGTGTCGTACGGATGGTCTTCAGGTTCAGGTTTTCGTGTTAAACAGGATCTTGATCGTGTGAGAGTGAATCTGGACTATAATGGAGGAACGGTGTCGTTCTCTGATCCTGTAACTCACACACATCTACACACATTCACAACCACCTTCACTCACACACTCTTTCCAGTCTTCTACTGTTGGTCTGACTCTCTGAGGATCTTACCGGCCAATCCTCAGTAACGTCACTCCTGTAGATCTGGATCTCCTGCTCTCATCCTGTTTCCAGTCTGTAATCCACTTCTCATGAGTGAGAGTGCTGTTGCTCTGAGTATCAGTACGGGCGCTGTGATTGGCCGTGATGATCACATGACTGATATCCGCACTACAGCAACACACACTCTCATGTTGCTTTAACAGATCAATAAACAAGAGTGAAGTTTGTCACTTTGATCATTTTAAAGTTTATATTTCTCAACCGATTTCAGTGGTTTATGATCCACGTGGAGTATGAAAAAGGTTCTGTCTGAAATTATTAAGAATCTCGCTGGTTAAGAGATTGACATTTTTTAATGGTTAATTATTAATTAGGAATTGTGAAAAGTCAAGCTTAGTTTTGGTTTGTTTTTCTGGGTTAATATTTGTAGAGACGTCCCTAATGTAATATCATTTAATGTACATGAAATATGTATAATGTATTTCAGTGTGTCTTAATCACCGTCATATTCGCCTTTTCTCTCTCCTTTAGTTCTGTCTTCAGTCACGTCACAGGATGGATGTCACAGGGCAGTTTAAATGAATGAGAACATCATTTGCAGCTCAAAACCTTATTTATCTTAAGGCTCTTTTCATTTATATCATTTATTTCTATATATCGTTTTCCTCCTAACCTTATGCTTGCAGTTTAACACACAAGTGTTTGTTTTATTATTCACACCTGAACAATAAATGTCTTTATAGAAATTTAAAAAAGAAATTAAAGTGTCTCTTCATTTTAAATGAAGATTTTAAATGTGTTTTATTGGGGTCTAAAAAATCAACTTTAGACTTTATTTAGTATAACGAAATGATGTCTAGTGAATCTCAGTAAAAGACCGAAACAAAAACACAACTTAAAACAAACAACAATAAACAGCAACAATTACTGCAAAATAAAGTGCAATTATGTCACTAGCTGTGTGTGTGTGTGTGTGTTGTGTGTGAAGTACAGAAGTAATGGAGGTCACAGCTCTCGGAAAGAAGCAGTTTCTCAGTCTGTGTGTTTTCGTAGCGTTTCACTGCTTTTTACTGTCAGAACACCATAGTTGTACAAACAAACTAAATGCATTTATTTCCATTCAAATGGATGGACACCTACAGAGAGGGGTGGGGCTTAAACGGTTCTTTATCCTGTGGGTTCCTCTAGTGGACAACATTAATATCACAGCTTGGACCCCTAATTATAAGATAGTCCTAATGAATCCAGTAAAGCGTGATATAACCATATAACATTTATGTGATATGGTGGAGAAAAATAGTACAACTACAGTACAGTATAAACTGCATGATATATAAGTGTAATATTAGAACAGATGGAATAGTTCAATATACAGTATATGGAAGTTTTATTATATATTGGTTTTATTATATATTATTATGAGCATATAGCATATTATTATTATTAGCCTTAAAATACAATTGAGTGTACTATTTTATAATATTCGTAATTGAGTATAATAAGTAAGAGTATGATATAGAAGTAATATAATAACTGAATAAAATAGTTTATAAAACGGTTAGGGTAAGTGGTCTATTAAAGGATTAGTTCACCTCAAAATGTAAATTTCCAGATAATTTACTCACCCCAATGCCATCCAAGATATCCATGTCTTTCTTTCCTCAGTGGAAGAGATTTTTTTTTTTAAGGAAAACATTTCTGGATTTTTCTTCGAATAATGGACTTCAGTGGCAACCAACGTTTCGAAGTCCAAATCAATGCAGTTTCAAAGGGCTTTAAAGTGCTTCAAAGGGCTGTGCACGTTCCCAGCTGAGGAATAGGGTCTTATCTAGCGAAATGATGGTTCATTTTCTAAAAAAAACAAACATTTATATACTTTTTAACCACGATTGTTCGTCTTGTGCTGGTCTGCGATGCGCCAGGCATTACGTCAACACGTAAGGCTATGACCGCTACACCCAACGGTTCTCTGTATCCCTACACGACAACACCCCTAGCAACCACTCTTAGTAACGTAAACATATGTTTGTTCTCATTGATATTGTTCATTGAAGCTTATAGAGTATTGTGAGAGATCGAGTAAGCGAGTGTATATACCTGTATTGACAGTAGATATAACATTTTCCTTCAAGTCAGTCCTGTATTCACAATAAAAAATCAGTTTGAATGTCCGCTGCAATATCTTGTCCTTTTAATAGTCAAGTTTCCGTGCATATGCACGGAATAGATAGCACACTTCTATCTGATGTGATATTTACATCTGAAAGACGTATTTTTAAGAGTGTTTGCTCATCTGCAATACGTCTATACGACGTTTCCTGTCAGATGTCAAATAGACGTTTAGAAGATGTCTTCAAGATGTAATGATTTAGAATGCATGTTAAGCTGACATCTTCTAAACATCTATTTGACATCTGACAGCAAACGTCCTATAGACGTATTGCAGATGAGCAGACACTCTTAAAAATACGTCTTCCAGATGTAAATATCACATCAAATAGAAGTGTGCTATCTGGGCGATAGGTTTCCGTGTCCCAGTCATGCGTCAGTTGCCTCTTGCTTTTCAGTGTTCACAAGTTTGAGTCCTTTCAATATAAAGGTCTTCACTAATGACTGACTCACTCATAAAGACCGGCTTTGCCGCCATCTAATGGCGAAATAATGTAACTTCTGATGCTCTTTATGGTCAGGGACTAATTTTTCCAGCGGAAGGAAGGCTTTTAGTGACTTCATGAAAGTTGCATAAATACAAATAAATACATATTTTTGCATATATACAGGCTTCAGTATTTGTATTGTGTGGTAATCGTTTTCTAAAAGCAATACGGTACTCGAGGCTAGTGCTGTATCGTGAATAAGTCGGACGGACTCTGCTTAATTCGCGTTGTGCCTAACAACGCCCTTTAGCCGTGACTTATTCACGATACAGCACAGCCTCTCGAACCTCATTGCTTACATATATAGCATAAATAATATAGTCAATAAAATAAAAATAAATAAATAAATCAGTGAGTTGTGAATAGTACAATAATATAAAAGTGGTATAGGGAATGTGAAGGTGACGTCACGCCGTGTTGCATTATGGGTCCGCTGCCATATTTACAGGATCGCGCCCTATCCCGCTCTACCCGCTGAGTTTGAATTTATGTGTTGGAGGCTGAATGGAGTTGTTCCTGTACTTGGAAGGGCACTTAACTTCATCACAACCTTTCCCACAGCAAGTGCACCTCACTGTGCCATCTGGTGATGCTCCCACTTGGGGGAAATCTGGGTTTATAAAAAAACCCAAAATGATTACTGAGATGGCACATTCAGAGGGGACTAAAATCACTGAGAAGCTCTGGTGATAATTACTCTACCAACCTCTCCATGTTCAACTAATCCCGTCCGGATGGGGCTCAGGGTGAGATACTGTTTACCTCATCATATTTACTCATCTTTTCACTGTCTACACTGGACACGAAGCCCTTGCCGTCAGTGGAAAGAAAATAGAGATGGGAAACAACACAATTTCCTCACTTTATTTCTTAGAATATGTTCACTGTGTTCATCCACAAACTGCTCATCCAGACACAATTGTAGACGAGTGCTCTATTTGTGTGATTTTAATTTGATAATGTTTCTGTCATTAGTGTGCGATTGACCCTTTGTCTGCGTTTGTTGAAAGTATGTTTGTGTTTAGTGGCGGCCAGTGTTTGTGTTCTCAGTTTTGTGTGGGGTCGATCACTCTCCCCATGAACAACAGGCTAGAAGTGGCTTCATGGTACAGAAAGAAGAAGAAGGGCCTGTTGACGATGAAAGTGGCTGGCAGAGAATAAGCCGTGATTCCCACTGATGTGGCAGAGGCTGCGCTGGTGCCTTTCTCATCCACCTCGATCACGGCTTTATGCAGCACCTGCACAACACAAACACACGTAATAAAGCATTGATGGCTACGTTTACATCCAACGTTGTGAATTTAAGGCGAGACACCCCAGGTGAATAGGGTAAAAAAAATAACTAATAACTAATAGACATCATACTTCACCAGTTGATTGTTTTCATTAATAATTGCAAACATTTTTTGTTTTTACAAGTTTTCTGAAATTGTATGTTTAAAAATGCAAATGAGGCATTATATAATTAAATATTGAGGCTGTTCCAGCGGTCAGGTGGGCCAATGAGGCGCAACCAAAAGGACCTGCATCCGTGCTGAGGGCTCCCTCGGTCAAGGAATAAAACAAGCGGGACTGGGAAGAGTCTTGGGAGGCAAACAGATCTACCTGTGCGTCGCCGAACTGTTCCCAAATCAGCTGAACCGACTGGGGATGGAGTCTCCATTCGCCAGGAAGTGGCTGAAACCGTGAGAGCTCGTCAGCTGCTCGATTAAACTCTCCCAGGATGTGAATGGCTCGAAGCGACCTCAGATGATTCTGACTTCATAGGAGGAGATGGCGGACGACTTGCGACATATGGCGGGAACGTAGACCATCTACACTACTGTTACCTTCTTGCCTGAGCGGACTAGTATGAAGCGGTCTCATATGAAGCAGTTTGAGCTGCGTGGCTGCCGCTGTGGACGCCATATGCCCCAGAAGCCTCTGAAATAACTTCAGTGGAACCGCACTCTTGCCCTCGATTTGTCTCAGGCAAGTCAGCAGTGACTGTGTGCGCTCGCTCGTAAGCCCAAACGGGTGAGTTGCCAGAGTCCCTGTGTTCGCAAACCTGGTCTCGAGAGTGAGCTAGAATCAGCTAGTTGTCGAGATAGTTCAGGAAGCGAATCCTGTGTTGCTGGAGTGGCACAAGGGCTGCCTCGATTACTTTCGCGAAGACGCGAGGGGACAGGGCTAACCCGAAGGGAAGTACCGTGTACTGGTATACCTGCCCCTCGAAAGCAAACCGTAGAAACGGTCTGTGTCGAGGAAGAATGGAGACATGAAAGTAAGCGTCCTTCAGGCCGATCGCTGCAAACCAATGCACGAATGCATATCAGCCAGGTTTAGCCACAGGTCTCTCCTGGACCACAGCTGTGGACATCACCTAAGCCAGGAAACGTGCGGTCAACTTCGTCGCCCGGAGAGCGAGGTCGTGGAGGCACGCAGCTCTTCCATGAGCCCCGGATCAGCTCTACCCTTGTGCATGTCCCTGAGCATCTGGGCCTGGTAGACATGCAGGGTGGCCATGACATGCAGAGAGGCGGCAGCTTGCCCCGCCGCTCTTTAGTCAAGTCAAGTCATCTTCATTTGTATAGCGCTTTTAACAATGTAGATCGTTCCAAAGCAGCTTTACAGTGATAATAGAAAATTAAAGTAACAGAGATTGTTTTGGCTTTATAGCAGCTCTAGAATAAAGTTATTTTCCAGCTTAAGTTAGTTTTGATTGATTCACTTCCGTCGCAACGATCATTAGTTATTAACCCCCTGTGGTCGACGGTCGCGCCGGCGATACCAGCTTGCTTTTTTTCTTATCAGTGCAAAAGAGACTCAAAATACTCAGTTAATTTTGAGCTTACATAAGTGTTATAGATCATTCAAAACGGTTAAATGTCTTATTTTATTTGTGTACACTCGTAATAAAAACAAAATGTTGGGTTTTTCGTAAAATAAAGAAAATAAACATAAATGCACGTTCTGCAGTCTCTCTCAATGTGAAATTCATTCTGAAACGTGACAGAAAATGACCTGTAACTCAGCGAATGTTTGTCACACAGACTTGAAAGGTCTTTACAACGCTTGGAGTCTCTATTTTTAAATGATGTAAATATATCAAAAACAAATATTCTATGTTTAAGAAATCCGTATGAAAGCAGCGACATGTACAGTTTCTCAAACTTGTCCTCATTACCTCTAATGTGACCACACCCACGCAAGCAATTGACAAGCAAAAAGTCCACGCAAAGGAATGCAGAGCTGTAAACGCCCTCATCACCTCAAAACAGAGTTTGGAAGACTGTGTTTGTGCTGTGCTGTTTCACTTGGATTTACCTCAGAAGAATTATAAGAACGCAATTTGAAGATGAGAAGATTTTTAAGGTAAGACATGTTAATCTGGTGCCAGACTAAAATTTACATTATGAAATGAGATTGGAGTAAAAACATGAAGCCTAATGTCGTACATGTAAGTGTATCTATAGTATAGACAGAATCATGTTGAAATGTGAACTAGACTGGTAGGCAAACTTTTCATGCTAAATTTATATACATAGGACACAAGGATGTTTTTATGTTCGATAATAAAACACAACATGATAAAAGTAGGCTCGTATGAGTGTTTACTCTAACATGGTGAATATTATAATGTTTAGACCCATGTTTACTGTTAAATACTGTGTTTGTGGATATCTGCTCAAACCGTAGATGTATAATATGGCAAAAATAATGTTTAATAGTTTGGAGCGGCTCTATCGCTTCAGTACATTTTCTCTGCACGCGCTGTGAGTTTGAGTCAGTCGCGCTGTGCGCTTGAAAGCAAAGTTCGCCAAACATTAGTCTTCATGTTTTTACTCCAAATGTTTCCATTCGTTATGATGTTATGAAATGAGATTGAAGTAACATATGATAATCAATATATTTTTCTCTAGTGTAGTGTTACTGAAGTGTTCCTTTATAGGCCGCTTGCTATAGGCTATTGTTATTCACTGTTATTCATGTGACTTTCAAATGAAAGATTGCTATCAAAGAGCACACCCAGGTTCCTAACCGACAACGAAGACTTGACAGAGCAGCCATCAAGTGTTAGACAGTATTCTAGGTTATTACGTGAGGAAGTTTTTTGTCCAATAATTAGAATCTCTGTTTTTTCAGAATTAAGTAGTAGGAAATTACTAGTCATCCAATTTTTTATATCAGCTATGCATTCCGTTAATTTTGTGAATTGGTAAGTTTCGTCAGGGCGTGAAGAAATATACAGCTGAGTATCATCGGCATAACAGTGAAAGCTAATTCCCTGTTTCCTAATGATATCTCCTAATGGTAGCATGTACAGAGTGAACAGCAGCGGGCCTAGTACTGAGCCTCGTTGTACGCCATACTGAACTTGTGATCGATAAGACATCTCTTAATTTACTGCTACAAACTGATAATGGTCAGATAAGTATGATTTAAACCATGCTAGTGCAATTCCACTAATGCCAACATCATTTTTGAGTCTATTTAAAAGAATGTTGTGGTCAATAGTATCAAATGCAGCACTAAGATCGAGTAACACCAATAGCGAGATACAACCACGATCGGATGATAAAAGCAAATCATTTGTGACTCTAATGAGAGCTGTCTCAATATAGCCTGGTTAAAACCAGACCATTCTCAGTTGTAACTGAGTAATGGTCTGGCAAAGCGTCATAGATAAATCATTTCCAGAGGGGCGTCACCAACGGACGTCGCGGGTAGACCTAAAACCAATCAGAGCGCTGAATGAGATGACGTGTGCAGAGCGGCGGCCGGCGGAGAAACATCTCCGAGTGTTGTTCTTTGCTCGGTTTTTAACAAAAAGGAAACGTTCAAATCGCTTAAAACAGACGCGATAGCTGATTCGAACGAGTGATGTTCGACGGCGGCATCCAGCTTTGTAATTTAGGATATAAAATCTGCTTCAAAATCCCAGCGTTGTCGTCTTCGTGTAAAGCCCGCCCTAACGTTTCTGATTGGTGCCTCGATTTCGACGGATTGGAAATGGGCTTGAATGAGCTCTTTGCCAGACTAACTTTCAGAGCAAATCTAAATTTGCCGGAAGTTGTCTGGGTTTTCCCAGGCTAGTCTCAATACTATGGTACGGTCTAAATCCTGACTGAAAATCCTCGCAAATATAATTTCTTTCTAAAAACGAACAGTTGTGAGGATACTGCTTATTCTAATATCTTTGACAGAAAAGGTAGATTCGAGATCGGCCTGTAATTGACTAATTCTGTAGGATAAAGTTGCTTTTTTTAACAAGCAGTTTAATCATAGCCAGCTTAAAAGTTTTTGGTACGTATCCTAGTGACAAAGATGAATTAATGATATTGAGAAGAGGATCTATGACTTCTGGAAGCATCTCTTTCAATAACTTAGTTGGTATAGGTTCAAACATACATGTTGTCGATTTAGATGATTTAACGAGTTTAGAAAATTCTTCCTCTCCTATAGCAATGAATGAATCGAATTTTTCCTTAGGGAGACTACAATGCACTCCCTCATGCGATACTGTAGTAGACGGTTGCATAGTTATAATTTTCTCCCTGATATTATCAATCTTATAAGTGAAGGTCATAAAGTCATTACTGTTGTGCTGATTGGAAACTTCTGGGCTTGAAGCTTTATTTTTTGTTAGTTTAGTAACTGTTTCAAATAAATGAAAAAAGCAATTGAAAAAAAAGCAGATCTAGCAGCTTTTAAGGCATCTCTGTATGCAATCGAGCTCTCTTTCCATGAAATGTGAAATACCTAAACTAAAACTAGTTTAGTTTTCTTCCAGTTTTGCTCCATTTTTCTGGCTGCTCTCTTAAGGGCCTGAGTGTGCTCGTTGTACCACGGCGTTGGACTATTTTCTTTAATCTTCTTTAAGCGCAACGGAGCAACCGTGTCTAAAGTGCTGGAAAAGAGAGAGTTCAAAATGTCTGTCGCAATATCGAGTTCTTCTAAGCTATCTAGGAGGATTAGCTCTATAGGATTTAGCCACCAGGGTAGATTAAAATCTACAGGCTTTGCAGGGGTGCTTTGGATCACCATACCAGGTAGAATCGCTCTGAGGACACAACTGCATCGCAACAGAGTGCTCCACAGGGTGTACCCTTTAGCCACGGCCCCTTTGAGGGAAGAGAAGGCTAAGGAGGCCGCCGAACAATCACGGGAAGATAATGGTGACTTCCAGGACCTTGTGACCTCCTCGTGCACCTCCGGGAAGAAAGGTATTGGGGGCGGGGGCTGACGGCCATCAGCACTTGCCGCCCACAAAAACCAATCATCCGGCCGGGAGAGCTGGCTGCCCGGGAGAGCATGGTTGTCAATTCCGGATCGGATTCTGGAAATTCTGGCACACCCGAAGGAGGCAGCACAGCCGAGACTTCATCTCCGGAAGACTCCAGCCCACCTTGTGATGCGGCGATCGACATCGTCTCATCATCTGGAGCGCCGAATGAGATGCGGGGAGTGTCCGAAGACGGACCCGCAATCTCACCCTGAACGCTCGCGGGTTGCGGTGCGCAAGAGGGGGGTGTGGCCCGAGGAAGAATCGTCAGGGCTTTATTCCACACCGTCACCCTCAGGTCACCCTGGCCACCAGCCAAAGTATCGCCTCTCGCGGAGGGGATAGAATGGGGTGTGGCAGAATGGACTCTACCTCCACGGAGGTCATTAAGTCTCGACCGAAGCACCACAATGGTCATATTCCCGCAATGAGAACATGAGTCATACACAAACGCTGCCTTAGCGTGATCTAAGCCCAAACACGCAAGGCAGCGATTGTGCCCATCAGATGACAAAACAAATCGACCACACTCAGAAGTGCACGGGCGAGACATCTTGAAAAAGACGCGCCACGCGCAAGCTCTTTTATGAGGAGAAGAAAACTCTCCAGAGTGCTGAAGCACCCAGTGAGAAGCACACACATTGTTGGCAGATCACTGCACAGATCAGCAGCGGCCAATGTGATCTCGCTGGAAGGCGCCATTACACTAACACACTGGAGGGCCGCTCGTCTCATAGTCTCGAAGATCTCAGACAGAGGCTTGCAGAGGAGTGAAGAGAAGCTCTTGGCTCTGAGGCAAATACATAATGCGAGATTACCAGCGTCCCTTCTTTAATACCCACGCGGTGGGGCGGAGTTGCACAATGCAAATTCCGCAGACCCATGGCATTTCCTTGCCATTGGCTCGTTTTGTAGAACTCAAAGGTGATAGGGTTCTAAGCGAAACCCCCATTTCGTTCAGTCACTGACGTAACTCGCAGTGACTGAACGAAAGGGAACTGTAAGTTTCTGCAATCAGGCTTTTTTCCCCTCTATCATAAATGAGTTTGTCTCAGAGCATCAGACGAAACACAATAAACGCTGTCATGTTCTCTTGCGTTCGGATGCTGGTGTTTGGGAACACAATCGGGTGAGACGCTTCTGGAGCGAATTAAACCAAATCATTCTTGGACTTTGACTCCGCTGTTTCAAAAACACCAAATCAACATTTTAGATGCTGCGATGCCATTGGTCCACTGGTTACTCCAGTTCCCTTTCAGTAATTAGGATCCCTTTAGGGAGCCCTATCATCTTCGAGTATCTACAGAACAAGCCAATGAACGTTAGCGTGCGTGAGTCACGTCACGCGCCCCTCCCTGCAGCATGGGTATAAACAGGAAGCAGGCGCACGCATGCATTATCTTTCACTTCGGAGCTGAGCTACTGTTTGACTCTGAGTTCTGCAGACTGCTGCTACGTTGAAGAGGGGAGAGAAGAGAAGACTCTTTTCCAGTGTTGGTGTGACAGCGCGATCAGCGGTGGCCGCGAGTATCCTGACTCACATCCGCAACAGATTGTGTGTGTGTGTGTGTGTGTGTGTCGGTCTCGGTGGGCAATTAAACCCTGAGTGTGTACCTCGTTTACACCACGGCTACCCCTGGGTGCTTCAGCACAGAGTTTTTTTTTTCTTTTTTTTTCTTTTCAAAAACTAAAAGAGCAACACAAGCATGACCCTGCGTCTTTTTCAGGATGTCATTCCGCTTGTGCGTTTCTGGATGCGGTCATTCCCTGGCACCAGCAGACGGCCACAATAGTTGATAGTTGTAGTTATATGACTATGATAGCGCTAAGATCGAGACTCGCTTACCTCAAGGGAGGTGCAGTCCCCTCGCCTATGCCTTGATCTAGCGTCTATTCTGGACCTCAGAATAGACCTACTTCTGTGCATGACCAGGGTGATCTGAGGATTACCGTGAGGGCTTCCCCGCCAAGGCAATCTCCTTGGGTCCCTCACGCCTCACAAGCGCTACTGCCGTTGGAGCCTCAAAAGGAGCGTGCCTTGTCCTTCTCATGGACGATCGGTCCGATCCAGAATGGGCAGCTATGCTTTCCCGGGCCGTCGAGAAGGTTGGGCTTGTGTGGAACCCTCCACCACGTCCCGAACCTTCCCGTTTGGATGATTGGTTTCTCGGGGCGGGCCGTGCCGGTACCATTCTTTCCGGAAGTGCATGAGGAGGTCACTAGGACGTGGACGGCACCGGATAGTGCCAGAAGCTGTCCTAGTGGCTCCTTCCTCCTTACCACCCTCAATGGCGGAGCGGCTAAGGTTTATGTGGATATCCCGCCGGTGGAGCGTGCCGTTGCAGCTGTGTCCAGCGTCCGCTTCCTCCTGGCGGGGCAATCCGCGCCTCCCATCCAAGGCGTTTAAGTTTTCGTCCGGTCTTACGGCGAAGGCTTACAGAGCCTGTGGACAGGCCGCTTCCGCCCTCTATGCCATGGTGCTTCTGCAGGTCCACCAGGCCCAGGCGTCCATGGACATGAACGAGGGTGGTTTTGACCCAGAGCTCCTCTGGGAGTTGCATGTGGCAACTGACCTCGTTCTCCGGGTGACGAAAGAAACCGCGCGTTCCGTCGGTCAGACGATGTCCACCTTGGTGGTCCAGGAGCACCAGCTTTGGCTCAACCTGGCTGATATGACGGACACGATCAGTTCCTGGATGCCCCTCTCTCCCAGGTTGGGTTATTCGGCGACGCAGTCGAGAGCTTCGCCCAACAGTTCTCGGCCTCCCAGAAGCAGACAGAGGCCATCCGACACGTTGCCAAGGTCGACCTCCTGCGGTGTCCTCCGCTCCCGCGAAGCTTCAGCAGCAGTCTTCATCCAGGCCTCAGATCAAGTTAATCTTCAGGAGATTGTGAACGCCCCGCTCCTTCCCCCTGGAGGGCCGGGCGGAGAATTTTTTGGTTCCGCCACTGGCCCCGGGTGCAAGGTCAGGGAGGACGAGGAGCAGGTCTTGTTAGTTGCGGCGTATTGGCCCAACCGGACCTGGTTCCCGGAACTGGTGCTGCTCGCGACAGCCCCTCCCTGGCCCATTCCTCTGAGAGAGGACCTGGTCTCTCAGAGACGGGGCACCCTATGGTACCCGCGTCCAGACCTCCGGAAACTCCATGTCCGGTCCCTGGACGGGACGCAGAGGTTCTAGGTGACCTACCCCAAGCGGTAGTTGATACCATCCCTTTCGCTAGAGCCCCCTCTACGAGGCGCCTCTATGCGATGAAGTGGAACCTGTTCGTTGATTTATGTTCTTCTTCATGAAGAGAACCCCCGATCTTGCTCGATCAGAGCCGTGTTTTCCTTCCTGCAAGATGGATTGGAGCAAAGGCTGTCTTCCACCCTCCACCCTTAAAGTGTATTTTGCCGCTATCGCCGCACATCACGATGCAGTTGAAGATAATTCGCTGGAAAAGCACGACCTGATCGCCAGGTTTCTGAGGGGGGCGAGGAGGATTCAGTAGAGACGCTCTCTATACCCTCTTGGGATTTGTCTCTGGTCCTTTCGGCACTTCAGAGACCACCCTTTGAGCCTTTGCAGTCACCGGAGTTAAAAATTCTGTCCTGTAAAACAGTACTCCTGGTTGCATTGGCCTCCATCAAGAGGGTAGGGGACCTACATGCATTTTCGGTCGCTGAATCGTGCCTGGAATTCGGCCCGGCTAACTCTCACGTGATCCTGAGACCCCAGCCCGGATACGTGCCCAAGGTTCCTACCACTCCCTTCCGGGACCAGGTGGTGAACCTGCAAGCGCTGCCTTCGGAGGAGGCAGACCCAGCCCTGGCTTTTCACTGTCCCATCCGTGCTCTGCGCCTGTACGTGGGCAGAACGCAAGGCCTCAGGACCTCAGATCAGCTCTTCGTCTGTTACGGAGGCCAGCAGAAGGGAAAGGCTGTCTCCAAGCAGAGGATGGCCCACTGGATAATGGATGCCATCGCCTTGGCTTACCCACCCGGGTTGAGAGCCCACTCCACTCGGGGGTGCCGCTTCTTCTTGGGTGCTGGCACACGATGCCTCGCTGACAGACATCTGTAGAGCTGCGGGCTGAGAGACACCTAACACGTTCGCTAGGTTTTATAGCCTACGTGTTGAGCCGGTTTCTTCCTGTGTGCTCGCTTCAACCAGTCGGTAACACCGAAGTTCCCGCTCTTGTGTCGGCTTGCTTCCCAATTGCGTCGTCACGTTCCTTCAGGGAATGAGGGTTACATTAGTAACCGAGAAGTTATCCAATCACAGCCTCTGCTGAGGAAAAGTCACATGAATTTTGAGGGATTTATTCAGGAAATGTGTTTCCATCGTAGTTTATGCGAGTGTCTTTTTGATGAATAAAAAATGACCCGCCTCAATTGAACCGCACGTTTTAATGCACATTTTTTTAATTAATGCGCAACTTGGCGTTTCCATCCAGCATGCGATATTTTATGCGATAGCCCAAGATTCACATAAAAACACAGTTAATGTCAGTATGTGTGAGGCTACAGTAACCTGTGAGATTTTCAGATGCCCCTCTTTGCTTAAACCCGTCAGGTTGGCTGAATCAAGGAAAACACTGTCGATGCCCAGATGTGGCAGAATTTCATGCATGTTGTAAGATTGCTCCATCTTGAACTTGGGCAGATGAACCTCCATTCTCCTGAACGAGAGAGAGAGAGTCAGAGAGAAAGACAGTACAACATATATAAAAGTCAATCATGATGGTTAAAATAGAGGTTAAATAGAAGATTTCATTTACTCTCCCCTGTCTTTTCCACACAACAGCAGTTGATAGAGATCATGTCTGTCAGTTGCTGAGTGTATGACTCCTGCATTATTGCCTCACAATGCTTTGAGTCTTTGAGAAGATCTTTTTTCATGACTTTCACTAAATTCAAGTATTTTAAATATATATTTTCCTCAAATGTTGATGGTTTAATCAAACTTTTGAGTCATTAAAATATCTATCTATCCATCTATCTATCTATCTATCTATCTATCTATCTATCTATCTATCTATCTATCTATCATTTCAAGTAATAATCTTTTGTTTATTAACCCTCGTAAATGGTTACGCACACACTAATAGTGCGCAAAGTAAAAAGAAGCTGTAAAAGGGGTCATTCACACAGAACGCTTTTTTGTGGTTCAAAAAAAATAAAAAAACAGAATTCAATGCGTTTTTACAAAAAGTTAAACTTTTAACTTGAGCAGCAGATTTTTGGAATACCTTGTCATGCACGAGATGCTCAAAACACTTGGGCACAGCGGTCAAACACGTCTGTCTAGCGCATTTACATAGAAAAACAATGTAAAAGTAGCACAGTGGAATTAACATAGTGGAATGCAAAAAACATTCGCTCCTCACATTCGCCTCATGTTTTTGATCCAGCCGAAGAAACGCTCAGCGTTGATCTCGTCATCTATGACGGTGTAGTCGGCAGCGGCATCGGGCAGGACGATGAGCAGAGCCGCTCCACCGCGGTACTGCAGACGCAGCACTCGAGCGTGCAGCTCACTGTCTTCAGCCGTGGAGAATTTATCCTCCTTAAACATCATGGGGACTTGAACAATCTTGTACTTGTCGACATAAAAGCGACTCATTTCCGTGCTGTTGGGGTCGAACGGATGATCCCAGTCACCTTGAACAAAGAGTTTTAGATGATATACCAATTATTTTAGAGAAGTTCATTTCTGTTTCCACACTGCAAGAAATTAATTTACTTGAGAATCAAAATGACTTAAGATATTAAATCTTGTTGAAAAAAATATATTTCGATTAATTCTTTCCCCACCAAGATATAATTTTCCAGCAATCCACATTTTCACTGTTATTCAGTAGGGGGCGCTATTAAGCATCTTCTGAAAGAGTACTGAATCTCCAGATCAAAACACAGGAGAAGAAAGAAGCAGAAACAAGTAATATAAGCATTGCTGACACTAGTGGTGGGCAGATCGAGGCTTCGTGAAACACTTAAACAGTTGAAGCAAATGTGCAATATTGTGTCGAGGCTTCAAAACAATCCGACACCTGTCTCCACGGTGACCCCTAGTGGCAGAACAGTGTATATGCAACAAAAACCCGGGCCAAAAATGCAAATAGACCTTTTACAAATCTATTGCAATTTAAAACTAATTAAAACGTCTACAAATGTATAACACTGATTCGAGATCAGGTAAAACCCACTGACACTTTTTGATTGGTTAAGTGACACCTCATGATTCATGGGTTGACAGAGATCATCGCCGCCAGCGATGAACCATTGAAATGTCCGTGTTTCAAAACGTTTCGAAATAGTTATAACGTAATGAAGCCTCATTTACTGAACTCTGGCAGTTTGATACACGCTCCGAACCACTGATTCGGAACAAAAGATTTGTAAAGGTTTCGAAGCTTCATGAATGTGGGCAAGTTTCATAAAAAAAATGCTGCCGCTGACTAGCAACTTTTAAAAAAATGCTGGCGGGGATAGAGTAAAGAGAGTTTTTACTCTAACCAAGAACAAATATCTGCAATTGGGGTCAGAAAAATAATCTTGTTCCCTTTAGAGTCGGTCTCTCGAGCTCAAATAGCAAGCTACGCTATTAGGTGTATCCTCTCCTTCCCTTAAAGGGGTGGTATAATGCCCCTTTTTACGATATGTAAAATAAGTCTCTGTTGTCCCCAGAGTGTGTATGTGAAGTTTTAGCTCAAAATACCCCACAGATAATTTTGTACAGCATGTTAAAGTTGTCCCTTTTTGAGGGTCAGTAAAAAGGCGGTGTTTTGTGTGTGTCCCTTTAAATGCAAATGAGCTGATGCACAGAGGGTGGAGCTACAAGAGCTCCTGTGAGTGTGTGTGTGTGTGTGTGTTAGCAGCTCCGATTACCTCACGCAGACATGCACTAAAATGTCAGAAACAGTTCTGCTTTTTATGTTAAAACTGGAATCGGACAAAGATGGAGAGACTCAAGAAGAAGTGACAACATGTAGAAGCAACAGCACGTTTCTGAATGGTTAGTTGATGAATTTATGTTTTTAATGTGGAGTTAACTATCTTCAAGTCATTGATTAGAATATTCTGTCATGATAATCTATAAAATCGCTCGTGTGGAACTGTTGTAAGATGCATACAGAGTGACATGATATTGCATTTGTGTTACGTACTGTATTGCATGTGAAAAGACGCATGCGACAGCTTGAGCAGACTCACAAATGTGCTCGACTATAACAACTCTTCCTCTTCTCAACATGGACTGCGTGTTCCCGGGGGCGGGGTTTATGTAAATTTTAGGGTTGGTGATGTCACTAACCCGGGAGGAATGTCGTGTAGTCCCTACCAGCCGTTTGTTGTAGTCCTTAAAAAATTATCTATTTAACCCTCTGGGGACCAAGGTGTTTTTGGGGCCCTTGGGATGTTTTGACATGCCCTTACATTTGTGCTTTTTTCAGTTATTTATAAACATGTTAATGGCAAAGGTGTAAATTCACTCTATATAGCACAAACGGGGCTACCATAATATGTGAGCAACATGTATGTACATGTTTGTATTTTTAAGAGAATAATGTTTATGCATGGTTATTGAAAAAAATAAAAATGAAAGTTGCTGAAATAAGACCACAAAACACATACTAAATATGTGTCCACAAGACTTTTGACTAATGGATGTTGTCGCTGTTGTGTCGCTGTGATGTTGAGTTCTGGCTTCATAATGATGTGAAAATCATCCTGCCTGATCGTTCACATAAAACAATAACATTAATTTATACTTTGTATGACAGTTTTTTTTGTCAGAAGAGGTTTATGCGTGGGAGTGGTAATGTCTTATCAATATTAATGAGATTCAGACCAGGGGTGTGACAGACACTCCCCCAATGGCTAATGGCCCATCAAGTGAGGCAGCCTGAACAAAGAATGAGAGGAGATTCAAAGGTTTTCAATCTGTTTTATTGTAATTCCTCTATGTGGAGAAACTAAATGTTCTAAATTTGCTCTAAGCAAATAAAATGTGAGTAAAATAAATAAATAATCAGTCGGCTATAAACAAAGCAATTGTGAGCGATAAATAAACAAAACTAAAGGCAAGTATCTCACAGTAAATGCTTATGCCCCGTTGATGCGGCTGTATCCATTTGAGGAGTCTGCAAGAACAAACAACTTCAAACCCCATCTGGTTGGCTTAGCTTTCATGGACTGTGTCATGCCTGTGTGTGCTTTGCATGCCACCATTCTTTCATCCACAGCTAAGTTTCTTCTAGGATGATAGATGGCTTTACAAGCATGACGGATAGTGTCCATGAGAGGTTTGACTCTGAAAAGACGGTCATGTTCAGGTGTGCCCCTCTTTCTGTCATTCTCCTTATCTGCATCTGGGTGACTCATGTGCACATTCCATGAAATGGTGCGGTATCTCTCTCTTGCCATGATTGTGGCAGGAAAAGGCAAAGAGAAAAGACTGTCTTGCCGCCAGTAGTCCTTGATGGAGCTCATCTTCACCATGGCCATGTAAAACACCAGCCCAATGTAGCAGTACATCTCACTGATGATGACATCAGTCCATTTAAATTTGCGGCCCTTTGCAATTGCACCAGCAGCCTGAGCATTGGTGTTGTGGCACAGAGTTGACACGTTATTCTCAGAAAAAAACATTTTGAAGAGACTCTGGGGAGTGTGTGTGTCAGCAGGACTCAGTTGTGGTCCAGGTTCCTGTGCAGGCAGGAATGTCAGAGTCTGTGGAACCATATCAATGTCAGTCTGTGTTTTCCATGACAGAGTAGACTGCTTGTTGCTTGTTTGAATGTTTGTCTTGGCCCTCTTTGCAACAGGTGTCTGATGATCACCATCATCTTTATAGCTGTAAAACAAACAAACAACTGTGAGCATGTTTATTACACAAAAACTGTATTTCAATCACTAAAAGTAACATTGCCCAGTTAAAACCGGAATATGTAAACAGAATTATACCAATATCTGAAAGAAAGGGAATAAGTGTACTTACTTGTCATTTTCAATTGTTCCCAAAACTGAACGACACCGGTTAAGTGCCCTCCTCCCAGTGTGAGTTGCAGGTGAAGGTGAGAGTGATGCTACCACATTCCTATAAAAATAATAATATTAATAAAGGTTTAACAAAGTACTATGCCAGCACATGCATAACTGATGGACAATCAGCATGTTGATAAAATAACAAAAAATAAGCTTTTATATTAACATAACCAATCACTAATTGTAATATTGTGCATGCATAACAACAACAACAATTTTTGCAAAGCCACACAGGCACATATGCATATTGTATCATCACTAAGTATATAAACAAAATTTAACTAACATCTGTAAAATAGTGGGTATATGTACTTACTCTTTCTGATTTCTGTCTGTGTTGCTGCGTGCCCTCCTAGTGCGAGTTCCAGTTGATGGTGAGAGTGAGCAAGTTACATTCCTTTCAAAAAAAGTTGAATACTATTATTATCATAATTTACAGAGTAGGCCTACTATTCCAGCACATGTATAACTGATAGGCATTAGCATGCTGATAAATAAAACATATGTAACATTATCAACCAACCTCCAAATATAAATAAATATATTATCACTAAGTATATAAACAAAATTGAACTAACATCTGTAAAATATTGGGTAAATATCTACTTACTCTTTCTGATTTTCGACTGTGTTGCGCGCCCTCCGAGTGGCAGGTGAAGGTAGTGATGCTGCAAACTATGATAACTATTAGATAGTGATGTTGAAAACTATTATTACATTAATATTTCAAAGTATAGTACCATTGGCCTATAGTATGAATAACTGATGTGAAAAATGGTAGACGCGTGCTGTATATGCGTGTCAATGTGCCATTACCGGAGATAGCACTAACATTAACACATTTGCGCACTTCATCAACCGGGCATATTTACACATTTCAGCACTTTTACAACAGATATTTGCGAGGCAATGCGAGCACACGCTTAGTTGATGATAATGAGGCAGCATAAACACTATAGCCTAGTCAAAATATAATCTAAACATAGATAATATTTTTTAAATATCATTTTACATATCATACAGCATATAGCCTATAGGCTAGACAATTTAAATGTAAGTAAAACCTGCCTATTAAGATATATTTTAAATTTTAATACTCTGAATAGGCTACTGGATGGCAAGTCTGGAAATAGTCCAACCAGTAAAATATGTACATGTTTATATAAAATTGCTTGTCAACTAATGTAAGTTAAACTAAAAGACTTACTCATCCGAAATTGTATCCATGGCTGGATCAAGTCGCTCTTCAAAATACAAACGTTCCTCGTCGGAGTCCCGCTCTTCTTCTGAGGAAAATGTGAACTCTTCGTCACTGTCCAGGATGAGCTGAAGAGCTTCCGCGCCAGTGTAGTGGCCATCTTCCAAACGCGCAGGAAAGTGAGTGAATCTTATGATGAAACTTGCTGATTTTAAGGCATTTGCCTGGGGGCGTTTATCTATTTTGCATATGGCCTCAGCACATTATCTTATGAATAGCGCGCTCTGCGAGTGGGTGTGAACAAATTAACGATAATTAGCTGAGACAGGAGAAACTGTACTTCTCTTTAGTTTCATACAGATTACATTGCAGGAGAATATTTGTTTTAAATGTGAATTGTTTTATTTAAAAGTAGAAATTTAAAGCGTTCTTTAGACGTATGTTTCATGTTTGTGAGATAAGTATTAGCTGAGTTTCAGTTCATTTTCCAGACATGTTTCAGAAAGATTTTTGCGGAGACAGAGTGAGCTGAAAGCGCACCGTTTGTTATATTTATTTAAAAAAAAACACAAGGTTTTGATGTTAATGTGAGTGTACACAAAAAAGAAGACCCTCTATAGTTTATAATCATGTATTGATTTTATTTATGACCATAAATGACAGAGTATTTTAAGTCTATGTTGCTGCTATGTGAAAAAAAAAACAGCAAAACGCGCCGGCGCGTTTGCCGTCCCCAGAGGGTTAAAAGCAAATATCTTCCTTTGCTTTGAACTTTGAGCGGTGTAACTTTGCAGATGTTGTTTATGCTCAAACAGCAACATTACACACTAACTAAAGTTAGAAAAGTGAAATCATAATCAACCACCCCTTTAATACTGAAGCCTAATTTCACAGCGCCAGTAAACTTTAGCTAGGGTCGGAGCCATCCGCTATATAGCTTGGCACTCATAGCCATTACCTCAGAATCTTTCTCCTTCAAAGAAGCAAAGCATCGCATTAAACAAAAGCATTGGATTACTTACTCCTCGCCGTTGACAACGCCTAAAGAGGATGACTCTTCTACCATTCCCTCACGCTGGATAGGTCTGCGTCTCCTTTCTGTGAAGAAATTATAGTCAGGACCCTCCGTACCAGGATTTCAACTGTCCTGAAAAGCACTCAGGCTGCCCCACCACCTTTACCTCTCACTGCCTTCAAGATGCGGAGGAAAGGCCTGGAAAGGCAGGAAAGCTGACGATGGTGCACTGTCCAGGTCGTTGCTTTATAGGGCCTCCTGTGTCTTATTCGGAGAGCAGTTTCCATTTTTCGGATGAAGCCTGCGAACTGGTCACATTCAGCACCACTGAAGAGGACGACGACAACGGTGTCTCTGTGGCCTCTGGCTCGGGGGACTGGTCCATTGAAGTGAAGCTGTTGACCATCCTCAAGGCCGTTAAGGACCTGGGCCTTGATTGATTTCCGTCTGAGCAACAGGTGAAGAATAGACTGGACATGTGGTTTCTGCAGCTGGGCCGCCGCATTGCTGCACCCTCAGAGACCAGCTCCGTTCTTCCCGGTGGTCTTGGCGCTCCCCCTATTCGGACAAGCCCAGGGAAACTCTTATCCTTTCCTCTGTCAATGGTGCAGACATCTTGGGATATTACAAACTGCTTCCCGTCGAAGAGGCTGTAGCAGCCCACCTCTGCCAGCGCACATGGATAGAAGTCTACACCATCACTTTCCTCGAAGCCTTGTCGTACTACAGCCCACATCGCTGAAAAAGCGCATATGTCAGCTAGCCAAGCACCACATGCCATTCAAACACACTGCAGGCCTTGGATGAACGGGGTCCAGATCCTGAGTCTTTTCGGAAGCTCAGGGCGACTAAGAAGACCAAGGTATTGGAAGCAGTATTAGCAGTTTTGTCCTTCTTCACCGTCACTCATGGCTTGCGCTAACAGACATGCATGACTGGGAGAAACGCAGCTGTTGGATGTGCCCACGGCCTCTTAGGTGTCAATCGAAGGCCTCTGGTGGTGTCAGAATGGGTTTTATGAATTATGAATGGCTATACTCTTCAGTTTACACACATACTTCAGCTGTGTGATGAAGTCAGAGCTGCCAGATTGGAACGCGCCTATTTTGGGAAAGGGAAAGAAGTCTATACAGCCGCTACTTTCTAGTCCCCAAAAAGGGATGGAGGTCCGCCCCATTTTGGATCTGAGACCGCCGAATCACGCACTGGCGAAAACACTCATTCAAAATGATTACAGTGAAGCAGATCCTCGGGCATACTCAATCCGGGGACTGGTTTGTGTCGGTGTGTTTCCGCAGCAGATGTGGAGAGGGTAGGGCGTAGACGAGCAATATTACGTAGGTGGAAAAAGGAAGTTTTGGTGATATGACGGATATGGGGCTCAAATGTGAGTGTGGGGTCAAAAATGAAACCAAGATTTCGGATCTGGAGAGAGATGAATTTATTCACCTCATAGGAGAACATACACTGCCTGTTGTTCTTTATGCTGACCAATGCCCCAATGGTAGAGGATGCTCTATCGAGTCGCTGGCAGAAGGGGCGCAAATATGCTTTTCCCCCGATTAAGATCATGCCGCTGGTTATGCACAAGATCAGGGAAGAGCGGGAGACAATTTTGTTGGTTGCACCGAACTGACCCAACCATCTGTGTTTTCTGGAGTTAATAGATCTGGTATCTCCGGTGATGAGCACAATATGTCACCATAGCCCAGAGCTGTGGAAGCATGTCTGGTAGGTCAGCGTGACGGCCAGACACTGACCATGTCACAGAGAGTTTTGGACACGATTGCAGATGCCTCTATAGTTTAAAGTGGAATGTTTTCGTCAGACTATCTGGTTAAAGGGCATACGTCATTTATTTTAAGGTGTATGTGGCTGCCATTTCAGCTTTCCATTTGCACATTGATCATTGCTTAGTAGGGAGGCATGTGTTAGTGTCAAGATTTCTAAGGGGATCGAGGCGGTTGCATCCTTCTCTCCCTAACTGGGTTCCTGTCTGGGATTTTGCCACCTTTCAAACAACTGCATACGGTGTAGTTAAATGTGCTCTTTCGCTCAAGACAATGCTTTTACTCGCTTTGGCATGTGGTAAAAGAGTAGGTGACCTGCATGCATTGTCTACGAGCACTGCTTGTTTGAAATTTTGGTAGGAATGACAGTATGATCAGGCTGACACCCAGACGCAGTTACAACAACAAAGAGCTGCCGCTGGAGAATTTAGATGTATAGATTCATTATAGATTCAGCCATCGCGTCTGTTATAGAAGATATAGACAGCGCATTCATTTAAAAGAGGAACAGAGAACCGTGATCAAGGCATTTGTCGAACCAATTGAGTGCAGAGGCATTTTCTTTCCTGGTTCGGTTGAAACACCCAATAATCACAGCCCAATGGACCGGTATCAGACTCACATTCTGACGAGAATCTGAGTATGACGACGTCAGGCTACTGAGAAGAGGTAACAAGGCATTGCATCAGAGACTTAGAAATGTTGCTTTTCAGTCTTAAGATTCTGAGGCAATGAGTAACAAGCATTATAGCGGATGGCTTCGCCCCTAGCTTGCACGTTCAAACGTCATTGGCCAGTAAATTTTACTGGTGCTGTGCAATTAAGCTTCAGTATTAAGGGAAGGAGGGGATACACCCTATAGCGTAGTTAGCAATGTCTCATTCCCTCCTCTCAGGGAACTGAAGTTACGAAAGTAACCAGAGACGTTTTCCCTTTAAGTTAAGATTTAGAATGGGTTTAGAACCCATACAGATATTTGTTCTTGTTTTAAGCAAAGACTTTTTCAGAAACAAAAACTTTTTCAGAAAACAACACTTAATATTTTGTCATTTTGCATCTTCAGTAAATATATCTTGATTTACAAATGTTTAAATATTTGCAGTGGCGGCTGGTGGGTCTTAAAATAGAGGAGGCACACAAAAAATTACACATACATCAAGACAATATAAATATAAGTTCACTCACCTAGTCCTAGCCTATCACTTGAAGCAAACATACATCCTTATGTCCTTTTAAATGTCCGTGTTAAAAGAGCATGTTCGGCCGTTTAGTGAAGCTGATTGCTGTAACGTTAGTTTATATCCAACTTAGGCATGGGGTTTTCTTTCATTTTTAATTTGTAGCTGTACTCAATGGTGATTGGCTAATTCTTTTTTTACCAACGAAGGCACAAGTCTCCGGCTATGGATTTGCCTCCCCCTCCCTTTCTCTATTTCCTTAGACTTGCGCGGTGGTTACACTTACAGTGGTGAAATAACAAACAAGAAATACACATTCTGAGACATATAATGAATAACTGGGAATTTTAGGCTATGTTCACACGTGGCCGGCTATTTTCATAAACGGACATTTCACCCTCTCCGTTTTCAAAAATAACATTGTGCACACCTGTCAGTTTTAAGAAACGTGTTTGTTTACACGAACCCGTGTATATATGCGGTCAAGAGCATGCCAAACCTGTAGGTGGAAGTCCACGTTAGCCAATCAGAATCCCGAAAATAACAACAACAGCTCCTCGACATAATAGAGCAGCTGTATTTGCAAATGCAAACAGACAAAAAGGGTTTGCACTAGGGGTGTGCTGGTTTCAGAATTGGTGATGACGGTTAAGACGTGAGTCAAATGTAACGGTTTGTAACATAACCGTCGTGGGGGGGGGGGGGGGGTGTATGCGTTGCGACGTTTGTCTGTTATAGGACAACTTAGTTTGAATAAACGAGCAGACACGGATTAGCTACTTGCTCTACGTTTATTTAAAATTAACAGCAAGACAAGAAGTGAATGTGCTTTCCATTAAATGAATCACACACAGTAAACAAATCCTCAACAAAAAAAACGTAGCACTGAACTTTGCAATTTAGACCCGCAATCAGGGTGCTGGTGCGGTGAGACGTACATGCTCGAGCAGATTCGGCTTGAAGTCGTTCATCCTCGGATGCGGCACCGCGCGCGCTGTTACAAAAAAAGCCGTACACACAGCCAAGGGAAATGGGGTCTTGCCCGTCTTGCGCACCCAACGCGTCATTTTTGCCGCGCGCACCTTCGCGCTCGTGCGGATGCGTCGAGTATAAACAAGGCTTTACTCCGTGTCACCGCGCGCTCTGATCAGGGGCACAGGCCTCTCCCGAATCATCTCCAGCATTAGCAGCCTCCGAAGCACCACTAACTCCGCCTCCGTTTCCCTCGTAAGCTGATATTAGTATTTAAACATTCCCTAATGTAAAAAAAATTTTAATAACACGGTTTTGGCGGTTATAGAGTTCTAATGACGGTGTTCAACTGTAACCGTCGGTCTCACGGTTATATAATAACCGTCACACCCCTAGTTTGCACCAACATATATGCGACTGCTATTCTGAATGCATCCATGATCACCAAAGTCAAATGAAATAGGTTGCACTTTTGACACAGGTGCAAGTTCTGTGACGTCGGCTGCCTAAAACTCAGTTTTCAGTTTACTCCACTCTGGCCGGAGTTTTTAGAAAGAATTGGTTTCAGAGGCGAATTCTCCGTTTGCGTGTAAACGAAGGGCACAAACGAAGCGAAATGTCTCAGTTTTTCAAAATAACCATGTACGTGTAAACGGGGCCTTATTTACATTAAATCGTCCTCCTCCCATTTTCACCTCAGAGTTGTGGGTAGGCTGTGCCTCCCTTGCCGAGCCGCCACTGAATATTTGTACTGGGAAACAAGACAAAAATACAGAAGAACATAATATTTTGCAGTGCATGGGCAGAGAAACTCACCCTGATAGAAAATGGTGTTGAGGAGCATCATCTTCGTCAAAGGCTCGATACTCGTCACCATTTCATTCACTTTATTGCCGGTCTTTCTGCTCACATACTCATTGACGATGCTCTTGCTGAGCTCGGCTTTACTGAAATCCACATTGTTAACATCAGCACCAAAGAACGTCTTGATCTGGTCGCTGAAGAGGCTCTCGACTTGAAAGCGCTCGTCTACGAAGAGTGCCGTGCCCTGCTCCATCTGCAGTTTTCTGTCCTGCGAGATGTTCTTCTGCAGCTGCTCAAAGAGCCGTGGGACGAGCAAAGCGTCTCCGTTTCCATCCAGAGAG
Source organism: Meda fulgida (assembly GCA_030578275.1). Lineage (NCBI taxonomy): Eukaryota > Metazoa > Chordata > Actinopteri > Cypriniformes > Leuciscidae > Meda > Meda fulgida. The sequence continues at coordinate 1,945,036 of CM060632.1, read as the reverse complement.
TCCAGATTCAGCCCCTTCAAGATCTGACTGCGTGTCGAGCCCTTGGCAGCCAGTAAGAGCGTGGCGAAAGACGTGGAAACACTTAGCGGTGAGAAGAAGACGTTTTTGTCATGATAACTTGATATCTTGCGATAGAGGTTCATGGCAAAGTCAATATTTTTGAAGGCCAGATCACTGACATCAGGAGTTTTGGGCTCTTGACTTTTGAGAACGCACAGAAAGCCAGATGAAAAAATGAGGGTGAACAGCACTTTTAACTCCATTTTATAACCTTGTTTGTTAAAAATCCCTTGACCTGAAGATATAAATAAAAAAACAGCAGACTATAATTAAGATTTAAAAATCCATGCAGACACAAGAAGACACTGCAATACATACGGAAACTAGTACTGTTAGCTATGCATGCATTTGTTAACAACAATATATAGTAAAAAAATATTTTTAGTTTGCAAATAAAATAGTTTGCGAAACTATTCTGTACTAACGGAAGTACTAAAAGCATCAAACATAGTGTCAAAACCCTGAACAATAAAAAAACATCTAATACCCCTAACATCTGAAAATGTGAACTATAATTAAACACGTAAAATAATATTTATACTCACGACAGACGCAGAGGAAGATCTTGTGTTGTCTGTTGTGTTCTGACTGTTTGCAGAGACAAAGTTCAGTGTGCATTAGAGATTATCTATTAACAGTCAAACAATTTCCAGCCTAAAGACCCATCCGAGACAGATCAATGACGGCGATCGCCAGGTTCTTCTGACTTAAGTTTGAGTTGTGATGATAGCTTGAGTAAGTACTTCATTAAGAATGATCGTTGGGAACTCCCTACAATCTCATATCTCATCACAACTTAAAGGGATTACTCACCCTTGCGTCGTTCCAAACCTGTATGACTTTCTTCTGTGGAACACAAAACTTCTTGTCCATAATGAGCCTGTGGCATGAAATGGAGTCAATGAGAGTCAATGGTGTCCAAAACAACACTGGACCCCATTGATTATATGGACAAAACAACTGAATATCCTTCACATATCTTGTTCTATGTTCCACAGAAGAAAGTGTGTGTAAATGATGACAGAATGCTTATTTTGGGCACCTACGCCATTTGTTCATGTGGGCAGCGAAGTGCGTTTGAATCATAATCACAACTGAAGGTGAAGACGGTGGACGATCAGTCAAACTTTACCGTGTAACCAGTATAAAATCAGCATGGATCAGTTTCAGTCATGAGAAATCACACGTAGGTCATTCCTACAGTTCGGTGGATTATGTCCCCATGAAAGAATACTGCATATATTTTGCATAAAATGCAACTTTCCTACCACATGGTTTTTCATGCATAGATGTACCCAAATTAATTCATAATGATTAGTACCCAAGCATAATTTAAAACAACAACTTTTTTAAGCACTTGACAGGCACATTCCCATGCCCCAATCACGTTTTCTCAACTTCACTTTGAAATAAAGGTTATATATACCTAACCCTTTAAATCTCAAGCACACGCCCTATCGAATACAGCTCTGGAGGCTAAGCGTATCCCATCATGCATCATGTTCGGGAACTCACGTGTCCTGAAATGTCGAGGAAAACATTCCACTGTAAGTTAAATAGATATTACATATAATTTGGTAGTAAAACCAAGTGTTGCACATTTTATTGGTGCAAAGATGAGAAGGCTTTGTGTATTTTGTACAACATTTACAACTGTTTTTATTTATTTATTATTATTTAATTAGAAGAACTGACATTTAGTATTGTATTGCATTCAAATTTAATTTTAGGATTTCAATTTTTCAAATCAAAATAAAGCTCTGTAAACACTTGCATTTTTAAGTGTGTCCCGCGAGGTAATCAAGTGTTATACACACACTTGCAGTCTTCACGCTTTCTTGAACACTTGTGCCAATAGGACATACGTCATGTAGGTGGTCAAGTGCAAAGACGGCAAGTGTGGGTATTCGGACAGGCCCTATGCTTCAGAACATATGCTCGTGAGTTCATTAGCTTAAAACGTCCACCCTGTTACACATTGCCTTGTAAGAATGTCATGTAACAAATGTCAACGTGAATGTGAAATATTTGGTCAGGATTATTAGGTTAACCTGAGCTTGAGCAGTGTGTTTACTGGTAGACAGATATTTTCTCCCTCTGAAAAGCCTAAAAAATAACTGAATAAAAAAAGAATAAAAAAATCAACAAACCTGATGAGTCCGAAATCCACCAAACTGTAGGAATGACCCGTGTTCCTGAATTCACTGGTTTAGCTGCGTGACGAAGACGCTTCACTGAGAAAATCTCCTCTGTTGTTTGATTATTTTTGTTTAATTCAATATGATTGAATGTAGGAACATTTCAAATTTCACTCTGCGAACAATTTTGACAAAGTACATCACTGCATCATCCTTCCCTCGGGTCATTTTGACCTGAAACGCATTTAAAAATAATATTTTAAAGAATTGAGTGTTCATCGGAGGACTTTTGTCGCACTTGAAACACAAATATACAATAAAAATGTTATGGATTTAAGGAGTTTTGTGGTTGAAATTTTAAAAAGTAACAAATACTTCCCTCGCGGGTCAATTTGACCCCCTTAGGAATGAATGGAAAGCGAGGAATGCTTCAGTACACACAGAAAAACCTAAAAATGCTCAAAATTCTAACCAAAAATGTTATAATGCCTACATGTGTGTCTGAATGCATACTGAAGAAAAAAATGACTTTAGGACCCAAAGGATCAGCTCATTGACTCCATATAGAGCTATAACGCCATCTAGTGGCTGTAGTCATGAAATATCATGTTATAGAATTTCTTTTCCACAAGAGGTCAGCAAAGACACCCAATGTAAGATATTTTGAGCTGAATTAAAAGGGTTATGCATGAAATTGTGAGTTATTTTGAATTTAAGTTGAAAGAATGTGAGGAATGTGCTTAAATTATAATGTATGTATTATTTATTGATGAAATCTAGTAATTTAAAGGTAAATAAAAAAATCTCCACAAAAAAATTGCATTAGAAAATAGAAAAAATATCAAAATGAAATGAAAGAAGCTTTCTGGACAAAAAAAAAAAAAAAAAAAAATATATATATATATATATATTAGGGCTTCGGGTCATTTTGACCCGCGAGGGAAGGATGAAGATTAAACTAAAGCGTGGATAAAGAGAGAGCAAGTCGTGCGACCGCTAGTCATCAGCCATCGTGAATGAAACGAAACAACGGAGGAACATCTGAAGTCTTCAAGAACGCTAATAATCCAGAGAGAAGGAACAGAGAAAAACCACTCGAGGGGGAAAACAAATATTTTTATTTAAGAAACAAAAAGTGTGTATATAGAAGTGCAAGGATAATCAATCACTTAAAAACTATTGCTGAATATGAAACGAGTTTGGAGCCAAAAGATCTGCTGAGGGACGACTGAAACAAGAGAAGGTCTAAATCTGTACGATGATGAACGTCATTTCATCACTGTCTCACTCTTCAACATCTGCCCTCACACACACACACACACACTGTGCTCGTGAGAGTCGACCTTCACAGGCCACTGATGAATCACAGATACGGACACGTGTCACACGCCTCACCTGTGACAGTAATTCACTACAGTTCACAGAGGAAAAGAGGAAAGAGCCCCAATGAAGCCCGAATGGTCCCACTTTAACAGGTTCCTCGTGACGCGGGCGTCTCGCTCTCGAAGACTGCAGTCTGAGGAAGAGGAATGTACCGGGGGAAAAGCTTCCCTTTGACCTCATTCATCTCACAGAGGTCAAGGAAGCTAAACGAATGTCCCTTGATTGACACAGCAGGAGCCGAGCGCAGTGGGGATTCCCCTCGGGTGGCTCGTGGCGTTCAGAGCGTCTCTGCTGGATGGTCACTGGTTGGGTTTGGTCCCGCTGTCCTTTTCCTCGCCTGCTAATGACACAGCACAACAACAACATGTGCTGAGGAGTGGCCAATGCTTAAACGGCTTACACTGTGGTTGCATAAACTTAGCTTAAGACTGTCGCCGCGTCCCAAATCCAATACTTTCCTACTTAATAGTGTACGAAAAACAGTAGGCGGAAAGTCCCCGGATAACCTGCTACTCCCGCCAAGGTAAGTGCGAACTTGATTGACACTTTACTATCCCATGAGGCCATAGGAGAGGGTATATTCATGGTGGTGAACTGACATGTGACAGTAACAACATGGCGGATGTAGTACATCTGAATTTCATTCATACTAGCTATTAGGGCTGGGTACAAAATATCCATTTCTCGATATTAATCGATTCTCATTTTTACGAACCGATATCGATTCTTAAATCTCAAGAATCTCTGTTTTCAGTTGATGAATGAATGGAACATTGCAACGCATCCCATCCAATAAATCACAATAATCTTTGTGTTTTGTTACTATCGATGTGAAATAAAGTCTCAAATTTCAAATTACGTCCATTTTCTTACGAAATTCAAAAACATAAATACCGGTTTGGCGCTGTGGCGTGAGATGGCTCTGCTCTTCCGCCTTAACAACACCAGTTACAGCGCGAGATACACATGAATGAGCATCTGTGAGTGTGTTAAAAGATAGAGTACAACTTATCGAAATCCGTATCATGTCACATGGCATCGCTCAATCAGTGTTTCAGCCGTGGAAAGACGTCAGCTTGTGAACTATGTCATGTAACGTCACATTTACCTCAGAAAAACCATATGACCATAAACTCGTTAGTCAGCTAGAAAAATTTACTCTAGAGAGGAGCATTTTGTTAAATATATGCACCATATTACATATTCATTATCATGTTTAATGTTCTTCAATATTTAACCTGATATCCAAAATAATCAATATTGAATCGAATTGTGAACTTTGTGTCAATACCCAGCCCTACTAGCTATATTCATAACTCGACATTCACTTTTTTGCCCACCACACTCTGTGGCCAGTGGTTTTCCAAAGTTACCATCCACCCGCCATTTTCACTGGACACAATTTTGACATCGGTACCATGGAAAAATATAGATATTTTTAATATTTTCACATAATTTGTCAGCAGGAATATTAGGCTGCTGTCACTTTAAGATCCATTATACTGTTACACTTGCGTTTCTTTCTCAACTGTTTACGTTCACTTAAAACATAACTGTGTTTATGTGAATACTCGCCAAGACTGTCATTTTGACATTATTTTGTGTGTATTTGACTTTGGCTTTTTAAAAGACTACAAGTAAAAAAAAAATATATTATATATAAAATTCAACCTGCCAAAGTGGCTAATAGCAGAGACTGCGTTACATGCCACCGCTGAAATACAATGTCAAGCCCTGCCTATATTCATACTATAAAGATCATACCATTTTAATGGTCGCAAAGTAAATTCAAATGTAGTGCCTATTCAGACAGTGTGCGACTTCGGATGCAGCGCGTGCCTTAAGAACTAGTTTGACTAACTAGCAGTTAACCAAGGTGCAATCAGTCACTTTTCCTATTCAAATTAGACCGATCTACCTTTTTGTGTAACTGACTTAAAAAATTAGGACCAGTCTTAAAGGTACACTGTGTAGTTTTTTAAGTAATTTATTAGCTAAAATCAATGTCTTTATTCATAAATATGTCCTGAATGGTGTAAAATTACCTCTGCCAATGATCTGACTTATCCTCGTAAGCGAAGAATGTCTTATCTTTATTTACCAGGGGCGGAGTGGCAATCGGGAGGTTTTCCCGGTGGGCTGGAAGTGTTCTGAGGCCGCGAGGGCCGGTCTGATAATATAGTTATACATTGCAAGTTCTTAGTAACACACCAGGCCGCTGCCCGCCGGTGAAACTGCAGCCTCTTCTCAACCCGCCCATAAATGCAGCGATCCGCAAATGTTGTTTGAGTTCTTGAATGGTCTAGTGGTAGATCTAATCCGCACTCGTATATTTTTTTCTCTCTCTCATCAAAACCGAATATGTTCATCAGTGGTTACAGTCTATATCAAGCAAGGACACGTTTGTGTGCGTTTTATTTAGTGATTTCACCGGAACGAATAGAGTCTCCGCAACGGCGATGGATTGAAGCGCACGTCCGAGTGAAGACTGCGCGAGCCACAAGAGAACAACTGATCGCAGCGCAACGAGCGCTCAGCTTGATATCAAAAACAACAGATTCAAGCGCTAGATCTCTTATTTAATAGCGAACTAAATGAATGCTCTGCTAGTTAACTGGAGATGTTTTATTTATTTGTATTAGGTACATCCGTGCCTCGATGTTTCAAAAAGTGGTGGGGGACAATATCGATCCTGAGAAAAAGTGTAGTTTAAAAAAAAAATTTTTAAATAATTTTGCAAGGGATCTATGACATTAGTATTTTATTTTACATTATATGTATATATTAGAGCAGACTGGGTCGTCTGACCAATCAGAGCACAGCAGCTCTCAGAAGGGCGGGGTTTAGAGAGACCGATAGGGCCAGCGCTGCATCACCAAAGTTTATCATTTGCACAATTTTAAGAACGCACCCAGAAAGCTGATTTGAGCTCTTTTTCACATCTTCTTGCGTTTGAACGGACATATTCACACAAAATTACTTCTCGGCGAGTGAACAGTTGAGAAATAAATTGCACGTGTATCATTATATTGGATCCGTGCTGCTCTTAAAGTGACAGCAGCCTAATAAACCTGCTCAAAGGACAAATAAAAAATTGCTTACTGCTTGTGACTAAATAGCTTTTGTAACTTTAATAAGGATTAAATTATATTTAGTCTATACAGTGAAGAGTATGCAGTGCTATTTTACATTTGATTATTCATTTTCTCTACCTCACAATTACTGTTAGAATTTCCTGAAAAACATGCAAAGCAGTGTGTTCTGTTGTACTTGTGATATTTCTAGTCATTTGATTACCGGTATTTGTTCTTATTTTATTACTGACAGTTGTCTTTAACAATATTTGACATTTATAAGAGTAGTAGTTGTTACTTATAGTTGTTAGTGTCACAACCGTATTTATTAAGGTTATGGATCAAAAAAAGACAAGAAGACTATAACTAGGCCTATTTTATTTATTTATTACTCTTTGTGGTGGTGCCAGTAAATAAATCCTTAACGTTTAGCCCTGGAAACCTTTGAAATAGCCTAACAGGGGCACTTTACAGGAGTTCACTTCAGAATTAAAACTTCCTGATTTACTCTCCCGCACGTCATCAAAGATGTTCATGTCTTTCTTCAGTGGAAAAGAAATGAAGGTTTTGAGGAAAACACTCCAGGATTTCCTCCATATAGTGACTTCAATGGGGTCCAACGGGCCGAAGGTCCAGATGTGAGTTTCAGTGCAGCTTCAGAGTCTCGACACGATCCAGCCGAGGAATACGAGTCTCATCTAGACAAACCAGCCGACATTTATAACACAATATACATTTATATACTTTACACCACTTATGCTCATCTTGCTCTAGCTGTGATGCGACACACATTACGTATATTTGGACCTTCGACCCGTTGGACCCCATTGAAGTCACTATATGGAGAAAAATCCTGGAGCGTTTTCCTCAAAACCTTCATTTCTTTTCGACTGAAGAAAGAAAGACAAGAACATCTTGGATGACGTGCGGGAGAGTAAATGATCAGAATGTTAATTCTGCAGTGAACCACTGCAAATGGGCCGAAACCACCTCATTCAGACGCATTGCTTTGGTGCGGATCATGCCTAAACGAACAGAACCAGGGGAGAAAAGACGGCAGGTCCTGAAACACACTCCAGACGAGCTGGGTGTGAGATCGCCCTCTGATTACCCCTTAAACAGTTGGATAAACTCACATGGCCTGAGAGACTGATCTGGTGTGTGTGTGTGTGTGTGTGTGTGTGTGTGTGTGGGTGGTTGGGGTGAGGGAAATTCTGTTGTATATTCTGTTGTATATTCCGTCTTGTCTTATTGTCTTTTGTATAAATGTATCAGTATGGTGCAGAACAATTTTCCAAAAAGGATAAATAAATCTCTCTCTCTCTCTCTGGTGTCTTTACGAGCAGACAGAAGCTGGGCTGTTGAGAGACGTGTAAAGCAGAAGTATTTCTCCGCTGGATGCCTGACGGACTCTTACCGGTGGTGTTGCTGGCGTGAGCGTTCTGCTGCTGCCTGTGAGGAGATCACACCATCATCACTTACTCGGACTGATCACGGGCACATTAACACGAGTGTGTGCAGGTGTGTGCGCTCACCTGTCGAAGTAAGCCTGTCTCCTCCTGCGCAGCTCCTCTGCCGAGAGCGACTCCTTCTCAATGCTGCCCGGTTCATGAGACGAGCCCGCCGTCACAGCCGCACCGGGGCTTCTGGGATCAGCGCCGCCTGTTGACATTACATTACAGTCACCATGACACCAAAACTTGGTATAAACATATTTATATGTATAAACATATACCAATTCTTATTGATACACTGCAAAAAAAAAAAAAAAAAAATCGTACTCAGTATTTTTTTCTTGATTCGAGTCCAAATATATATATATATATATAAAATTAAAACAAGGATTTACTAGATGAGTAAAATTACATAAGATATTAGGCCTATGTCTTGTTTTGTGGGGAAAAAATAAATAAAAATGAAGTGAGTTTTTGCTTAAACCAAGCTAAAGGATCTGCCAGTGAGGTAAGAGAAATAATCTTGTTTCCGTTTGAATTAACATTATTTTTCTCATTTCATTTGGATTTTTCCCCCCAGAAAAAAAGTCATAATATCTTATGGCATTTTACTACTTTAGTAAATCCATCTTGATTTAAATTTTTTTTAAATATTTGGACTGGAAACAAGACAAAAATACTGAGTAAGAAAAGCAGTTTTGCAGCGATATGATTTATGGGTGCACATCATTATTGTGTTAATAATCTTGAACGAGAATCAGTTCCTCTTGCAGCGTCTCTTCTCTTCTCTGATGATGAGGGCGGGGCTATAACCTGTCACTCACATGAGATCAGCCAATAGCAAACCACAACCAGCCAATCAATTTCACTCGGATATACGACACAATAGAGGAGAAAAGAACAGCGCAACTTCCCTTTCATCATGACGACTTAATACTTAATGACGATAAAGAATGATACAGTTCATTCAGTAAGTTAATACAGTTTTTGTTATCAGACATCAGGTTTTGGATATGACGGCTCTGGTACAGAGACTGAATCCAATATTCCTGGAGTCGAGATTAGATCTAACATCTTTATTTTACAGCTTAACAAGCAGATTTGAAGGCAATTCAATGCTAATAAAGCTTAAAAATATCTTCAGACATGGTCAGTTTGACACATATTAGTTTGAGTTAACAATTCAATGAATCATTGTCATAATAAAAGGAATGATTCTTTTAGTGAACAGATTCAATGAATCACTGTCATAATAAAAGGAATGATTCTTTTAGTGAACAGATTCAATGAATCACTGTCATAATAAAAGGAATGATTCTTTTAGTGAACAGATTCAATGAATCACTGTCATAATAAAAGGAATGATTCTTTTAGTGAACGGATTCAATGGGATGAATCAAAATTGCCACCATTCACACTTTACAGCACTTGTTACAACTGGCTGAACCATTTGCACCGATTATTGAACGAATCACTGAATTCACTGAAAGAACTCACAAGAAAAATCAATTACAAAAAACAGTAGCCGTGTCTGAAACCGCTCACTCGTTCACTAATCCCTATATAACAACAATGCCACAAATTCTTCTTCTTCATTTATTTATAAAGGGATCATGTACAATTTTTAACAGAAATGTTTCAATTTCATGCATTGTACAAGATTTAGCCAAAGGCTAATTTTCATCCGTTTTATTAAAACACCTGGCAGTTAGTAAAACACATTAAATTGAGTTAATGCCTAAATAATATATTTTAATAATTAAAAAAAATACCTATATAATTTACCGTATCAATATAATTTCATTTCATTTTCAAATTAATCTATATAATATTAGTCTATATATTTTAATGTTTTATTCAAGTAATGATTAATATAAAAAAAGCGTAGACCCCCCCCCCCCCCAAAAAAAATATAATGAAATAAATGTTAAGGCAGAAATAAGAAAGCTGTAAAGTAATCTCTGGTTTAAACTCGCTCGCTCCAGCACTTTCACGCGCGCCCAGTCCTCACCGCATTGGATTGTGGGAAATAGTGCTTCAGCAAGTGTACATCGAATGTACACTCGAATTCAGAGAGGATTGTGGGTAAAAGTATTGAACGAATGTAGGGAATGATGTCATTCACTCAGAATTCGGACACCACTACACAATAGCCGATTCAGTGCACTATATAGTGAGCGGTTTAAGACACAGCGACTCGTTAATGTCGTGTTTTCAGCCTGAGGTTACAGAAACATGAGCATGTTCACAGTCACTGACAATCCAATGTCTTTTAGACTTCAATGAATCTCCTCTTATACGAGTATCACTCTTGAACATCAGCCTGTATGTGCAGACGAGTGTGTGTCACCCTGCATGCTGAGCTGGATGGCCCTGCGCAGGTCGGCCTCCTCGTCCTCCACCTCCATGTGTTGTCTACTGAGAGCCAGAGCCTTCCTCAGCTCCTCCTCATCCTCGTCCAGCGGCGCTTCGTCCCCGGTGTGTGTGGTGTCGGACACCTGCGGCACTGACAGCCTGATCCACAGCACACACACATCAGAGATGCACACACTCAACGGGCAGACATCAGTGATCCACCGCTACGCATTACATCATTATTAAAGTGCCCAATTATGCTATTTTAAAGGCTCTTAATATTGTTTTAAATGTCTTCTACAACAGGTTAAATGCATCAAAGGTCAAAAACACTTTCATTTTCTGATAATATCCACTGCAGCATCAGCTCTTTTCTCTCAGAGTCTGAAACGCTTCGATCAGGGATTCAGTCTCTAAGCCCCGCCTCTCTGAGAGCTGCTCTGCTCTGATTGGTCAGACACCAAACGCTCATTATCATATCTGAATCTCAGCTCTTGATCACAGTGATACGAACAGTAGCGATGGTGGGGTTTTACCGTATCAATCTCAGAAAAGTGGATTTGCTTTGACAACAGCGTCTTCTCGACACGAACAACACGAACCAAACTCTTCCAGTCTCAGATACACTACAGTGTTTGAGGGCGGGGCTAAGAGACGCTGTTCAGCCAATCAAGATCACAGGCTGGCGTTATGCAAATTAGTTACAAACCTATGCAGATTCAGCAGGAAGTGAGACTGAATTACTGACTCGTTTCAGTTCAGAATCCCTTCTTTCTTTTGGGAGACAAAAACTTTATCTGCACTTTGATCTCTGCAGAGCTTTTACATTCACAAGCAGCTTTATTACACACTACATGAAAGGTCATATCCCATAAAGCATAATAGGGGCACTTTAACACATCTTTGCCTCCACATCATGCATTGAAATAATTTAGCCGTGGATTATTCTTTATGTATTTAATCCTCATGCTATGATGAAATTATAGGTACAGTGTTTGTTTACGGTGTCAAATAACTTTGCATGCACATTCATCACCAATAAATAATAAATTGTTTAAAAATGGCATGTGGATCAGGGGACGTGTCTGGCTCTATGTGTCATGTGATGAGAGTCAGCGCACCTCTGGGCCTCCTCTTCTCCGATCAGCTTCGGCCGCTGCTGTTGCTCCACTCGCATGATCCGCAAAATCTGATCCGCTTCACAATCCGGCAGGTTTCCCCGGATCACAAATATGGAATAACCTGGAATTTGGAATTTCCACGCATTAAGCATGTGGACGCACCATGATAAGAGCTCATGTGATGTAAGAGCTTTACCTTCTTGCTGTAGCTGCGCTAAGAAAAGGGCCAAGTATGTGTCTGATATGAGCTCCGGTCCGGTCAACAGCGAGTTCAGATTAAACCACTGGATATGGAGAGAGAAACTCAACATCATCTCACACAGCTGCCGCTCACTGGACACACACAGCGATCGTGGCGCAAATCATACGACCCTAGTGGATAAATCTGTGTATTCTCAAGCAAAACAATAGGTGTGTGTAAGAAAAACATTCATATTTTGTCATACGAGGAATCACTAGGGGGTTAGTTCTCAACTTCACAACGCACTTACGCTTAAGGCAAGCTGAATTTGTATACATTCTTGTGATGATTTATAGCGTTTAATCATTTATTTTTCTAACACACATATCGTTTGGCTTTAGAAGACAGATTCATGCACTGGAATCACCATTTGTGTGGTTTTTCAAGTGTCAAATGAGCGGCAGCCGTTCACTTGCATTAAATAGACTCACAGTTATGGATTATTTTCCAGACAACCTTTGTTTGTGTTAATCTGAAGAAAGAAAGTCATATACCGTACATTGTGAATGACATGGAGGGGGGTGAACTATTCCTTTAAATTATCAGGAAATTTTAATTCTGAAGTGAAGTAATACCTTAAGCTCATAATCATCGTAAAACATGTTGTATGCCGATTTTAATCGCAATGAACAAGCATGTAAACACTTTGATGGCATCTATTCCAGTGTGCACGAGCATTTTTGAAGTGCTGAAGAACTGAGTTCATGTTGACATGAATATAATGCAGTTTATTAATGGTCAAAAACATAGAAATGGATAATTGATACAAAAATGATCTACTATCAAAAAAAAATTGGTAAATAGATCAATTAGATAAATACAAAAACAACAAAAATAAATAAATACAAAAGTTTGTTTAAAGTGGTAAAAAATAACCACAATTTATAGAGAATAATCAGAGTGATGCAAATTGTTTGCTCGTGTCATGTAAAGATTTTACTGTAATTGAGTCCGGAGTCACATTATGGGTGCACATGCAAATGTGGTCGTTGTTTTAGACTAACGCTGCAAGCGAAACACATACCTGCTGTCCCAGCTGACGCACCGTAAACCAGTGCTCCTTATAGTTACATATAAAGGCCTTCTCGTGTCTGAAAGCAAACATGAAGAGGATGAACGTCACAGCGGGTAACAGCACGCATGCGGAAGCTGTCAGAAACACTTACATGGGATTAATCTGTAACTGCTGGTACTCTCTGCTGTTGAAGAGAACGATCTCCAAGCCCCAAACCCCCAGCGCGTTACTGATGACCTGCAGAACACAGCGCACCTGTACTCACTGAGCGCACATGTGATAGACAACGATTGTGAAAGTGTCTCTACGTGTAAAATAAGAGGGACTGAAGATGCACGCTGAAAAGGAAAGCGAGATGAAAGACAGGTTCCCACTACTTTGCACTGGGTTTACTTGGCACACCCTAAGCCCTTAAAGAGCAACGTGCAGGTTGGACACCCCTATATAGCATAGTGTAGGTTGATGATAAAACAACTAGATTTTCTGAACTGGAGTAATATATAACTATGCCATTAAAGCTATTTTGAGATAAATTGTGATAAAATAACTTCCGCGTTTATCAAGCACTAACCGGAAGTGACGATGGGCGAGGGAGTCTGGTCAAGCTCAGGTTACAATGGATGTGAATGAAGAAAGCCAGTTCTCCGATGTCGACGAGCGTGCCTATGATGCCTTAGGTGAGTTAATGTAAGTTAGCACCGTGGCTAACGCTGGTTCATCTACTGTAGGGCTAGTAACGTTAGCTTGGTGTTATGCAATAAATCTGCTTTAGCAAACATACGGTCGACCTTGTTCTTGATTAAACATCCATTTAGATTGTCTTAATTTAAGCCAGCAACGTTTTGTCTTCTCATATTCTACAACCTAAGATTTAAACGCTGACAGTGATTATCCACGCAAGCTGGTTGTGGATGTAGATGTAGTTAGAGCGGTAGTGAGAGACAGAGAGTTTTAGATCGAGTTCTAGAGAAGCCATAATGGTAAATTACTGTATTTGTGCTGGTTGCACGAATTCCAGCCTGTCAGGACATCGTGTCCATCATTTTCCTTCAAGGAAAAACAAGGCTTTTCGGTCTTGGGTGCGTTCTGTGCAAGTTTTTAATGTTGTTTATATGTCTATATGGTGTTTTTAATATGCTTTAAAGCTGCCGTCGGCAACATTTTTTTGACCATATTCAGTGAAATCGACACTATAATCCGACAGAACAACATAAATAAAGTGGTTTTAGAAAAAAACCCGAGCTTCTGACTCCACCGCTTCTGCACCGCTCCCGGATCATCGGGTCCAATCAGCGCAGGGGGGTGTGAGATCTGACGGCCAATCACAGGTCGTGCACACGCCACCCCTCGCGCACGTCACTATCACATGCACACGCCTGAAGCTCGCACAGTACCGAAGAGTGATGGCGGGAAAGATTCCAGTTCCTCGGCTAACCTCAAGAGCTAGGAGGTCAAAAACAACACAGGAAAAGAGAACACCTGCTGAAAAGAAAGAAGTAAAGAAAGAAAGCGCCCGTAATAAAACCAGGATCAACATCGGATCGGCATTTGAAAGCTGGATGCAGAGCTTGCAACATGTCTTCTCGACAGGTAATTGTGCTTTACCAACCAGTTCCTTTATTTCTTAGTTATGTTAGTAACTAAGTGTGTTTGCCCAAATGTGTTGGTATGGATAGCTAGCGTTAGCACTTGTTGGGCAGGTTCTGGTGCACACGCACTGACGAGCACGCACTCGGTGGGGGGGGGGGGGGGGGGGGGTATTCGGTGATAGTGGGGGAGGGGCACGAGAGTTGTAAACATTCAAAATGTTGCCTAAGTCACTCAATCTGCCAGACTTGCCGACTGCAGCTGTAAGACAAACCATGTGTAAATTCATAATATTTAAATATGTAATTTTGGAGATCAAAGATGAGTTTTAAGGGATAAAAGTATTGACTACAGGGGACTAATAATATAAAGAACATTTTGTTCAATGAAAAGATTCCAAGGATGCTAAATATCCTTCATGCTCCATCAATGCCACTAAAGAACGCTGTTTATAAGAGTGCAGAAACTGCTACATCGAGCCTCAGATGCGACTCACCTGAATGGAGAAGAAGCCGCTGTCATCCATGTTTCCCGACGGTTGCTGAAGAAGACAACACACAGGAGTTAGGACTGTAAGAGAGTGTGTGTGTGTGTGAGTGTGTGTGTGTGAGTGTGTGTGTGAGTGTGTGTGTGTGAGTGTGTGTGTGTGAGTGTGTGTGTGTGTGTGTGAGTGTGTGTGTGTGTGTGTGTGTGTGTGTGTGTGTGTGTGTGAGCACCTGTAGGAAGGTCCTGTACTCCTCTGTCTGCACTCCTCCCTCCGCCATGTGTGTGTGTGTGTGTGTGTGTGTGTGTGTGAGTGTGTGTGTGTGTGTGTGTGTGTGTGTGTGTTAGCACCTGTAGGAAGGTCCTGTACTCCTCTGTCTGCACTCCTCCCTCCGCCATGTGTGTGTGTGTGTGTGTGTGTGTGTGTGTGTGAGTGTGTGTGTGTGTGAGTGTGTGTGTGTGTGTGTGTGTGAGCACCTGTAGGAAGGTCCTGTACTCCTCTGTCTGCACTCCTCCCTCCGCCATGTGTGTGTGTGAGCACCTGTAGGAAGGTCCTGTACTCCTCTGTCTGCACTCCTCCCTCCGCCATGTGTGTGTGTGTGTGTGTGTGTGTGTGTGTGTGAGTGTGTGTGTGTGTGAGTGTGTGTGTGTGTGTGTGTGTGAGCACCTGTAGGAAGGTCCTGTACTCCTCTGTCTGCACTCCTCCCTCCGCCATGTGTGTGTGTGTGTGTGTGTGTGTGTGTGTGTGTGTGTGTGTGTGTGTGTGTGTGAGTGTGTGTGTGTGTGTGTGTCTGTTAGCACCTGTAGGAAGGTCCTGTACTCCTCTGTCTGCACTCCTCCCTCCGCCATGCGCATGCGCTCCTCCTCGTCCAGCTGGTGTGCGATCGCCGACAGCTCCACCGGACTGAAGTACTCGCCCTGCAGGAGGTTATTCAAGCAGTGCTGCGCACACAGAGAGCCCTCTTGCTGAAACACACACACACACACACACACATTACTGTCAGGGATTTTACATTTAGTCATTTAGCAAACGCCTTTGTCCAAAGCGACAATATACATATATATATATTTTTTTCAATCAATTACATGTAAAATATGATCCTTCTCGTGTGAGTGACCCAATCCTCACACTTAAACAGCAGCTATTTATTTTCATATATGATGACCCAATTAATATTGTGAAAGAATTATTATTATACATTTGTAAAACATTTAGTTTCTATTACATCATTGTGGGGTTGTTTTCTACTGACAGTACTGTACTGCTATTTTATCTATTTATATCAAATGATTTGAATGAAATGTATTATTGTCAATACAATGTCATGCATTTCAATCAAATTTTTATTTTAAATCCCAACTTTTCAGTTTAATCTTATTTTAACTGTGCATTTTGACCTTTTACATTTTTGTTATTTTTTATTTATTTTAATCAAGATTTATTTATTTGTTTAGCTTTATCAACTTTATATAAAATTGTATTCTTTTTTTAAATTATTAAATCAAATTTTTGCAATTTATTACATTACATCATTGTGGTTTCCTACTCACTGTAGTACTGTACTGTTAGATGTTTTATTTATTTGTTTATTTTTATTAGCTATTTTAATCACATATTATTATCACTTATTTCAAAAAAAATATTTTAATACATTTATTTAGTTAATTACTTTATTTTTATACACTACTTTTCAGTTTTTATTTATTTTAATCAAGTTATATTTATTTAGTTTTACTAAATGTAATTCATTTAAATCAATTTGTTTTTATCTTATTTATGTTAATAAAATGTACTAATGTATAATTCGTTTAAACACATTTATTTACTTAGAATCTTATTTTATTTTACACTACTTTTCATTTTTCATTTATTTTAATCAAGCTTTGTTTTATTTTTTAGTTTTATCAGATGTAATTATTTAATGTTCTCTATTTTAATTAAATGTACAAGTTTAATAATTTTATTTATTTGTTAAATGTTTTATTAAATACAGGTTATAACAATTTATTTATCTAATCTGATATTAATGTATTATTTAAATAAATTAAAACATTTTACTCATGTTTCATTTTAATAACATTTATTTAGTTTGTTAAATTATTTATCTATCTATACACTGTTTTTCTCTAAACTTTTCCCGGGACTCAGTTTATGAACCCGGATTACTGTGACTCATTTACAGAGCTAACCAGAGTTATTGCAGTTCTTGATCTTACAGTACAACTGAGACTTCATAAATGAAAACCACAGAAAAGTCATTCCATAATAATTGATTGTGTTTACTGTAGTAAAACTACACAATATTCGCGATATTCTCAGAATTACCCTGGAGAACAGCATTAGTCGCATGATATTTATTCAGAACTACGGTGTATAATAACGTAAGTTACCATTATAAATGTTATTAAATGCAGTTACTGTGGTGTTTATAGAATCATAATCCGCGACATTAGCTTCACATGAGAGAGATGTGAGAATAATAAAAGCGACACAATGACATTAAACAAAACAACTCGAACAATTTCAGCCTATTTCAGGTCGTTGACAGTCGATAAAAGTCCATAAACGCTTCATATAAACCCGTCTGAGCTCGTTCGTGTGAGAATAAACTGAAACACGGACAAAGCTCTTATTTATCGGGTGAAGCACGTGTGTGAAATATAGACATAATTCATAAATACAATTCGCTAAAATACGATTCTTACTTTTTCGTGGAAAATAGACTCCATGTTTGTGAAAGTGTGAATGACGGGACAGTCGGAAACAACGACACGCCAAAACATGTCAAAATAAAAGTCACCCATTATTCAACGTAAAACGTGTTTTGGGGAAAAAAATTCTCATTTAAAAGTAGGTCGTATTTGTATGCATTTTTCATAACAATAAAAACTTGTAAACATAAAAATACGTATTTTAGTTTCAAATTTGTACAACTTTTTTCACTTCAATAATCGTGGCAATAATCTTCGTAATAATAATCTTCTTTAAAAAGAGCTCAAACTTCAGTCTGTGACCCACAACATTCCAGATTTACCAGTTTAATTTGGAAATTTGAATTTTCAAGTCTACAATCAATAAGTGATTAACAGCTAATAAATGGATCATAGCCTAGGCTAAATATTCCATGAATATAGTTCAGTACTCTAAATACCTTTAACCTACAAAATATTAAACAGAAATAATCGAACTAAAATATAACCTTGTACATTTATTTCTTTGATTTAAAAAAACGAAATAAAATAAAAAATGCACATTCAGCCCCAAAGGGTTCAGTATCTTTTGACTACTTTGTATTTTGAATGAGTATCCAAGATATTAGCAACTTTTACTCTCTACTTGACTACATTTTTGACTAAGTATTCTCTTTACTCCAATACATTTGGAACACGTTGCATTTTGCATGTCACCAAACTTCTTCTGCAGCAGTTTGTTTCTGCTATAAAGAAGAGATATCGCCTCTTGTGCGTTTTGTCTTTACCCGCCCAAACTTGTACACACTAGGGGTCAAACAACTAAAAATCAAGTCAGGAATCTGGGTGTGTCTCTTGGTGTGTCTTAGCTTCAGTAGTCATATCAAAGCAATAACTAAATCAGCATATTACCATCTGAAAAATATTGCTAGAATTAGATGCTTTGTTTCCAGTCAAGACTTAGAGAAACTTGTGCATGGTTTCATCACCAGCAGGGTGGATTATTGTAATGGACTCCTCACTGGACTTCCTAAAAAGACCATAAGACAGTTGCAGCTCATACAGAACGCTGAGCAGAACCAGAACATATGAACACATCACACCAGTCCTCAGGGCTTTACTGGCTCCCAGTTACATATAGAATTGATTTTAAAGTATTATTACTGGTATATAAATCATTCAATGGCCTAGGACCTCAATACATTGCAGATATGCTCACTGAATATAAACCCAACAGATCACTCAGATCACTAGGATCACATCAGCTAGAAATACCAAGGGTTCACTCTAAGCATGGCGAGTGTGCTTTTAGCTACTATGCCAGCCGTAGCTGGAACCAGCTTCCAGAAGAGATCAGATGTGCTCCTACAGAAGAGATCAGATGTGCTCCTACAGTAGAGATCAGATGTGCTCCTACAGTAGAGATCAGATGTGCTCCTACAGTAGAGATCAGATGTGCTCCTACAGAAGAGATCAGATGCGCTCCTACATTAGAGATCAGATGTGCTCCTACAGAAGAGATCAGATGTGCTCCTACAGTAGAGATCAGATGTGCTCCTACAGTAGAGATCAGATGTGCTCCTACAGAAGAGATCTGATGTGCTCCTACAGAAGAGATCTGATGTGCTCCTACAGGGGAGATCTGATGTGCTCCTACAGAAGAGATCAGATGTGCTCCTACAGAAGAGATCAGATGTGCTCCTACAGTACAGATCAGATGTGCTCCTACAGAAGAGATCAGATGTGCTCCTACAGTAGAGATCAGATGTGCTCCTACAGAAGAGATCAGATGTGCTCCTACAGTAGAGATCAGATGTGCTCCTACAGAAGAGATCAGATGTACTCCTACAGTAGAGATCAGATGTGCTCCTACAGAAGAGATCAGATGTACTCCTACAGTAGAGATCAGATGTACTCCTACAGAAGAGATCAGATGTGCTCCTACAGTAGAGATCAGATGTACTCCTACAGTAGAGATCAGATGTGCTCCTACAGAAGAGATCAGATGTACTCCTACAGTAGAGATCAGATGTACTCCTACAGAAGAGATCAGATGTGCTCCTACAGTAGAGATCAGATGTACTCCTACAGTAGAGATCAGATGTGCTCCTACAGAAGAGATCAGATGTGCTCCTACAGTAGAGATCAGATGTGCTCCTACAGAAGAGATCAGATGTGCTCCTACAGAAGAGATCAGATGTGCTCCTACAGTAGAGATCAGATGTGCTCCTACAGTAGAGATCAGATGTGCTCCTACAGTAGAGATCAGATGTGCTCCTACAGTAGAGATCAGATGTGCTCCTACAGAAGAGATCAGATGTGCTCCTACAGTAGAGATCAGATGTGCTCCTACAGAAGATCAGATGTGCTCCTACAGTGGAGATCAGATGTGCTCCTACAGTGGAGATCAGATGTGCTCCTACAGTGGAGATCAGATGTGCTCCTACAGAAGAGATCAGATGTGCTCCTACAGAAGAGATCAGATGTGCTCCTACAGTAGAGATCAGATGTGCTCCTACAGTAGAGATCAGATGTGCTCCTACAGTAGAGATCAGATGTGCTCCAGATGTGCTCCTACAGTAGAGATCAGATGTGCTCCTACAGAAGAGATCAGATGTGCTCCTACAGTAGAGATCAGATGTGCTCCTACAGTAGAGATCAGATGTGCTCCTACAGTAGAGATCAGATGTGCTCCAGATGTGCTCCTACAGTAGAGATCAGATGTGCTCCTACAGTAGAGATCAGATGTGCTCCTACAGTAGAGATCAGATGTGCTCCTACAGTAGAGATCAGATGTGCTCCTACAGTAGAGATCAGATGTGCTCCTACAGAAGAGATCAGATGTGCTCCTACAGTAGAGATCAGATGTGCTCCAGATGTGCTCCTACAGAAGAGATCAGATGTGCTCCTACAGTAGAGATCAGATGTGTTCCTACAGAAGAGATCAGATGTGCTCCTACAGTAGAGATCAGATGTGCTCCTACAGAAGAGATCAGATGTGCTCCTACAGTAGAGATCAGATGTGCTCCAGATGTGCTCCTACAGAAGAGATCAGATGTGCTCCTACAGTAGAGATCAGATGTGTTCCTACAGAGGAGATCAGATGTGCTCCTACAGTAGAGATCAGATGTGCTCCTACAGTAGAGATCAGATGTGCTCCTACAGTAGAGATCAGATGTGCTCCTACAGAAGAGATCAGATGTGCTCCTACAGTAGAGATCAGATGTGCTCCAGATGTGCTCCTACAGTAGAGATCAGATGTGCTCCTACAGAAGAGATCAGATGTGCTCCTACAGTAGAGATCAGATGTGCTCCTACAGAAGAGATCAGATGTGCTCCTACAGTCGAGATCAGATGTGCTCCAACAGAAGAGATCAGATGTGCTCCTACAGTAGAGATCAGATGTGCTCCTACAGAAGAGATCAGATGTGCTCCTACAGAAGAGATCAGATGTGCTCCTACAGAAGAGATCAGATGTGCTCCTACAGAAGAGATCAGATGTGCTCCTACAGAAGAGATCAGATGTGCTCCTACAGAAGAGATCAGATGTGCTCCTACAGTAGAGATCAGATGTGCTCCTACAGAAGAGATCAGATGTGCTCCTACAGTAGAGATCAGATGTGCTCCTACAGAAGAGATCAGATGTGCTCCTACAGTAGAGATCAGATGTGCTCCTACAGTAGAGATCAGATGTGCTCCTACAGAAGAGATCAGATGTGCTCCTACAGAAGAGATCAGATGTGCTCCTACAGTAGAGATCAGATGTGCTCCTACAGAAGAGATCAGATGTGCTCCTACAGTAGAGATCAGATGTGCTCCTACAGTAGAGATCAGATGTGCTCCTACAGAAGAGATCAGATGTGCTCCTACAGAAGAGATCAGATGTGCTCCTACACAAGAGATCAGATGTGCTCCTACAGAAGAGATCAGATGTGCTCCTACAGTAGAGATCAGATGTGCTCCTACAGTAGAGATCAGATGTGCTCCTACAGAAGAGATCAGATGTGCTCCTACAGAAGAGATCAGATGTGCTCCTACAGAAGAGATCAGATGTGCTCCTACAGTAGAGATCAGATGTGCTCCTACAGTAGAGATCAGATGTGCTCCTACAGAAGAGATCAGATGTGCTCCTACAGTAGAGATCAGATGTGCTCCTACAGTAGAGATCAGATGTGCTCCTACAGAAGAGATCAGATGAGCTCCTACAGTAGAGATCAGATGTGCTCCTACAGTAGAGATCAGATGTGCTCCTACAGAAGAGATCAGATGTGCTCCTACAGTAGAGATCAGATGTGCTCCTACAGAAGAGATCAGATGTGCTCCTACAGAAGAGATCAGATGTGCTCCTACAGTAGAGATCAGATGTGCTCCTACAGAAGAGATCAGATGTGCTCCTACAGAAGAGATCAGATGTGCTCCTACAGAAGAGATCAGATGTGCTCCTACAGTAGTCACTTTCAAATCCAGACTCAAAACACATCTGTTTACCTATGCATTTACTGAATAAGCACTGTGCCACTGCTCGTCCGACTGTTTTTACTTTATTTTATTTCATTTCTTTATTCTAAACTGCTTTAATTATTCTTATTTCTTTTGATTATTTTACTTTCTTCTATGTAAATCACTTTGAATTATCATTGTGAATGAAATGTGCTATATAAATAAACTTGCCTTGGCTAACACAAGGCTACAAGAGCATTAGCTGGTAGTTGCTAGATCACAGGTGTTTCATATGCGAGTTGAGGACATGATGAGGCCAACACCAGCACATCCAGTGCAAGACTCGAGTGTTTGTAGACAAATAAAAGGCTTGTGTGTCGATTGCATTTTTAAGGTGTTTAGTTAAATAAATAAAATAACACATGATTGCTCTCCTCACAAACCAACTGTTTCCCCCTATATTCAATAATTGTACCCCTTACAATTAATCTTTGATCACCAAAATTACACATTTAAAGTTTTTTTCCTTGAAAAAAAGTTGTCTAGCCGTAAAATAGCTTGATTCGACCCCCTTGCCTCATTTAGTATTCACGGTTCTATGAATATGCAAATGAGCCCCGCCTCCACTCACTCCCTCACTCAGAGATCCACTGGTTGACGAGCACACGTTGATCTGATTGGTTACAAGGTCGTTTGTGACGTCAGAAACACCAGCGATTTCAGTGTTTTTGAGACTGTCTTTGGTTCACTGCAGTTTTAAGCAGAAAATACTCAGCAACGCTGTCGACTTGTGAATCTACACATGTGTGTCTTAAAGCATATTAAAAACACCACATACACAAACAATAAAAGCTGTATTTTCACCACACGGGGACTTTTAACAAATATCTAATTACTGTTTTATTACAGAAACAAATGAATTAAAATATTAATAGGTAATTGTATAGAGTTCTCTACACTTAATGCTGCAAATGGCACCAATTTCAAACTAAATCATTCAGATCCTGACGACACTGATATTAAAGAATTATGTAAAGATACAACATGAAAAATGACTCCAACATCAATGTGACATTTTGCCTGAACTTTTTTCCCCGTTTTATTAAAAATGTGCATCAATCAGTGTCTGATATGTGTACAAAGCATAAAAACACCTCAAGAGCAAGTCCCATAATAATATGATACAGTTTCAGAGAACAGAAAAAAAAAGAGAGAAAAAAAAAGACTAAAATCTAAAACCAAACTCTAGATAAGATACACGTACAAAGAACAAAAGCATAATTGCATATTTGGTTGCAGTTGCTTCAAAGACGTGTGTGTGTCAGTCCAATGCAGAGGCAGACTGAGAACACGGGAGCTGATCCCAATAGTTCAACACAGCATGCGCTTGAAACGCTATATTTGGCAATGTAAACAAAATAAGCAATGAATGATCAAGAAATACAACAGAAAGCAATAAGTTCAGTAGTTTTGACACGCGTGTATGCACAACAGTCTGACTCTGATATGTTGTGAAATTACGGCACACAGCGTGTCTTTAGTTGCACATCTCAGCAGAAACAGGACTTGCATATGAAGAGACTCGTCCCGTGACGCAGATAAACCGTTTTGGCTTCACATTCACACATTAAAGTTTGCTTGTAAAAATCTCTGACTGAAATACATGAGTCACAATAACAGATGTGCAACCGCAAAACATTAACACTGATATACTGATATAGTTTGTCATATGTTTTAACTAAAAGCAAGTTCTCCGGTAATCAATTGTTTCCCTTAAAATGTATCTTTAATCATTAAAATGACATTTAAAAGTTTTTTCCTAGAAAACAATGTCTTCATGACTTAAAATAGCTTGAATGTAACTCGACACCTCATTTAGTATAAGTGGTTCTATGAATATGCAAATGAGCCCCGCCTCCACTCACTCACTCACTCACTCAGCGATCCACTGGTTGACGAGCACACGTTGATCTGATTGGTTACAAGGTCGTTTGTGACGTCAGAAACACCAGCGATTTCAAAGCGTGTTTTTGAGACTGTCTTTGGTTCACTGCAGTTTTAAGCAGAAAATACTCAGCAATGCTGTCGACTTATGAACTTACACATATGTGTCTTAAAGCATATTAAAACACCACATAGACATATAAACAATAAAAGCTGGATTTTCACCACAGGGGGACTTTAAGATCTCAAGATGCACACCAGTAATGTTTTTTTCAAAGGCACGTTTATAAAATCTACTAAAATGTCCTGATTAAACTAAGGCCTAAACCTGACTTAATCAAAACCCTGTCTGTGAAACCAGGCCATAGAGTTTAACTCTTTCACCGCCATTGACAGAATCTTCCGGCCATCCATGTTTTTACTGTTATACAGTAGGGGGAGCAATTACGCATCATCAGAAAGAGTACTGAATCTCCAGATCAAAACAAGCAATAAAAGCATTGCTGACGCACATTGTAAACTTTGACAAAAACGTGATTTCCTTGGTTTCTTAACCGAAAACTTGATTTATTGATGTTCAAAATGTTGCTTTTTTTTAAAATGAAACCCACATTGAAGTGTTGATAAAGTGAAGTGATGAAGTGCATGAAGCTAGAATAAAATGTTGAGCCTCTGTTCTTTCTTTTGATAGTTTGCATGTTCAAATATTCATACAACAAAATATTCTTTGGGGGCCGTGAACATTTTGTGAAAATGATCAAAAATGCCGGAGGGGAAAGAGTTAACGGTTTCATCTCTTTGACATAAAAGAGCTTCTTTGAAAAATAAATGTTCAATATAAAAGCATTCAGAGTAAAAACCCACGTCTCGAGGACTGAACCCAACGGGTTATGACACTTTCCGTACATTCATCCTGGAGGATCGTCTGACGATTAACCTGCTGCTGTTCCCGGATGAAGCGTTCCCAGATCCCAGATTTGGCTTGACATTAGCAGCAGGATCGAGTCTTTGGCTGTTCGGTGATCTTGGCTTTAGCTCTA
Source organism: Meda fulgida (assembly GCA_030578275.1). NCBI lineage: Eukaryota > Metazoa > Chordata > Actinopteri > Cypriniformes > Leuciscidae > Meda > Meda fulgida. The sequence goes on along the minus strand of CM060632.1, from coordinate 1,920,010 downwards.
ACACACTCACCGCAGGCACTGATAGCTAATGACTGAGGGATGATGGGCTTCTCACTCTTCTTCGTGGCTCTGACTGACGTCTGCTCCGAGGCTCTGGATGGCCTTCCACAGTCTCTCGTTCTCCTTCAGCTGATCGCTGAACTGAAACCACAGACAGAACCGCGTTAGGGCTGCTCTCCACGCACTGCATGATGGGAAACGGCTTGCTGACGACAGAGCTCAACGCTCATTGGTTTAAAGTAAACCACCGTGATGAATCGTTCTCTTAAAAAATGATTGATTTTGTAACTCTGATATCATGTTTTAATGTGTATAAATGATGTAGTTTTCCCAAACTCTCTGACAGTGCGAGCTCTCTATGTGATAGTCATATTACTAAAAAGTCCAAAAACATGTCCATATATTGAAATAAAAATGAATGGAAAACACATCTTTCAGATGGAATTAAATACCAAGTATTTTGGGTGTCTTGTTTATCATATTTATTTTCACATAAAAAGAAAAAGAACTTAAAGTGTTTAATTTTAAAGTGTAAACTTTCTTTTAAAGATCTCCTACAACAGGTTAAATGCATCAAAGGTCTGAAGGCTATTGGACAACACTGGGAAAGCGTGTCCTTTCCATTAGAAAAGGAACGCTGCGGAAGCCACATCCTTCCCTGAAGGAGTCGTGGAGATAACGCAGAACCTTGAGGGGTTGTTTACATTTGGAATTCTGGGGTGACACCAATCTCCTAAGAGATGGGTTCTTCCCAAAGGGTAAGACACAGGCTTCTATTTAAATTAATTTTCCACTAATATCTGTTAGCGAGGCGCCAAGTGCCAGGAGGATGCTTCTTGTTAAGTGAGCTCACAGCCTGAGCACGCAAGGCACACCCTCTGCTTCGTAAGCCAAGGCGATACTACCCAGTGGGCCATCCTCTGCTTGGAGACAGCCTTTCCCTTCTGCTGGCCCCCGTAACAGACAAAGAGCTGGTCTGAGGTCCTGAGGCTTTGAGTTCTGTCCACGTACAGGCGCTGAGCGCGGATGGGACAGAGCAAAAGTCTTTCGAGGCTGGGTCTGCCTCCTCCAGGGGCAGCGCTCGCAGGTTCACCACCTCATCCCTGAAGGGAGTGGTAGGAACCTTGGGCACATAGCCCAACATGGCCGTCACCTGGCCCGAACTCTAGGCACCATTCGTCGATCGAAAATGCCTGCAGGTCCCCTACCCTCTTGATGGAGGTCAATGCAACCAGCAACAGTCTTCCTAGACAGAATCTTTAAAGTCTGCTGACTGCAAAGGTTTGAAAGGGGGCATTGTGAAGTGCTCTGAGCACTCGCCCCCCTAAGCAACCTGACAACCAGGTCATGCTTCCCAACCGACTTGCCTCCTATGGGGTCGTGATATGCAGATATTGCGGCAGCATAAACTTTGTGGGTGGAGGGAGACAGCCTTCGCTCCAATCCGTGCTGCAGGAAGAAAAGCACAGAACATCTTTGGGGGTACTCTCGGCGAGAAGAACACCACTCAACGAACAGGTTCCGCTTCAATGCGTAAGCGTGTCTCGTAGACGGTGCTTGCACCGAAGTGATGATGTTAAGTACCTCTGGGGGAAAGTAACCTAGAACCTCTGCTTCCCATTCAGGGACCAAACATGGAGTTTCCAGAGGCCTGGGCGCGGGTGCCATAGGGTGCCTCGTCTTTGAGAAAGAAGGTCCATCCTCAGAGGAACACGGCAGTGAGGGGGTGTCGCGAGGAGCATGAGTTCTGGGAACCAGGTCCAGTTGGGCAAGAAGGGCGGAACTAGCAAGACCTGCTCCTCGTCCTCCCTGACTTTACACAGGGTATGTGGCTCACTGGGAGAAACGCATATTTGCGAAGGCCCCGGGGCCAGCTGTGTGCCAGTGCATCCGTGCCAAGTGTTCCCTCGGTCAGGGAGAAAAACAACTGGCAGTGGGTGGTCTCTGGAGAGGCATACAGATCTACCTGTGCGGCTCTGAAATAACGCTAGATCAGCTGGACCACCTGGGATGGAGTCTCCACTCTCCACTCTGAAAGCTCGTCGGCCACACGGTTAAGCAGCCCAGGGACATGAATGGCCTGAAGCGACCTCAGACTTTTCTGACTCCAGAGGTGGAGATGGTGGGTGAGCTGCAACATAAAACAGGAGCGTAGAGCACCTTGTTGGTTGATGTACGCCACAGTCGCAGTGTTGTCCGTGCGGACAAGCACATATTTGCCCTGTAAGCGGGCCCTTTTAGACAACTCAGAGTAAGACGTACTGCAAACAACTCGAGGTAGGTGATGTGCAAATGCAGGCGGGGACCCGTCCAAACCCCAGCAACTGCATGCCCATTGTACATGCCCCATCAGCCAGTGGCGGAGGCATCCGTGAAAACCACAACATGCCTGGACACTTGTACCATGGGCACTCCCGCCCCGAAGGAATGAAGGGTATGACCACGGGCAGAAGGTTTGGCGGCACCTCGTGTGATTATCACCCAGTGGATGCCGCGCTGCCACGCCCATCTCGGGACTCGTCGTGAAGCCAGTGCTGAAGCGGCCTCATAATAAGCAAGTAGAGCGGCGTCACAGCCGCTGTGGCCAGCATATGCCCCAGGAGCCTCTGAAATAATTTCAGTTGGACCGCTGTCCTGCCTTTGAACTTATTCAAGCAGTTCAGCACCGGCCGAGCACGTTCCTCTGTGAGGCGTGCTGTCTGTTCGACCAAATTCTCTAGAAAAGAGATCCTCTGCATGGGGGTGAGCTTGCTCTTCTCCCAGTTGACCCGAAGGCCCAACTGGCTGAGGTGACTGAGTGTGCTGTGCAACACTTAACTGGTTCCACGGTTGGGCAGAGGGAGCGCGAGAAGGCTTGGAAACACAAGATTCTCCACCCAGCCCTCCTACGGGAGTGGGGTCACCATCTCCTGAAGAGCAATCTCCTCCATCTCCGGGTTGCCCATCCTAGGGTCTCTTCCCCTTGCGCTTCCCGGCTAAACTGTCTATGTTTAAACTGTCCGCAGACAGGGTGACCTGTCTCCTGGCTCCTCTGCGCTACTTATGTGGAGGCTGTGCGGGAGCGGAGAAAGACGAGGGAGGGCGCCCTTGCCGAAGAGCCGACTGAGGTTCCTGGACCACTAAAGTGGACACTGCACGACCCATAGACCGCTCAGATTTTTGCTCAGATGTACAAGAAAGAAAAAGAAACAAAGAGGAATCCAGCCCCACTGCAGCACCGTCTCGCCAACACTAAAGAAAGAAGAGTTGCTCATTGAACAAGTTTTAAACACGCTTAGTAGACCTGGCAGGCTCATGAACCGGTCGGCTCCGAAGCGAAAAGCTGAAGATGCGATGCACCAGCTGCTCCTTTTATGCGCGTGCCGAATGTGCAGCTTTTGGGCACATATAATTGCATCATGCGCAGCTGATGCAATTATCACATGCAATTGGCTCATTTAGTTACACTCGAAGTAGATTGGCCTCTCTAGTGAGATACCTATTCGTCGTCATAAACGTGACATAGAGAGTGACCGACTGAAAGGGAACTGCACTTATCTGACATTATTTCTCACAGCACTCGCTCTGAACTAACCTGCTTCTGTAACATCTGGATTTGAGCTTCCTGCCGGTTCACAGTTTCTTTGAGCTGAAAAACACAACATGACTTCATTATACTCAATATTCAACTCAGCCAAACATTCTTTTTAAAATGACAAAATTTCTGGACATCCATGTTTTGTTCAAAAAGCAATGACACATGAGCATTTTCCAGCTGGCCTCAAACCCGCCGACTGTTTTCAGAAGCCTTCCCCTTTAAGACTTAAACGGCCACTGTATATATATATATTTACCTTCTAAAATTAATATGCCATATGTAATATATTATATCTTATTGGAACTCTGTATTAAAGGGAAAGTGGTATGCTGGGAAAAATTGTGATTATTACCCCAGAGTTTTCATATTAGAAATAAGGTTTAAAAAAAAACTTTAAACTTGAACACAGATTTTATCCAACAAATCATTATTTGCAGAAATCCAAAAAATACTTTAAATATATCACTGAAAATACTCCGTGTTCAAAACCTCTCTAACGTTTAATTAATGGGCTTCACTGAATATTTCTTCTACTCAGATCCATTTTCTATGGAAACACTATCAATGCCAAATTTAATTTACTGTGATTACAGTTATGACGACATGGCATTAATGCACCTTTAGTTATTTAAGCATCTATATATTTTATTTAAAGTAACAGGTCATGCGGTGTGATGTTGGAGGTCATGCGTACGTGTGCCAGCTCGACGCTCGCTCCACAGCAGCTCTGATCGGATCGGCCCGTCTCTGCGCCGTTCATCCGCTCGTAATCCACACATGCTGTCGGCTGCCGAACAAACACAACACAACTTAACACACACCAACACACACCGGTCAACTGCTGATAGTCATTAAAGAGAAGTCCACTTCAGAATTAAAATATTGATAATTTACTCTCCTCCACGTCATCTAAGATGTTCATGTCTTTCTTCGGTGGAAAAGAAATGAAGGTTTTTGAGGAAAACACTCCAGGATTTCCTCCATATAGTGACTTCAATGGGGTCCAACGGGCCGAAGGTCCAGATATGAGTTTCAGTGCAGCTTCAGAATCTCGACGCGATCCAGCCGAGGAATACGAGTCTCATCTACACAAACCAGCGCCATTTATAACACAATATACATTTATATACTTTATACCACAGATGCTGGTCTCGCACAGCTGTGATGCGACACACATTGCGTCATCAGGTTGAAAGGTCACGCGTGACGAAGGCGGGAGAACCGACCCAGTGTTTACAAGGAGAACGTGCAGAGACTGAGTCAAACGCCATTTACAAAAACATAAATAAAGGTAAAACAACGATGTCGGACGATTTTGAGGTTGGAGGAGAAAATGAGAAGAGAGTTTTTCACTGTCCTACATTTCTGACCCGGAACACGCGTGACCTTTCAATAACGGAGCTGTGCGAGACCAGCATCTGTGGTATAAAGTATATAAATGTGTATTGTGTTATAAATGTCGCTGGTTTGTCTAGATGAGACTCTTATTCCTCGGCTGGATCGTGTCGAGACTCTGAAGCTGCACTGAAACTCACATCTGGACCTTCGGCACGTTGGACCCCATTGAAGTCACTATATGGAGTAAATCCTGCAGTGTTTTCCTCAAAACCCTCATTTCTTTTCCACTGAAGAAAGAAAGACATGAACATCTTGGGTGACGTGGAGGAGAGAACATTATCAGGAAGTGAACTACTCCTTTAATTCTTCCTGATTCGATCAGCAGAGCGCTCAGTACCATCAGACTCTTGGCTTTGAGCTGGTCCAGCTCCTCGTACGGCAGTGTCTTGCTCTCGGTGTAGGAGGACGGCTCGGTGGAGTCCCGGGAATCGTTCGGCAAGGGGATGAACTCTGCGTCCAGCAGCTCCTGCACTCACAACCAAAGCAAACACACGGCAAGGCTTTATGAAGGAAGACTTTAAGACTACGCAACGAAAATTGAAGGGTACAAGATTGGTAGAAATTGTAATGCCAGCTGAGGCTGTATGGCAAAAGCTGTGAGGTCTATTTAATTCATATATTTATTTTGCTTCTCTCTCCAGTAAATGTGTCTTGATTTAAAGGGGACATATCTTGAAAATCTGACTTTGTCCGTGTTTAAGTGCTATAATCAGGTGCTTCTACCAACCCAGAAAACCTGAAAAGTGAACCCCAGTAACTGTGTTCTGGTGAGTCTTTCTCTGAGAGCAATTTAAAAAATAAGCCGATCAGATTTCACTCCCCTTCTGACGTATGAAGAGGATCTTATTATAATGTTAGCGGCCCTTAATCTGCACGTTAACATGCACCAGCCGACATCTGGTCCACACGCGCCACCAGTATAACCAGTTGTAGCGCACTGGCAGAAGATCCAGCAGAGCCTGAAGCTGTTGTGTGTGTGTGTGTGTGTGTGTGTGTGTGTGTGTGTGTGTGTGTGTGTGTGTGTGTGTGTGTGTGTGTGTGTGATGGGTTAGTTCTGTCCTGAAGCTGGTGTGTGGTTGAGCACAGACGAGCACTGAACACTATTGGCCAGAACACGTCACCGCTGTCTTATAAACACCTCAGGAACTGTGCACACTTGTGTAGAAGCTCAACATGAGGATGAGATGATCAATGAAACTCCTCAACAACTACATCAATGTCTCCACTAACATTCAGAAACGTGTAAAAGTGAAGCTCTGAGTCTCTCCGTAAGGCTGCACTCGCTACTGGTTATTCTGGGATTCTGGATGAGTGAGATCGGCCGGTTTTGTTATTGCCGGAGTTTCTGAAGCTCGTGTGAAGACTCCGCCCTCTTCTGGATGGAGGCGGGGCTGCAGCTCATTTGCATTTAAAGGGAGACACACAAAAATGGCACGTTTTTGCTCACAACCAAAAAGGGGCAAATTTATCAAGCTATAATAAATGATTCGGTATTTTGAGCTAAAATTTCACATTTTTACATTTTGTGAAAAGGGGCATAATATGTCACCTTTAAGAGTGCTACTTGCACTGAATAAGACAAAAATACAGAGCAAGATTTTTTTTTTTTTTTTGCAGTGCATGCAATATTTAATGCCATGACTTTATGCATGGAAGTCTTTCTGCTGTAATTTAAGACTGTTTGATTGTGGACGGGTGGATGCAGACACCCAGTGGAGGGTCCTGGCTTCACCTTGCGCAGCCACGAGGGGCAGGAGCTCTGGCCGGTCCTGCTGTCGATGGAGAAGATGGGCGTCTGCAGACCCCGCTCACCCAGATCCGCCTCCGCGGTTCCTCCCAGCATGCCCTCGCGCAGCTCTGAGTCTGTGGCCGAGCCCGTCTCCAGATCCACCAACGAGGTCGAGCACTGGCCTGCGGACCGGCACACTCAACCGTTACACACAAGCTACACACACATGCTACACATGAGCTACACACACACAAACCACTTATTTCAGCTAACCAAGGCAAAACACAAGCTACACGCGCACTACACACACGCTGTACATGTGCTACACACACGCGCTACACACACATGCTACACATGAGCTACACACACACTACACTTATTTCAGCTAACCAAGGCACTACACAAGCTACACGCGCACTACACACACGCTGTACATGTGCTACACACACGCGCTACAGATGAGCTACACACACATGCTTGAGCTACACACACACACACTACACTTATTTCAGCTAACCAAGGCACTACACAAGCTACACGCGCACTACACTTACGCTGTACATGAGCTACACACACGCGCTGCACAAAAACAACATGCATGCTGCACACACACAGTAAACACTTTTATTTCGGCTATAACTGCCCGGGCAACATTTCTCATTTACATTTAGTTTAACTTGACGCACTAAAATAACAAACTAAAACTGAAATAAAAATGTATTAAAACTATATATTAAAAAAACAATAAAAATGACAAACAACAAAATTAATAAACATTTAAAATGAAAACAGAAAAAATACAAATAAAGACAAATTCTGAATATTAATAAAAAACAGTTATTGATGAATAAATAACAGTATCTGAATGATACTAAAATAACACTAGTTCTTACACATGAATAATGAATAACGACAGGAAATATTGATCTTACCACTTCCGATGGACAGTCCGCTGCTGTTTGAGCGGATGGTTTTGGAGTTCAGGACTTTTTCTGTCAATAAACATGAACAGGAAGTTAAACTACAAACATCCACATAAAGAGGTTCACAGCTACACAGATGGGCGTTTAATAGACGTTCCCTTCCGCCAGAAACCTCAATACCCACAATGCATTGGTTGCCGCCAGGGTTTGAAATACATTTTTTCACTCACAGACCAATTTGGCTACTATGTTTTTAAGTTACCGGCCATTCAGAACTTCTACTAGCCAAAAATAAATAAAATAATAATCAAATTAACTACGCCACAGCTAATTAGGATTTCATACATTAATTTCTAATTGACACTAAATCCAGTCCTCCAGCATCTGCTCTTCCTCTTTCCTCCTCATCACCAAACATGTGTTTAAGGAGGACAGATCAATACAGCAAAAGAACATCACAAACATGACGTTTTTTCTGTTCACCACATAATTTTCGCTATTGCCTCAGAGTAAAAGAACAGGCGTGCTGTTATTTGTTGTGTAGTGACGTGTGTGTTCAAGTTAGCCAGATTCTGCACAATACACTATTAATATCTCACGATGACTCACGAGTATTTGTGCTAAATCTGTACAGATTACACTTACACGAACTTCTCCAGCAAAGGGAGTAAATATTATAACTAACGCCAAATTGGCTACTCTGCAAAAAATTCACTTTCCTTACTCAGTGTTTTTGTCTTGTTTTCATTCCAAATATCAAAAAAATTCTTAAATCAAGATGCATTTACTGAAGTAGTAAAATGCCACAAGATATCATGTCTTGTTTTCTGGGGAAATGCATACAAACTAAGTGAGTTTTTGCTTAAAACAAGCTAAATTATTGGGGTGAGAAAATTGGCTTGTTTAAAGCAAAAACTCACTTCATTTTGATTTATATTCCCCCGGAAAACAAGACATAATATCTTACTCATCTAGTAAATGCATCTTGATTTAAGAATTGTGTGATATTTGGACTGGAAACAGGACCAAAACACTGAGTAAGAAAAGCATTTTGCAGTGTAGTGATCTGACCTCAGTCGATTCGAGTGCGCTCTGTAGCTTTAAGTAAAGCCCTGGAGCTGCCTTTCACATGTGAAGCATCATCCGGAGGACTTTAGCTGAGAAACGGCCGTGTGTGAAGACGCACCCATGATGAGGATGGTGTGCCAGCCCCTGCAGGACAGATCCGGCACGTGGTGTAAAGAGCCGAAGATGGGCCGAGGCAGAGCCGGACACACCTCAGAGCCGAAGCCTTTATCAGGAGGCATCCCGAGCCGGCCGTTCCCCGCGTTCCCCCACGCGAAGATCTGGTTATCTGAGGGACACACACACACACACACACACACACACGTCACGGGCACACACAGCCCTGAGGAGGAGGACGCTCGGGAGGTCGGGGAGGAAAACTAATATTTCTGCTGCTCTTGGTCCAGATTGCATTGATAACAGGGTTATTGCTGTTAACCAACACTAAAACTACTGTAAATAACACTAAAAGTAAAAGGCTGCAATGAAATACAACCGAAAATAAAATAAACAAAAATAAAGTTGTTTATATTTTATTTAAGTAAATTTAAACCTAAATAGTAATATTATAAGTAATAGTAATACAAAAAAAAAGTTTAAAATAAATGCAAAATATTAATATCAACTTTAATAGTACATAAATACTAAAATAGTTGGACATTCATCAACCAACTTGTTTAATGCTTTTCAGCATGTGCAGAAGAAGAAGAAGAAGATGATGATGATGATGATGATGATGATGATGATGATGATGATGATGATGATGATGATGATGACTATCTGCTCTAACGCATTCATCTACTGGTGCAACTCGAAAAATTAGATTATCGTGCAAAAGTTCATTTATTTCAGTAATTCAACTTAAAAGATGAAACTAATATATTATATAGACTCATTACATGCAAAGGGAGATATATCACGCCTTTATTTGTTATCATTTTGATAATTATGGCTAGCAGCTTTTGAAAACTTTTCACAATACTCTAATTTTGAATTTGGGGTTTTATTTATTTGTTTATTTTTTCGGGACAGTGCACATTAATGAACAATCTAACATTTCTGTACAGACTGTAAATGTGCCAGGCTATAGCATAAATGCTCATTTTCACCTGTAGTCCCGAGGCAGGAAGACAACAACATATAAAAAGCTGTAAGCCATAATCATCAAAATTATAACAAATAAAGGCGTGAAATATCTCCCTTTGCATGTAATGACTCTATATAATATATTAGTTTCATCTTTTAAGTTGAATTACTGAAATAAATGAACTTTTGAACGATAATCTAATTTTTTGAGTTGCACCTGTAGATAAAAACACACACACACACACTACTAACACGCACTACAAACACATGCACACACACACCCACCCACCACACACGTACACACACTACACAAACACTACAAACACACGCACACACACTACACAGACCCACCAAACACACAGTCACAGGCTATACCAAGCTATAACACTCCGCACAAGCTACACACATACTACAAACACGCTACACGCACATGAAAACACACACACACTACAAACGCAAAGAAAGGGGTCTGCAAGGACAGCAGGACACGTGATGCGGGTCTCACCCTCAGTGGCGGCGATGGTGAATCCGTCTCCACACGACACCTTGCACACCACCTTCCCCCCGAAGGGCCCCACCAGCACCTTCACCCCCTGGTGCTTCTTGAAGTCCTTGACTCCCAGCTGCCCGTACTTATTACAGCCGAAGGTCACCAGGCGCCCGCGCTCTGCACAGCCGTGAACATTTACATGCACTGTTAGTCATTGAGCCTTTGTCCAAAGAGCCTTATGAGGAATACAGCGAGTGTCATGAAGAGCACAACGCGAGTGCTCAAACACAGAGCTCAGGCACTGCTCAGACCAGCATAGGCCAGGCAGGGGACGATTAAAGGGAGAGGAAATACTTTTTTTTTATTATTGTTTTTAAAAACACCATTATTTGGATAACACCATGAGCCTGGTTTACGAGGCGGCGCACAGTAAGAGCAGAGTGTGTGTGTGTGTGTGAGGGACGCACAGTAAGAGCAGTGTGTGTGTGTGTGTGTGTGTGTGTGTGTGTGTGTGTGTGTGTGAGAGACGCACAGTAGGAGCAGTGTGTGTGTGTGTGTGTGTGAGAGACGCACAGTAAGAGCTGTCTGTGTGTGTGTGTGTGTGTGAGAGACGCAAAGTAAGAGCAGTGTGTGTGTGTGTGTGTGTGTGTGTGAGAGAGACGCACAGTAGGAGCAGTGTGTGTGTGAGAGACGCACAGTAAGAGCAGTGTGTGTGTGTGGGTGTGTGTGTGTGTGTGTGTGTGAGAGACGCACAGTAGGAGCAGTGTGTGTGTGTGTGTGTGTGTGTGTGTGAGAGACGCACAGAAAGAGCAGTGTGTGTGTGTGTGTGTGTGTGTGTGTGTGTGTGTGTGTGTGTGAGAGACGCACAGTAAGAGCAGTGTGTGTGTGTGTGTGTGTGTGTGTGTGAGAGACGCACAGTAAGAGCAGTGTGTGTGTGTGTGTGTGTGTGTGTGTGTGTGTGTGTGTGAGAGACGCACAGTAAGAGCAGTGTGTGTGTGTGTGTGTGTGTGTGTGTGTGTGTGTGTAAACGCACCGTCTATAGCGCCGGTGTGGGCCTTTCCCGGAGAGATGAAGTGGATCTTGAAGCGCGAGAGCAGCCTGACCAGCGAGAGTGTGGTGGTGTACGGGATCCCCTGATAACTCTGCACACACACAGCTCACAATCACAACACTACATCATCAACACACTCATTCACCACAGTCCGGCTTCACATCCTATTTCTGGATTTTAACAGTTAAATCAAATGTAAGTGAGCCCTAGTTACTGTTAAAATCCAGATCCAAATCCACTAAAGATTTTTCTAGTTGAGCCATTGGTCGACTAATCGCGCGTTTTTATTAATAAATCATAATTAAGGGCCATTAATTGCCTATATAATATACGTATAGCCTAATCAGCGCTCATTTTCCAAAGTCGGGTTTTATATTCACATTTTTCTGGATTTTAACAGTTAAATCAAATGCAAGCAACCAAAAAGCATTTATAATTCATTGAAATCTTAAACAATTTATTACCATTTTTTCAACACTTTACTTGAAGTCCTTATGTATAATGCTTTATAAATGTATTAATTATGTACATTATAATGCATTATATCCTTTCATAAATAATGATATTTGCCGATTCTGAAATTGGATGTTTATCATGTGTTTTAATGTATTATACTTTCTAATGGTGTTCAATGATTAGATAAGTATTATTACAGTTATTCATGAGACTAAATAATGCACTATAAGGTGCATTACAAGGCATAATTAATTCATTAAAAATACTTTTATAATGCACTATGAATAAAGGCTTTAAGTAAAGTTTTACCAAAAAGTTTAGGGCCGTGAAATACGTTTGATTTTTACTCAAATTCTGTTTTATTCCAAAAACTGGGTTTTTAATGGTTTAATAATCAAAAAGCATGTCAAATCAACTGAATTGATCAAATTTAACAACTAAAATTACAATATAAATTTGTTTGGGGGGGATTTATGATTTTCATTCACATATAAACTGATCAATTATATGTGAATTTCAGCCTAAAGTAAACCGGTTCATCATTGAAACCGATCTTGTTTCAATGGAGGGACAGAAATCTCTCAAATTTCATTAAAATATTTTAATTTGTGTTCCGAAGATGAACGAAAGACTTGCGTGTTTGGAGTAAATGATTTTATATTTTTGGTTCAACACTGCTTTAATATTCACAGACTTGATTTGACTAAGTGTGCAGCTGTACTTTTGATTTATACATCCAGAATAAAAATGTTATGACTGGATTCCGTGATTCAATCCGTGTTTTCCCCCTCGTGCGAATCATACTGATCGTTATGTCACTAGCAGAGCTGCTGAATAATGATGGGCATACTTCTCCAGAGTGGTTTTTGATCCCAGTGATGCCTAGATTGAGACCCAGTTTGTTGAGCTCGTTGTTCCCGCAGGCTAAAACCTTCCCAGAATCGGTGAGGAAGAAGGTGCCGTCGCTGCCGCAGAACACAGAGGTGATGATCCCACCTTTAGGAACCTCCACCTACAGGGAGTCAACACAGCAGCCTGATAAACACAGCTCTACACAAACACAGCAGCCTGATAAACACAGCTCTACACAAACACACCAGCCTGATAAACACAGCTCTACACAAACACAGCAGACCGATAAACACAGCTCTACACAAACACAGCAGCCTGATAAACACAGCTCTACACAAACACAGCAGCCTGATAAACACAGCTCTACACAAACACAGCAGCCTGATAAACACAGCTCTACACAAACACACCAGACCGATAAACACAGCTCTACACAAACACACCAGTCTGATAAACACAGCTCTACACAAACACACCAGACCGATAAACACAGCTCTACACAAACACACCAGCCTGATAAACACAGCTCTACACAAACACACCAGCCTGATAAACACAGCTCTACACAAACACACCAGCCTGATAAACACAGCTCTACACAAACACACCAGCCTGATAAACACAGCTCTACACAAACACACCAGACCGATAAACACAGCTCTACACAAACACACCAGCCTGATAAACACAGCTCTACACAAACACACCAGCCTGATAAACACAGCTCTACACAAACACACCAGCCTGATAAACACAGCTCTACACAAACACACCAGCCTGATAAACACAGTTCTACACAAACACACCAGCCTGATAAACACAGCTCTACACAAACACACCAGCCTATAAACACACCAGCCTGATAAACACAGCTCTACACAAACACACCAGCCTGATAAACACAGCTCTACACAAACACACCAGCCTGATAAACACAGCTCTACACAAACACACCAGCCTGATAAACACAGCTCTACACAAACACACCAGCCTGATAAACACAGCTCTACACAAACACACCAGCCTGATAAACACAGCTCTACACAAACACACCAGCCTGATAAACACAGCTCTACACAAACACACCAGCCTGATAAACACAGCTCTACACAAACACACCAGCCTGATAAACACAGTTCTACACAAACACACCAGCCTGATAAACACAGCTCTACACAAACACACCAGCCTGATAAACACACCAGCCTGATAAACACAGCTCTACACAAACACACCAGCCTGATAAACACAGCTCTATACAAACACAGCAGCCTGATAAACACAGCTCTACACAAACACACCAGCCTGATAAACACAGCTCTACACAAACACACCAGCCTGATAAACACACCAGCCTGATAAACACACCAGTCTGATAAACACAGCTCTACACAAACACACCAGCCTGATAAACACAGCTCTACACAAACACACCAGCCTGATAAACACAGCTCTACACAAACACACCAGCCTGATAAACACAGCTCTACACAAACACACCAGCCTGATAAACACAGCTCTACACAAACACACCAGCCTGATAAACACAGCTCTACACAAACACACCAGCCTGATAAACACAGCTGTTCACAAACACACCAGCCTGATAAACACAGCTCTACACAAACACACCAGCCTGATAAACACACTAGCCTGATAAACACAGTTCTACACAAACACACCAGCCTGATAAACACAGCTCTACACAAACACACCAGCCTATAAACACACCAGCCTGATAAACACAGCTCTACACAAACACACCAGCCTGATAAACACACCAGCCTGATAAACACAGCTCTACACAAACACACCAGCCTGATAAACACACCAGCCTGATAAACACAGCTCTACACAAACACACCAGCCTGATAAACACACCAGCCTGATAAACACAGCTCTACACAAACACACCAGCCTGATAAACACAGCTCTACACAAACACACCAGCCTGATAAACACAGCTCTACACAAACACACCAGCCTATAAACACACCAGCCTGATAAACACGGCTCTACGCAAACACACCAGCCTGATAAACACAGCTGTTCACAAACACACCAGCCTGATAAACACAGCTCTACACAAACACACCAGCCTGATAAACACACTAGCCTGATAAACACAGTTCTACACAAACACACCAGCCTGATAAACACAGCTCTACACAAACACACCAGCCTATAAACACACCAGCCTGATAAACACAGCTGTTCACAAACACACCAGCCTGATAAACACAGCTCTACACAAACACACCAGCCTATAAACACACCAGCCTGATAAACACAGCTCTACACAAACACACCAGCCTGATAAACACAGCTCTACACAAACACACCAGCCTGATAAACACAGCTCTACACAAACACACCAGCCTGATAAACACAGCTGTTCACAAACACACCAGCCTGATAAACACAGCTCTACACAAACACACCAGCCTGATAAACACAGCTCTACACAAACACACCAGCCTGATAAACACAGTTCTACACAAACACACCAGCCTGATAAACACAGCTCTACACAAACACACCAGCCTGATAAACACAGCTCTACACAAACACACCAGCCTGATAAACACAGCTCTATACAAACACACCAGCCTGATAAACACAGCTCTACACAAACACACCAGCCTGATAAACACAGCTCTACACAAACACACCAGCCTGATAAACACAGCTCTACACAAACACACCAGCCTGATAAACACAGCTCTACACAAACACACCAGCCTGATAAACACAGCTCTACACAAACACACCAGCCTGATAAACACAGCTCTACACAAACACACCAGCCTGATAAACACAGCTCTACACAAACACACCAGCCTGATAAACACAGCTCTACACAAACACACCAGCCTGATAAACACAGCTCTACACAGTATACTATACACTATAGTACAGTACAGACACTGACAAATACAATCCAGGACTTCTTGGGGGGATTTCACGGATTACAATCAGAGATTTCACTTATCAAGCAATTTCTTTATTATCTTTCAAATTCTAAAAAAGGTAAACAGATAAATAAAAATATTCTAATAAAGTGCAGCACATGCAATGACTGTGGAAACTTTAACCATTGAAAGGATACTAAGACAAAGATATCACTTTCCTTATTCAAACTGAATTTTTTCCCTCATGAATATATGATTTACCTGAAGAATGAAAGCTGTATCATATACTTGGATATTTATATGAGCAATATCACACTCATAGCCATGCAACATGTTTATATATATATATATATATATATATATATATATATATATATATATATAAATATGTGTGTGTGTGTGTCAGACAGGCTGCAGCGTTAATTTTGCATGAAAGTATTGTGTATCGTCGAAAAAATGTAATACCAATTTCATGCAAATAATTTAAGTACCTTTTCATAAATATGATTATTTATTTTCAAGGGTTTTCCGAGATTTATCTTTCAAAAAGTCAAATTCAAGTAGTTCAAGAAATGTAAGCACCTTGTACGAACCCTGTTAGTGTATTACCAGATACAACTTTTGATATTAATAATGTATTAGTGAATGTTGAAGTGAACCTTAACTGAGATTTATAAATACTTTTGGTGTGTTTTTCATTGTGAGATCATGTTAATGAAGGATTCTTGATTCGAGGGCAATGGTGAAACATGAGTGAAGCTTCTCTCACTTGCATTGGAGAGGAGAAATCATCCTCGCAGTCCAAACCCAGTCGACCTGCGAAGGGAAAGGCGTCAGTGTCACTCAACAGCAGTGATGTCACAGGAAGTCAGTGTGGTCATGTGATGCACTCAACAGCAGTGATGTCACAGGAATTCAGTGTGGTCATGTGATGCGCTCAACAGCAGTGATGTCACAGGAAGTCAGTGTGGTCATGTGATGCGCTCAACAGCAGTGATGTTACAGGAAGTCAGTGTGGTCATGTGACTCACTCAACAGCAGTGATGTCACAAGAAGTCAGTGCGGTCATGTGACGCGCTCGACAGCAGTGATATCATAGGAAGTCAGTGTGGTCATGTGATGCGCTCAACAGCAGTGATATCACAGGAAGTCAGTGTGGTCATGTGACGCAAGAAGACAGTGAGGTCACAGGAAGTCAGTGTGGTCATGTGACTCACTCAACAGCAGTGATGTCACAGGAAGTCAGTGCGGTCATGTGACGCGCTCGACAGCAGTGATATAGGAAGTCAGTGTGGTCATGTAACTCACTCGACAGCAGTGATGTCACAGGAAGTCAGTATGGTCATGTGACGCAGGAACACAGTGAGGTCACAGGAAGTCAGTGTGGTCATGTGACTCACTCAACAGCAGTGATGTCACAGGAAGTCAGTGCGGTCATGTGACACGCTCGACAGCAGTGCTGTCTCAGTAAGTCAGTGCGGTCATGTGACACGCTCGACAGCAGTGCTGTCTCAGGAAGTCAGTGTGGTCACAGAAAGTCAGTGTAGTCATGTGACGCACTCAACAGCAGTGATATCATAGGAAGTCAGTGTGGTCATGTGACTCTAGACAGCAGTGATGTCACAGGAAGTCAGTGAGGTCATGTGACACGCTCGACAGCAGTGCTGTCTCAGGAAGTCAGTGTGGTCACAGAAAGTCAGTGTAGTCATGTGACGCACTCAACAGCAGTGATATCATAGGAAGTCAGTGTGGTCATGTGACTCTAGACAGCAGTGATGTCACAGGAAGTCAGTGAGGTCATGTGACCCGGTCATGTGATGCGCTCACCGTGCTCTCCACAGCCCCAGGAGTAGATGTCCCCGCTCTGGGTCAGCGCCACCACATGATTGTCCCCGCAGGACACCTGTCTGACGGGCCGCTCCTGGAAGAACTCCAGCAGCACCGGCTCCAGCACCTCCATGCCGTGCTCGTTCTCCACGCCCAGGCAGCCGTAATAGTCCGAGCCGAACATGTACATCTGGTCCTCGTCTGTCAGAGGAACGGGAGACAGCACAAGCGTGTCATAACTGGACAAAGAACCCACACAGCACACGCTCCCAGTGTCTCTACAAACAACTAATTTCTATTTGGTATTTGATTTGATTATAGGCACCTATTGTAGTGTATTGTATTGTAGTGTATTGTATTGTAGTGTATTGTATTGTAGTGTATTGTATTGTATGTGTATTGTAATTGTTGCCGTTCTTATTATTCTTCCCTTCCTTCCGCTCTGGAAGTCTATGGAAGCCCATAGAACTGCTTGTGGGAAAGCTATGAAATTTGGTACACTGATAGAGGACAGTCTGAACTGTCACCATATCAAATTTGGAGTCTCTAACTCAAAAAATTGCAATAAAAGTCAGGTGTGGGTCATTTTTAAGTATTCATACTTCATACATATAAAGGTCTATAACTCCTAAATGAAATGAGATATCACCAAATTTGACATGTATGGCGGTGGAACTGTGCCACTTGGTGGCGCTATAATTAAACAAAATGTGAAAATGCAACTAATTGAAGTACAGCATTTTGACATATATTGCAATATTTTACAAATGCATTAAAGTATCATTACAAAACTCTGTATGTGCCATCGGCACCATGCCCTGAAAGTACTAGAAACGTTTCAAGACAGTTGTATAATGAAATTTAAAACAATGCTAATAGCGTTTGAATAGATTAGCTTATTGTAATGAAACTGGTCTTAATAGATTCATTGGTTCATGCTGAGAACATAGATATCAACTTTGCCATTTTTTTGGCCAAACTTCCTGTCTGCCATTTTGGTTTTCTTTTAAAACTTATTTTTCGAACTCCTAGATGTTTGTCCGATTTTTTACCAAAATGTAATCATATCAACTTCAGAATATGCTGCCAAAAAGTTTTCGTGTCGAGACAAAACCGTTTTGTTTACCGCCTTGACAAAGTTTAGGCATAATACCAAAACGACTCTGAGGCTGTATCAAACTTTACATGTGTCATTGTCACCTCACTCTGACCACTCCACATTAATTTGGTCACAGCACCACCTATTGGTCAAAGGTGATTTAAACATTAAATAAAATTACTAGTGCCTGTATTTATGATTTTTCAGCCATTTTAGCCACAATCATATCTTAAAATGTTTTTAATTGCTCATTATTGCAGTTGGTCTGGTGCTCTCAGGCATGTTGGCATGACTTGTGTTCTTTGCGCTTGGCCCGATAATTGCTATATTTATATATTGATATACACTAGTCAAGGATATTTATATAGCGCTTTTCACAATATAAATTGTATCAAAGCAGCTTCACAGTATCAATCAAACAATATAACAATGTTTGTTTCTTAGTGGAAAAAGTTTTGAACTAGTAAGATTTCTTAATGTTTTACAAAGAAGTCTTTTATGCTCACCAAGACTACATTTCTTTGACCAAAAAAAAACAAACAAACAAACAGTAAAAAGAGCTATATTGTGAAATAATATAGCTGCAGGCATCGATGCGGGGTCAAGCCCTGAAGGGCAGCTAGCCAGAAGAACAGGTTCAGAAGTTCAGATGAGAATGACACTACATTCTCACTACAGTAGAAATTATTCACATCAGCGCCATTTTAGATTTTTGAACGGGAATGACATAGAGGCTGTGAGGGATGGCCATACAACTTATCAGTGGGTTGTACTGTTATTAATGTGTTTTTGGATTGTTCTGCTGATGAAACACATATAAAACATATTTCAAAGAAATTTCAGTGGATAAAAAAAACGTGCACATAGGAAGCTGTTGCATCTCATGCATTCTGGGCATGTTCCACATCGGGAAAGGTTGTGTCTTGTTGCTTATAACAATGTGCCACAGAACTGACAGAAGAAACACATTTGCCATATTACAGGTAAGAAGAAAATGGCAGACCGATGTTTCATCTGATCCTGGCAAAATATCCACAGATTTGGCATGACATAAGGAATCCATAGACAGCAAGACAATCTCAGATCTCACGACCTGTAGCCTATGAACTAATTTTGGGTCAATGTTAACCCCCATGTTGTGTTCGGGTCATTTTGACCCATGATTTTCCCATAACTGAAAATGTTAGTTAATGTTATTGCATTGGACTAAAATGTACTCACCCAGAGTCTAACAACTTCCCATAGGGTTTTCAACACAGCACAAGGGTTAAGTTTGGGACATCATAACTTTTGAACAAAGATGAATAAAAAAGATCTGTACAGTTATTTCCACGAGGCTCTGTCTGAAGATCATTTGAGTCAAATTATATAATTGGACAAAATGTGACGGAAGTGTAGCCAATGTGATCAGCATGATGAGAGACACCAGGTGTACTAAGATTCATTTATCTGGAACAAAGGGTTCAAAAGTTGTGAAAAAGTTTGAAAAGTGAATTTTCAGCATCATTACTCTTCAGCGTCTCATGATCCTTCAGAAACCATTCTAACATGATGATTTGCTGCTCAAGAAACATTTATGATTATTATTACAGTTGTGCTGCTTCATATTTTTGTGGAAACCGTCATACATTTTATTTTTCAGGATTTATTGATGAATAGAAAGTTCAAAAGAACAGCATTCATTTGAAATATAAATATTTTGCTACATTATAAATGTCTTTACTGTCACTTTTGATCAATTTAATGCATCCTAGCTGAATAAATTGATTAATTTCTTTTCGTGACCCCAAAGCTTTGACAGCAACGGTCCCCATAGATGTCAGAGAGTGTGTGTGGCGCTCACCGGTGACGCAGGCGGTGAAGTCGGCCCCGCAGGACACCTGTCGGATGGCTTTACCCTGCAGACGCTCCACGCGCCGCGGCTGGCGGTACGAGGCCTGGTCTCCATGACCCAGCTGACCCACCATCTTCGCTCCTCCCTGAACGCTCTGCGCACACACACACACACACACACACACACAAGATCATATCCTAGATCAGACACTCAAGATCAGTACACTCTTCGTTCCCAGCACTCAACAGGTCGTCAATCTGTTTCTTGGTTTTGCATTTCATTTTCAGAGTTTTTTTTTTTTTCATTTTTACTTTATTCTGCTCTGCTTTTTATCTCGTTATTTTATGTAATCGTTTTCTTAATTTTTAATGAATTGGATCGGGACTCAAACCAGTGTTATTTCAGCATCATTGAAATTCTATTCTAGTTTTTATAAACAGTTTAAATTAGTTATTTTTCAATTGTCAATGTCTATATAGTTTTTATGTTTAGTTATTTTAGTACATCAAGTTAAAATACATAAACTTGCTGGAAAAAATAAGTCATTTTTACATAATTTACATTTTATTTCAGTTAACGTTTATTTTTTACTACAATACTACATGTAGTTGGAGTAGGTTACTATAACTATAGTACTCAAGATATTTAGTTTCATTTGCTAATAAGCAGCTCAGTAAAAAAAAAAAAGTGCTTAAACCTTAAATGCAATTATGTTTCATCAATCATTATTTCATATTCAGGTCTTCAGCGACCCGGATCTATCGATATATAACACGGATCATGAACTCAAACTGACACAATACTATAAAACGCACCTGATATTTTAAAGAAGGCATAAATGCAATTACAAAGCCATATATAATGTTATGAGATAATGTTAGAAAAAAGTTAAAATAAAATAAAACTGTTCAATAGAGAAATATGAAACCGAAGTGATACTTTAGTTTGAAATATAAACTAAAACCGCCAGTAGGTGGCGTTAAGTCTCTGTCTGCAGTGAGTCAGTAAGACATTCACTCATTCAGTAATGAAGCAAGTGGCTGTATTTATGAACGATTTACTGAATCATTGACTCTCACGATTCTTTCAAAGCCGCAGATTCGTTCATAAACACTGCTGTGTTGGAGTTCTGCTGTGGCTTTCGTTTGAATTATATTTTGCAGCAAAATAAAGCAAACAACACTGTTAAAAATGTATGTCACTTGATTTCAATTACACAAGAGAAAATGTTAAAAATTCATGCTGATTTGTACTCGGCTTTCAACTAAGACCAAATAAGACCAACTTAGCACCGACCAAGACCAACTTAGCACCAACCAAGACGTAGCTTTACAGTAATCTATGTTACTCCATCCATTTACGCTTCTTTCCATATGGTGATGTTACTCTCCTTCTGTCTGGTGTTAACGGCTGAAGTGTATTTGGCACGTCAGCACACACGACGGCTGCAACCACAGTGCGGTCTCCCCTGCAGATCAGCACGACAACCGTCTGGATTGAGCTGAGTAGGGGACATCTCTAGGGTCTTTAAGTGGGCACCTTCCGGCCTTAGTGTTTCGTCGACTAGCCCACGACGCCTCAAGAGGGCTCGACAGTGACTCTGGCGTACCCCCCTCCTTCCCCCACTCAACTCAGCCCAGCTTACTGGGCTTTACATCCCTCCTGCTGCTGAGGCTGCTCCTTCCTCGTAGTTCACATTTGACCTAACCACAATCTCTCACAATCTCACCGCAACCCGACCGTACGCGCCAACCCGTTGGATTAAGGCTGTCAAACCCCACTGCTGTCGTTAAAGCAGGGTTCAGTGTCAACGGTTCCGAATGGCATACTACCTACCGCAAAACACAATATCTGTCAAACACAAATCCACGCAAAATACACAGGAACGTTAGCCTGACTTTGTCATACTCATATTCTAGTCAGAATGTGAGTCTGATACTGCTCCATAGGGCTTTGATTATGAGGCGTGTCTTAACCGAACCAGGAAAAAAAAACCCTCTGCATTCAATTGGATAGACCTACAACCAATCAGAGCAAGCAAACGGCAAGGAAGGACGGCAAACACATCTTTACGATCGACAAATGCCTTGATTGCAGTTCTCTGTTCGCCTTCTAAAATTAATGCGCTGTCGATTTCTTTTACAACAGTTGATAGCGGAATCTATACATCTCACTTCTCCAGCGGCAGCCATCTTTGTTGCAAACCAGTTCAAACCAAGCGCTCTTTGATGACGTGATGATTACGTAACTGCAGATCATCTGTCCATCATCGTATAAAGCCCGCCCTGGCAATTTGATTGGCCCGACGATTTCTGAACCAATCATAATTACTCCTCAATGGATTGAGTCCAGACCGAACTTCCCGACCAAAAAATGTTGTGGGCGGGGTTCGGGCTGGCATCCAGGCTACAGGAACGTAATAACTGCAATGACTATACAAACTATACAAATAAACCAACAGACTCTTTGAGTTTTTCAACAATTCTTTGAAACCGTAGAGTGGCGGCCTGTACACAGCCAGCCAGAATCTTTCCGTCTCAAGCACAGCCAGTTGCTGCTCCTCTCTGCTGCTTCAGATAAGTTCTTCACTGTGTGACGCAACTCTTGGACACTGAATCCGACATCTCTGAGGAACCGGGTTGTAGAGTGTGCCACAAATCCTAGACAACCCACTTCCACTGCATAAACCCGGACTCTCCATCCTCGCTGTTCTGTTTCAGTGGCCAGATGAGCATACCGCAGTTTCTTCTTCTCATATGCCTCATCTACAGCATCCTCCCATGGCACTGTAAACTCTATCAGGTGAACAATGCGTGCTGATCCAGACCACAAAACAATATCTGGTCGAAGGTTAGTGGTGGCAATCTCAGGTGGAAAAATAAGCCATTGATCAAGATCTGCCAGCATTTTCCAGTCCCTAGCAGCTTCCAGTTGTCCTGGGCGAGAATTGGTTTTAACACCTTTTCTTGGGTTGTTGCTCGCCTGGGCGGAGGAATTTTGTCTTCTGTGTGTAATGTTTTACTAGAACAGGTGGCAAATAATTGGTCTTGTTACGCTTGTCTTCCAATGCTAAAGCCAAACGTCGCAGTACTAGGTCATGGCGCCAAGTAAACCGTCCTTGGCTAAGAGCCACCTTACATCCTGTCAAAATGTGCCTTAATGTGGCAGGTGATGAACACAAAGGACATGAGGGATCCTCTCCTACCCAGAGGTTTAGGTTCTGTGGTGATGGGAGAACATCATATGTTGACCTGATAAGGAAACTACTTACATTGACCAATGTAAGTTGGTCTTGCCAGCCCATCTTGCGTTTTTCCACACTCTCCCATCTCATCCACTCTCCCTGCTTGGCCTGGGAAATGGCCTTTATGCAACTCATCCTCTCCTCCTGCTTTCGCACCTCGTTGACTACCAGCTTCCTCCTTTGAGCTGGGGCTGTTGTGCCATTTAGGAGGAGCTAAACTGAGCCCAAAACCCCCTCTTCCATACTTTACCTGTCCCACGATATCACCAATTTGAAGGGCAGCCTTTGCATCTTCCACAATTTTCTTTGCTGACCACTTTCTTCCAGTTTTTAACACAGGTGCTGCCTCCCTTACACATTTGTCGCGTGACTCTACTAAGGTCATTTCCAGTCTGATATTGGCGCACTTAAACTCCTTGGTTAAAGCAGAGACTGGTAGCTGCAAAATTCCTTTACTATAAAGTCGCACTCTGCTGAGACAGCGTGGAACTCGCAACCATTTCCTGATGTATGAACTTAACGCTTCCAGGTTATCCACTGTTGTCAAAGAAACCTCGTACACAGTCAGTGGCCACAGCAACCTCGGCAGTAGACCAAACTGAAAGCACCAGAGTTTTAGTTTGCCTGGTAGAGCCCATCTATTTATGCTCTTCAACCTTTCCACTGCTTGTCGTCTAACTTCTCCCACTCGAACTGTGTCCTTTAGATCCCATTCGTACCATCTCCGAAGACCATCTCCCACTGGCTTCTCAGAAACTGTTGGTATTGCCTCACCATTAATGAAGAATGTTTTATCTACTACTTTGCCTTTAATTATCGAGATGCTCCTTGATTTAGAGGGCTTAAATATTACCTTTTTGTTTGTAGAACTGTTGCATAACATCAATGTCACATTTGTAATCGAGTGGATATTTGGG
>CM060632.1:1873050-1890550 GCA_030578275.1 Meda fulgida | reverse complement strand
ATGTCCGAGTTGATCTCCATCGTCCAGTTGCCCTGCACGATCTTCACACACAGGTTCAGGGCATTCTGGGAAACACATCATCATATGCCGTTGAGTGTTTCCAGTGTAATGGATGTGTGTGAACGAATGTCTGGGATGATTACCGTGGCATCAAAGGTCCTGGTGAGGGTCAGCAGCTCGAACAACACACACCCCATGGCCCAGATGTCGGATTTAAAGTTGTACTTGACTCCCTGACACAGCTCAGGGGACATGTAGTATGGCGTCCCGACACACTAGAGAACATTAGGCATCAGAAGAACAATAAACGCTTTATATTTGATGTCCTAATTTATTATTAATTATTGCACTAGTTTTATTCTTGCATTGTCTATTCTAGCTTTTGTATTGCTATTGTGCTATTTATTGACGCAGCTGCTTAGACACACACTCTAGTTTATAGTGTTTTATTGGTTCATGTGTTTATCGTGTGTTTTGACCGGGACCTTAGTTTCGTTCCTTCATGTACAAATGTGTGTGGCATGACAATAAAAACCCTTGAACCTTGAGGAAGTATTTGTCATTGTTAGTTAATGTTAACAAATGGAGCATTATTGTAAAGTGTCAGCCATAAAATATATTTTACCTTATCGTTTTATTTTGACTGTTTCTATATTAAAATTTTGGATTTATTTTAATTTTGCATTTTTTTTAACTTAATTAATATTTAACCCTGACTGTTTTTTTATTTTAACCCTGCACTGCAAAAACTCAAATCTAAGAAAGTTAAAAATATATATTTCTAGAAAATATGTCTTGTTTTTTATGCTATGAACGATAAAAAGTCTTTTGAAAATTGGTGTTCGCCTTGTCAAGTGAATTTGAGCTCATTTTGAGGTAGATTTACCAGAAACAAGTGACAGGTACAGTGCAAGTGTTTGAACATGTTGTTGTGCTATTTTTACGAATAATATCACCCCTAAAAATTATAATTTCAAGAATCTTAATTAAGAAAGGTTAAAAAAATGTCCTTCTTGAAACAAGCAAAGATGCACTTAAATGTAAAGTGAACTAAAATTATTAATTTATTGTGATGTTAAGAATTGTCATCTATTTCAGGTTATTGTGTATCTTACATTTTTTAAATAAGCTGAATTTAAGATATTATATTCTAGTTTTAATGTAATTTTCACAAATGTATTTATTATTCAATTCTTATAAAAAAGTAAAAACTGCAGTTTTAAGCATGTATGTCTAGTTTTAAGATATAATAGCATTTATTAGACTGGATATTTATGCTATTTTTAAGTCAGTTTTGCTTACCCCTTTTTTATAGCTTGATTGTAGTTCACTTGACCTATACTAAAGTGCGTCATGCTTGTTTCAGGAAGGGCATTTCTTGCAGTGTGGACAGTCTGGGAAACTAATCAACACCTCAGCTATATTTATTTTATAAGCAGCTTGATGGTCAATATGTTGAAATTAAGCACACAGAACTGGACCAGGGTGATTATTATAGTTCACTAAAACTACAACCATAACATAAAACATATGTTACATGAAATGAAAAAACTTATTTTATTTCAGCTAGTTATCAAGGCAACATTTTTAATAATAGGCCTAAATGACATAAAAAAAAAACATAAAATTGGAAAATATATAAAAATAAAGTATCTCGATAGTAAAATAAGGCACTGACCTTCACACAGACATCATGAAGCGAGTTATTAGAGTATGCTGTTCAGATCATAAACCAGCGGGCCGGACCAATAACCACAATATAATAATAATATGAATAATATAATAAGCCTGCATCACTGAGCAAACTCACGGTTTCAGCCATGGAATACTGCGAGTCCAGCTTCTTGGCCAGCCCATAATCCCCCAGCTTGATCAGGTTGGTTTTAGTGAGGAAGATGTTCAGCGTTTTGATGTCCCTTCAAACACAAACAC
The DNA here is from genome assembly GCA_030578275.1 of Meda fulgida. Taxonomy (NCBI): domain Eukaryota; kingdom Metazoa; phylum Chordata; class Actinopteri; order Cypriniformes; family Leuciscidae; genus Meda; species Meda fulgida. Next base: position 1,888,618 of record CM060632.1, on the reverse strand, counting down.
ACACACTATTCACAGAGCTTTCAAACCCTGCTGTTATCCTGCTGTTTTTGAGTGATTTTGGCTTCCAACGAATATGAAAACATGATAATCAATTGGAATTTTAGATTCATGCATTCAATCTAAAAGTGACAGCAGCCTAATAAACCTGCTGTGTCCTTACTGTTAATTACACGACAGAAGACAAACAGAAAAATCCCTCACTGTTCATCATGACTGAGTAGCTTTAAGAAGAATCTTTAAGAATAATTATAATCTTAACGCTTAAACGCACACTTCATCGTCTTTATCGACCCGGGACGTCATTCACTACCCGCAACCTCATTCGTTAGTTAAATTTAGACATCAAGTATTCGTCAATCTAGTCATTATAAACAATAATTGCATTTTTCTTATTTTGTTTTTGTTATAAGCATATAGGGTCTAGTACGGAGGAGGATTAGGGCCAAGCAATAATAAAAAAAATAAAACCATCTCGAGATTAAAGTCATTATAATGCAAGATTAAACTCGCTAAATTTCAAGAAAAAAAGTCTAAATAAAATGTTGAGAATAAACATTAAATTAAATTTACGACTCACAGCGACTTAATTCTTGAAATTTAATGAGTTTATTCTTAATATTGTTTTTCGACTTTTTTTCTTGAAATTTAACGAGTTTAATCTTGCATTATAATGACTTTAATCTCGAGATGGCCCTAATCCTCTTCCGTATGCTATTGACCCGAGGTATGTAATAATGTAAGTATATTTATTTGACGATGACGTGACGTTTCACTCATAGTTACAGCAGGCAGAAAACAAGAATCATCAGCAAAACTTGAAATGACTCTGATTTACAGCAGAGCAAGTATTTTATTGCAATCAGATATTACTGTCACTGATGAAGAAGCTGTCAGCGATCAAATATTGATTTTGAAGACGTTAAAAGCGCTAGTTTGGTTGTGCCGGTGAATTTGAGCAGATGCTGATGTTCTGGGAAAGGAGCTCTGATGAGGACAGTGATGATGATGCGAAAAACATCTGCTCTGATTGAACACTTTGAAGATCGAAAAGGCAACGAAATACGCTTTATTTTATTCTTTTGTAATTATTGTTCTAATATCAGGAGTGTTTTATACTATAGCGACATCTTGAGATCCATCCGTGTTAGACATTGATCCGGGTGGCTAAAAATGACTGGCAAAACATTCAGCATTTAAGAGTTAAATTCTACAGTATTTGTCATATTGTTTGTAATACGGACCGTTTATTTGCAGGGCTCTAAACCGGTTCCAAGGAACGAAAAACAAAAACAAAATTAAATTTAACAGGAATATGTAACCAATATTTTGAAATGACTTTTGACCAGGGTGCTCTTTAGCAATTTTTGACTGAAAAAAATTAATAAAAATGTATAGACTTTTTTTTCTTCATGGGAATGGTACGAAACTTGGTAAAGGTTTTGGCACTTGCTATGTGAACCCACAAATAAAAATCATGAACATGATTCGAACAGGTTAAATGGTCCTGAAAAAAATAGCCACACTTGAATTGTTCGCTGTGAAAACGAGCGCATTGGAATGAATGTGAGACGAGTTTCCTCTAGTGGAAGCGTTTGGAACTGCAGCCGAACACTATCTCACTGAAAGCTCATTTTTTGAGATAGCAAGCTCAAATTTTTATCACAACTTGTTAATATTTATTTATTTTCTCACAGTTTTAGAGTAAAACATGTTTTTGAAAATATACATTTCATATTAAAATTTAAAATAGTATTTTTTCACTTTTTCATAACATTAAACGTGAAATTCAGTTACTTTTTTAAGGTTCACTTTTTAAAACTTTTTTCACTTCAGCAATAATCTGCCAAGTGTCATCTTTAAAAAGAGATCAACCTTCAGTCTGTGCTCTAAAGCATTCAACATTTACCAGTTTAAGTTGGAAATTTAATTTTCAGGTCTATGCTCAAAAAGTGAATAAATGGATTAGAAATACAGCGTTTAGTACCATAAAATCCCCTAAAACTACAAAATATTAAATAAAAATCACTAACTAAAGTATACAACATTCATAAATTTAAAAAAAAAATCGGTCATTTTCAACCGACATGCAAAAAAAACCCAGAGGGTTATTAATAAGTTTATTTTTTAGTAAAAAAAAAAAAAAAGAATAATAAAAAAACATTGTTAAAGTTGATATTGTGTCTTCATGTATGGCCACACTTGCATGAATCGTTGTATTATTGACATTTTTCTAAACTCAAGCTTAAATGGAGTTTTTTCACCAGTGAATGCCGGAGATTTGTGTTTTGTCCGTCACTAGAACAACACAAGTTCAGCGTTACGTGTTCATCAACTTACAGGTTATAGAGTTACTGTAGCAACATGGACGCTCAGTTTTTCCTGTCGTCTAATACTATTGGCCAAAATCACGTGTTATTAAAGATGAATTGGCTGTATTGGCTATGACTAGACCGCATAACTTCGGCTTGTGTGTGTGTGTTTGTGCGTGTGTGTATTTACCTGTGGAGGATGCCGGCTTTATGAATGTGAGCCACAGCTGCGGTGATCTGATATAAGTACCACACCACCACCTGTGGACAACAGAAGCTCAGGTGTAAAGCAGCTCGGAGCTCAGCGTGTGAGTGTGTGTAGCGTGAACTCATGAGTTCAGTGTGTGTAGCCGTAACTCACCTCCTCTTTGAACAGCGCTCCTTTCTGCTGGTTGATCTTGTCATAAAGATTTCCACCTGCACACATTTAGACCGTGGTTTGAGTGAGTGAGTGTTTGTGTGTTTGTGTGTGTGTGTGTGTGTGTGTGTGTGTGTGTGTGTGTGTGTGCGTGTGTGTGAGGTACCGTTACAGTACTCCATCTCGATCAGCAGTGTGTTCTTGTCCATGAAGTGGTTGAAGTAAGCGATGATGTTGTTGTGCTGAAGGATGGAGAGGATGCTGATCTCGTTCATCACGTCTCTGCGCTTCTTCTCCGAGAGACAGTTCAGGTCGATCTCCTTCCACACCACCAGAGAGTTATCCTGCACAGAAGCAGAAGCAGAGAGTTATCCTGCACAGAAGCAGAAGCAGAGAGTTATCCTGCACAGAAGCAGAGAGTTATCCTGCACAGAAGCAGAGAGTTATCCTGCACAGAAGCAGAAGCAGAGAGTTATCCTGCACAGAAGCAGAAGTAGAGAGTTATCCTGCACAGAAGCAGAAGCAGAGAGTTATCCTGCACAGAAGCAGAAGCAGAGAGTTATCCTGCACAGAAGCAGAGAGTTATCCTGCACAGAAGCAGAAGCAGAGAGTTATCCTCCACAGAAGCAGAGAGTTATCCTGCACAGAAGCAGAGAGTTATCCTCCACAGAAGCAGAGAGTTATCCTGCACAGAAGCAGAAGCAGAGAGTTATCCTGCACAGAAGCAGAAGCAGAGAGTTATCCTGCACAGAAGCAGAGAGTTATCCTCCACAGAAGCAGAGAGTTATCCTCCACAGAAGCAGAAGCAGAGAGTTATCCTCCACAGAAGCAGAGTTATCCTGCACAGAAGCAGAGAGTTATCCTGCACAGAAGCAGAGAGTTATCCTCCACAGAAGCAGAAGCAGAGAGTTATCCTCCACAGAAGCAGAGAGTTATCCTCGACAGAAGCAGAGTTATCCTGCACAGAAGCAGAAGCAGAGAGTTATCCTCCACAGAAGCAGAGAGTTATCCTGCACAGAAGCAGAGAGTTATCCTCCACAGAAGCAGAGAGTTATCCTCCACAGAAGCAGAGAGTTATCCTGCACAGAAGCAGAGAGTTATCCTGCACAGAAGCAGAGAGTTATCCTCCACAGAAGCAGAGAGTTATCCTCCACAGAAGCAGAAGCAGAGAGTTATCCTCCACAGAAGCAGAGAGTTATCCTGCACAGAAGCAGAGAGTTATCCTGCACAGAAGCAGAGAGTTATCCTCCACGGAAGCAGAGAGTTATCCTGCACAGAAGCAGAGAGTTATCCTCCACAGAAGCAGAGAGTTATCCTCCACAGAAGCAGAGAGTTATCCTGCACAGAAGCAGAGAGTTATCCTCCACAGAAGCAGAGAGTTATCCTCCACAGAAGCAGAGAGTTATCCTCCACAGAAGCAGAGAGTTATCCTCCACAGAAGCAGAGAGTTATCCTGCACAGAAGCAGAGAGTTATCCTGCACAGAAGCAGAGAGTTATCCTGCACAGAAGCAGAGTTATCCTCCACAGAAGCAGAGTTATCCTCCACAGAAGCAGAGAGTTATCCTGCACAGAAGCAGAGAGTTATCCTGCACAGAAGCAGAGAGTTATCCTCCACAGAAGCAGAGAGTTATCCTCCACAGAAGCAGAGAGTTATCCTGCACAGAAGCAGAGAGTTATCCTCCACAGAAGCAGAAGCAGAGTTATCCTCCACAGAAGCAGAGAGTTATCCTCCACAGAAGCAGAGAGTTATCCTGCACAGAAGCAGAAGCAGAGAGTTATCCTCCACAGAAGCAGAGAGTTATCCTGCACAGAAGCAGAAGCAGAGAGTTATCCTCCACAGAAGCAGAGAGTTATCCTGCACAGAAGCAGAAGCAGAGAGTTATCCTGCACAGAAGCAGAGAGTTATCCTCCACAGAAGCAGAGAGTTATCCTCCACAGAAGCAGAGAGTTATCCTGCATAGAAGCAGAGAGTTATCCTCCACAGAAGCAGAGAGTTATCCTGCACAGAAGCAGAGAGTTATCCTCCACAGAAGCAGAAGCAGAGAGTTATCCTCCACAGAAGCAGAAGCAGAGAGTTATCCTCCACAGAAGCAGAGAGTTATCCTGCACAGAAGCAGAAGCAGAGAGTTATCCTCCACAGAAGCAGAGAGTTATCCTGCACAGAAGCAGAAGCAGAGAGTTATCCTCCACAGAAGCAGAGAGTCATCCTGCACAGAAGCAGAAGCAGAGAGTTATCCTCCACAGAAGCAGAGAGTTATCCTCCACAGAAGCAGAGAGTTATCCTCCACAGAAGCAGAGAGTTATCCTGCACAGAAGCAGAGAGTTATCCTGCACAGAAGCAGAGAGTTATCCTGCACAGAAGCAGAGAGTTATCCTGCACAGAAGCAGAGAGTTATCCTGCACAGAAGCAGAGAGTTATCCTGCACAGAAGCAGAGAGTTATCCTCCACTGAAGCAGAGAGTTATCCTCCACTGAAGCAGAGAGTTATCCTCCACAGAAGCAGAGAGTTATCCTCCACAGAAGCAGAGAGTTATCCTGCACAGAAGCAGAGAGTTATCCTCCACAGAAGCAGAGAGTTATCCTGCACAGAAGCAGAGAGTTATCCTCCACAGAAGCAGAGAGTTATCCTCCACAGAAGCAGAGAGTTATCCTGCACAGAAGAAGAAGCAGAGTTATCCTGCACAGAAGCAGAGAGTTATCCTCCACAGAAGCAGAGAGTTATCCTCCACAGAAGCAGAGAGTTATCCTGCACAGAAGCAGAGAGTTATCCTGCACAGAAGCAGAGAGTTATCCTCCACAGAAGCTGAGAGTTATCCTCCACAGAAGCTGAGAGTTATCCTGCACAGAAGCAGAAGCAGAGAGTTATCCTGCACAGAAGCAGAAGCAGAGTTATCCTGCACAGAAGCAGAGAGTTATCCTGCACAGAATCAGAAGCAGAGAGTTATCCTCCACAGAAGCAGAAGCAGAGAGTTATCCTGCACAGAAGCAGAGAGTTATCCTCCACAGAAGCAGAGAGTTATCCTGCACAGAAGCAGAAGCAGAGAGTTATCCTGCACAGAAGCAGAAGCAGAGAGTTATCCTGCACAGAAGCAGAGAGTTATCCTCCACAGAAGCAGAGAGTTATCCTCCACAGAAGCAGAAGCAGAGAGTTATCCTCCACAGAAGCAGAGAGTTATCCTCCACAGAAGCAGAGTTATCCTGCACAGAAGCAGAGAGTTATCCTGCACAGAAGCAGAGAGTTATCCTCCACAGAAGCAGAAGCAGAGAGTTATCCTCCACAGAAGCAGAGAGTTATCCTCGACAGAAGCAGAGTTATCCTGCACAGAAGCAGAAGCAGAGAGTTATCCTCCACAGAAGCAGAGAGTTATCCTGCACAGAAGCAGAGAGTTATCCTGCACAGAAGCAGAGAGTAATCCTGCACAGAAGCAGAGAGTTATCCTCCACAGAAGCAGAGAGTTATCCTGCACAGAAGCAGAGAGTTATCCTGCACAGAAGCAGAGAGTAATCCTGCACAGAAGCAGAGAGTTATCCTCCACAGAAGCAGAGAGTTATCCTGCACAGAAGCAGAGAGTTATCCTGCACAGAAGCAGAGAGTAATCCTGCACAGAAGCAGAGAGTTATCCTGCACAGAAGCAGAGAGTTATCCTGCACAGAAGCAGAAGCAGAGAGTTATCCTCCACAGAAGCAGAGAGTTATCCTGCACAGAAGCAGAGAGTTATCCTGCACAGAAGCAGAAGCAGAGAGTTATCCTGCACAGAAGCAGAGAGTTATCCTGCACAGAAGCAGAGAGTTATCCTGCACAGAAGCAGAGAGTAATCCTGCACAGAAGCAGAGAGTTATCCTGCACAGAAGCAGAGAGTTATCCTGCACAGAAGCAGAAGCAGAGAGTTATCCTCCACAGAAGCAGAGAGTTATCCTGCACAGAATCAGAAGCAGAGAGTTATCCTGCACAGAAGCAGAAGCAGAGAGTTATCCTGCACAGAAGCAGAGAGTTATCCTGCACAGAATCAGAGGCAGAGAGTTATCCTCCACAGAAGCAGAGAGTTATCCTGCACAGAAGCAGAGAGTTATCCTGCACAGAAGCAGAGAGTTATCCTGCACAGAAGCAGAGAGTTATCCTGCACAGAAGCAGAGAGTTATCCTGCACAGAAGCAGAGAGTTATCCTGCACAGAAGCAGAGAGTTATCCTGCACAGAAGCAGAGAGTTATCCTGCACAGAAGCAGAGAGTTATCCTGCACAGAAGCAGAGAGTTATCCTGCACAAAATCAGAGGCAGAGAGTTATCCTGCACAGAAGCAGAGAGTTATCCTGCACAGAAGCAGAGAGTTATCCTGCACAGAAGCAGAGAGTTATCCTGCACAGAAGCAGAGAGTTATCCTGCACAGAAGCAGAGAGTTATCCTCCACAGAAGCAGAGAGTTATCCTGCACAGAAGCAGAGAGTTATCCTCCACAGAAGCAGAGAGTTATCCTCCACAGAAGCAGAGAGTTATCCTCCACAGAAGCAGAGAGTTATCCTGCACAGAAGCAGAGAGTTATCCTGCACAGAAGCAGAGAGTTATCCTCCACAGAAGCAGAAGCAGAGAGTTATCCTCCACAGAAGCAGAAGCAGAGTTATCCTCAACAGAAGCAGAAGCAGAGAGTTATCCTGCACAGAAGCAGAGAGTTACGCCAGACTGAATGGCTCTGCTCTGGTCTTAGTCAGCCTCAAATACACATTTATAGAAGTTGGAAATAAAACAAAGATTATAGTAGTACAACAAAAGTATCAGTATCGTCAAACTGCAAACAAAAGTATCGGTATCTTTAAAATGCAACAAAAATATCGGTATCGGCTTATTGCTTAAATAAAACAAAAGTATCGGTATCTTTAAAATACAACAAAAGTATCGTTTTCGGGTTATTACTTAAATGCAACAAAAGTATAGATATCGTAAACATGCAAAAAAAGTATCGGTATCATTAAAATGCAACAAAAGCATCGGTATCGTTAAAATGCAACAAAAGCATAGATATCGTTAAAATGCAACAAAAGTATCGGTATCGTTAAAATGCAACAAAAGTATAGATATCGTTAAAATGCAAAAAAAAGTATCGGTATCATTAAAAAGCAGCAAAAATATCAGTATCGTTAAAATACAATAAAAGTATCGGTATCGTTAAAATTCGCCGAGATGGCTTTTCGCGATTTTGAAATCGCAAAGGCTGCGATTATCTTTTGCGCGCAGCTCGTCATTGATGTACGGCTCAGTAAACGCTGCTCACTCTGAAAGCACTGTGAGTTTGAGTCACTTATAACGTGCATTTGAAAAAGCAACACGCGTCAAACATCTTTACAAATATGAGAAGCATTTATGAACCTCTTGTCCAACAAAAGACAACATTTAATAACATGCATTTACTCCAAACTCACTTCATAACGACATATGAGCATAATTTGTGATATGATGTGGCTTCTTACACAGAATAAGGCAGTCGTGTATAAGTCATGTTTAATCAATCAAAGCATTTCAATCTTCTGTTTACTCAGCTTCAGTGATAGGGATTTCCAGGAATGATGCGCGTTATCTGCTTCTGCTGTGGGGCTTATTTATCGTGTCTGCGTGAGAGCGCCCTCTGGTGTTCATATGGAGCAGCATTTACTACCGGTCAGCTGCACTGCACTGAAAAGCTGCGCATTAAATATCGCAGCCTTTGCCAAATCACGTGCGATTTTATTGTGATTAATCGTGCAGCCCTAAACTAAAGTATTAGTATCGTCAAAATGCAACAAAAGTATCGGTATCGTCAAAATGCAAAAAAAGTATCAGTATCGTCAAAATGCAACAAAAGCATCAGTATCGTCAACATGCAAAAAAAGTATCAGTATCGTCAACATGTAACAAAAGTATTGGTATGTATTAGAGTTGAGCTGGATACTCGGCTGAAACGAGTATCCGGTACGGATAAAGCACTTTTGCCGAGTACGAGTGTTATACAAGTAATACGAGTCAATATCTGTGCTCGGATTGAATAAAATCCTCATGACTGTGACTGCGTTCTGTGATAGTCACAGCGCCCCTCCCCTATACAGATTTATCGTGTTGCTCTGTCCCAGTCCTGCTCTGCTCACTCACACACAGAACACTGAGAAGAGAACAGCTCTCTCTCTGTCTCTCCCTCAGTCATTCAGGTTCGCGGGCGTGTCTTATCTGTTAACGTTTAGGGTTTCTTCAGCTTCAGATTTGTACTTACTTATTAGCCAGTAGAGTTCTGGTAAACGTGGGGTTTGTTCAGACGTGGTGCTTGGTAGAAATCAGCTCAGCTGGCTCTAACCAGTTTTATTACTTCACGCACTGAGTGTCTGACACTGTCTTGCTGTATTTAATAAAAAAAATAAAGGAAGTAGTATAAAACTAATAAACTATATTACAAATTAATTAGCTACACACACTCTCTCCCTCTCTCTGCCGGCCATCAAAGTTTTTTTTTTTTTTTTTAACCGTCTGCTGGCTTTTTTTAACCGTCTGTTTTTTTGGACTCCACGCACTGAGTGTCTGACATCTTGCTGTATTTTATTTAAAAAAATAAACAAAAATAGTTCACACACAATAAGATACACACACAAACACAAACACACACACACAAACACCCCCCCCCCCCTCTCTCTCTCTCTCTCCTTCTTTCTCCCTCTGTCATGATCGGTACAGAATAACGAGTGATACAGAGAGTACTTCAGCTAATACTGCACCACCAGTCAGAGTTTGCTTAACCTTGCAGGACAGTGAGGGTCAAATCAGTGACAATGAAAACAGTGGCAGTAGCACCCACCTTTCCCCCACTGAGACCAATATCGCATCTGCGGATGGAGGTCCTCCTCCACCAAAGATCAAGAGGACTTCTGCAGTATGGAACTCTTTCACTGTTTCTGAAAATGATCCCTCCAAAGCCATTTGCAAGCTATGCAAGTCCAAGCTAAGCAGAGGTAGAGATGCAAAACATTACAACACAACATCTCTACTTAACCATCTGCTATATGTTCATCACATGAGAAAACCCACTGTATCAGGCACCTCCTCCTCCTCTCCTCTTCCTTCTCGGGTCACTGGTGTTCAGCTGGGTGCTGCTAAGGGCTCATTCATCTTCCTCTTCAACAATACTCACTGCATTTGCAGCAAAGCAGCCATTCTCAGCAAACCATCCCCGGTCAAAACAAATTACAGAGATGATTGGTAAAATGATGAGCACTGATCTTGAAACTTTCTCTGTGGTGGAGAGGAGAGGCTTCAAGACACTTGTTGGCTTTTTAGAGCCCAAGTATAAGATCCCATCGAGGCACTATTTCAGTCGAACTGTAGTGCCTGAGCTGTATGAGGCAATGAGATGGGAGTTGGTCCAGTCACTTAAGGCAGCTGAAGGAGGTGTCATCAACCTCACTACAGATCTCTGGACCAGCAATCACCACGCACATGCATATCTCTGTCTTACTGGGCACTGGTGTAAACGTGTAGGGGAAGCTTCAGTACAGAGGAAAGCAGGGCTGCTAAATGTTGGTGTGCTGGACATTGAGCACACATCAAACAACATTCTGTGCTGCCTTAAGGAAAAGATGAGAGAGTGGGAAGAGTCTGTTGGTCAGTCTGTCACAATACAGTTTGTTGTTTCAGATAATGCAGCAAACATGGTGAAAGCTTTGACTGAATATGGGCACATCCGTTGCGTGTCCCATACGCTTCACTTGGTGGTGATCAAAGCACTGGAGAAGGACAGGGTTGTGACATCCCTTCTCTCCAAAGCCAGGAACATATCTGGCCATGTTCATCGCTCAAGCAAAGCCAGCAACAGACTACATGAGCTGCAAACACAGTTGAACCACCCCCAGCACACGCTCATAACAGATGTAAAAACAAGGTGGAACTATACGTTCTACATGCTCCAGCGGCTGGTGGAGCAGCGCAGGGCTGTGCAGATTATGACACAAGAGTCTAACATGGGTAAAATTCCAACAATTATCTATCCAAATGAGTGGGGGTTAGCATCAGACATGCTCACTGTTCTTATTCCTTTTGAGGAGGTCACACGGGCGCTCTCAAAACACAGCGCCTCCATCTCTGAGGTCATCCCCCTCCTGCATGGCCTGTGCTCCATCATCAGGTCACTGCATGCTGGTGAGGAATCTGAGGATGAATCTGATCAGTTCATGGCTGGTGATGATGATCAGGATGCCACAGTGGGGCTGGGCCAAGATGTTGCAGCTGAGTCCAGGGAAAGGTTAGGCACAGCAGCAAGGAAACTGGCAGCCAATCTGAGCAAAGAACTAAAATGGCGTTTGGAACCAATTTTTGCAAACTCCACATTTCTGCTTGCCACTCTCCTTGACCCCAGATATAAGGACAGCTGTTTTCCAAACAATGTTGATGTGGAGACACTGAAGAGGACATTACTCCTCAGGATGGAGCTCTGTGACCCTGTGGCTACACCTGCAAGAAACAAAGAAGAGACACCTGCCACCAGCAGCACTTCAGTCTTGTCTTTCCTGCAGAAAAAGAAATCGGCTATTCCAATGAGGACACGTTTACCATCAGGTGATGTGGAGGCCTACCTGGCAGATGGGGACATCAGCCTTACCGATGACCCATTGAAATACTGGTCAGGCAAGCTTCAGTGCTGGCCCAAACTTACACGCTTTGCACTGCAGCATCTCAGTTGTCCACCTACAAGTGTCCAGTCTGAGCGTGTTTTTAGCACAGCTGGAAATGTGGTCAGTCCACAGCGTTCAAACTTAGACCCTAGCCATGTGGAACAACTGGTCTTCATTAAAGTCAATGCAGATCTGAAAAACAGCGTTGGACTATTTGGTCCGTAGAACACAGTCCCCCCACATAACCCCCTCTCTCTCTTTCTCTCTCTCTGTCTCTCTCTTACTCACTCTCTCTCTCTCACACACACACACACACACACACACACACACACACCTGATGTGGAAATAAAAATTAAAAAAAGAACAAAAAAAAAAATCACACTTATCATAAAAAAATTAAAAGTTAAAAAAAAGAAAGTTATGTTGAGTATGAAAACTCTTGTTCATTACATTTTACTTAATAATTGCAACCACATGTGTTGTATTCATTGTTGCAAAACTTCTGTATATAGTTCGTTTGTTATTGTGATAAAAAAAACATTGATCTGAAGCTCAATGCTGATGCTGTCAAGGAAATAGTTTTCTAATCAGCAATAAATATAACAATTTCTGATCAACCCATAACAATTGCATGCTTAAAATAACATACCCGTTAAAGCCCCGCCCATTTCAAGACAACCCAACCCACTTCAGAGTTAAATCCTGCCCACTTCCGGTTTAGGCCCCGCCTAGTCCGAGTACAGATACAGATAATTAATATGGTTAACAGATACAGATAATGCTGTGCTCGCTCATCCCTTGTATCTATAAAATGCAACAAAAGTATCATTATTGTCAAAATGCAACAAAAGTATCAGTATCATCAAGATGCAACAAAAGTATCGGTATCGTCAAAATTCAACTAGAGTATCGGTATCTATAAAATGCAACAAAAGTATCCGTATCGTCAAAATGTAACAAAATTATCAGTATCTATAAAATGCAACAAAAGTATCAGTATCTATAAAATGCAACAAAATTATTGTATATATAAAATGCAACAAAAGTATCCGTATTGTCAAAATGTAACAAAAGTATCAGTATCTTTAAAATGCAACAAAAGTATCAGTATCTATAAAATGCAACAAAAGTATAATTATCGTCAAAATGCAACAAAAGTATCAGTATCGTCAAAATGCAACAAAAGTATCAGTATCGTCAAAATGCAACAAAAGTATCAGTATCGTCAAAATGCAACAAAAGTATCAGTATCGTCAAAATGCAACAAAAGTATCTGTATCGTTAAAATGCAACAAAAGTATCGGTATCTATAAAATGCAACAAAAGTATCAGTATCTATAAAATGCAACAAAAGTATCAGTATCTATAAAATGCAACAAAAGTATAATTATCGTCAAAATGCAACAAAAGTATCAGTATCGTCAAAATGCAACAAAAGTATCAGTATCGTCAAAATGCAACAAAATTATTGTATATATAAAATGCAACAAAAGTATCCGTATCGTCAAAATGTAACAAAAGTATCAGTATCTATAAAATGCAACAAAAGTATCAGTATCTATAAAATGCAACAAAATTATTGTATATATAAAATGCAACAAAAGTATCCATATCGTCAAAATGCAACAAAAGTATCAGTATCGTCAAAATGCAACAAAAGTATCAGTATCTATAAAATGCAACAAAAGTATCTGTATCGTTAAAATGCAACAAAAGTATCGGTATCTATAAAATGCAACAAAAGTATCGGTATCGTTAAAATGCAACAAAAGTATCAGTATCTATAAAATGCAACAAAAGTATCCATATCGTCAAAATGCAACAAAAGTATCAGTATCGTTAAAATGCAACAAAAGTATCTGTATCTATAAAATGCAACAAAAGTATCTGTATCTATAAAATGCAACAAAAGTATCTGTATCTATAAAATGCAACAAAAGTATCAGTATCTATAAAATGCAACAAAAGTATCTGTATCTATAAAATGCAACAAAAGTATCTGTATCTATAAAATGCAACAACAGTATCTGTATCTATAAAATGTAACAAAAGTATCGGTATCTATAAAATGCAACAAAAGTATCGGTATCTATAAAATGCAACAAAAGTATCGGTATCGTTAAAATGCAACAAAAGTATCAGTATCGTCAAGATGCAACAAAAGTATCAGTATCTATAAAATGCAACAAAAGTATCTGTATCTATAAAATGCAACAAAAGTATCGGTATCGTTAAAATGCAACAAAAGTATCAGTATCGTCAACATGCAACAAAAGTATCAGTATCTATAAAATGCAACAAAAGTATCAGTATCTATAAAATGCAACAAAAGTATCTGTATCTATAAAATGCAACAAAAGTATCTGTATCTATAAAATGCAACAAAAGTATCTGTATCTATAAAATGCAACAAAAGTATCGGTATCGTTAAAATGCAAAAAAAGTATCAGTATCATCAACATGCAACAAAAGTATTGGTATCTATAAAATGCAACAAAAGCATGGGTATCGTTAAAATGCAACAAAAAGTATATATTTAAAATGCAACAAAAAGTATATATTTAAAATGCAACAAAAGTATAGATCGTAAAAATGCAACAAAAGCATAGATCGTTAAAATGCAACAAAAGCATGGGTATCGTAAACAAATTAAACAAAAGTACCGGTATCGTTAAAATGCAACAACAGTATCAGTATCATTATAATTTAAACAAAAAGTATCAGTATTGTATTATATTAAAAAAGTTTGTTATCGCCCATCCCTCCGCTGCAGAGTGGGCGTGGCTGGCATTCCGGCATCGGAGCAGAGTTCAGTGACGTGTGCTCTTAATTGCAGCGGAATCGAAGCAGATGATAGATATTAATATACCGTGTAAATCATATTGAGAGCTGCTGACCTCGGTGCGCCTGTAGAGAGTCGCTTCCCCAAAGGCGCCCTTTCCCAGCACTCGAATGGGAATGTAATGCAGTTTCTCCTCTTCTCCAGCGAAAGCTCCAGATGTTGTCGATCTTCCATTGACTGATTCACATCCAGTCTCTGAGTTTAAAGAGGCGTAATGCCTCTCATACTCCTCCAGAGACATCTTATACACACACTCACAGTAACGCGTGTTTAATCTGGGCCTGCTGCAATTCACCTCACAGATCCACTCAAATCACACACATCTGCACTGCTAAACTCGCGCGTAAACACACTCTTCGTCTTTACGTTACATTAAATTAAACTACTTTCCTCGTGCCTAGTTTCTTCTTTTCTTTCCCTAACTGAACTACACAAGACAAAGTTGCTGTTGGGAGTCATTTCCGATAGGGAATCGATTCAATTGTTTGTTTTGAACAATCACGTATATTTATAAAGCGAAACGAATGAATCTTTGAGAGTCGACACAGGAGACAAACAACAAGCCATGCAGGAACCGGAAGTGACTCGAATTCACGCTCCTCACGGGCTTTTATTTCAAAACAGAGCGACAGCATAAAATCAATAGATTTAATGTATCAGAACAAATGTAATAAATATTAAGTTAAAGTTAAGTTATTTCGATAAATAATAATAAAATAATTTAATTAATTTATGTTAAATTATAAAATAAAATTCGTCAGAATGTTGGCTTCACAAACTCTTGTCAAGAAAAAAAGTTTCAAAGTTTTCTTCGACATCCCATGTGTTGTAATTGTGATCAATTCGATGCGAACTCATTCATTCCTAAATTCAGTTACAGAACACTTTTATTATGTATTTATTTTGTGGAGATTTCCACTCGCACTCATTCATATATGATAGTAGCCTACAATACTGCTTAGTGGATGACTGGCATTCAAAAGTCATTGAAGTTTAATTAATGTATTTTAATATTTACGTACATGTACATTCATATTTATTTCAATATTTCATTTTATTATATATTAATAAAACATGTTTGTATAAAATATGAACATACTTTTTACATTTATGAATACGAATCACCTAAACTAAATAGTCCTTGTTCCAATAAGATTTATACAAAATGTTTTATTAACCTCTAGTTTTTTTTCTTCATTCTTCATTCGTAAAATGAAAAATATGAAAGGATTATTCAATTTGATGGAATTTAATTTATTAATTGGAATGCGTAAATATTTTTTGGAGTGTCTCTTTGAGTGTTTTTGACGTGAAGTCCTCTATATTGTGTTGATCTGTGTCGACGGCTGTACATCAGCTCTGTCCATATACATTACTGTACTTCATAACCGCTGACGAGTTTCTCAGAAACAATCATATCACAGCGAGTAAATGAGCTGT
>CM060632.1:1805550-1868050 GCA_030578275.1 Meda fulgida | reverse complement strand
TGTGTGTGACAGCAGAGTTGTGTGTGTGAGCGACAGCAGAGTTGTGTGTGTGTGTGCGACAGCAGAGTTGTGTGTGTGTGTGCGACAGCAGAGTTGTGTGTGTGAGCGACAGCAGAGTTGTGTGTGTGTGTGCGACAGCAGAGTTGTGTGTGTGTGACAGCAGAGTTGTGTGTGTGAGCGACAGCAGAGTTGTGTGTGTGTGTGCGACAGCAGAGTTGTGTGTGTGTGTGCGACAGCAGAGTTGTGTGTGTGAGCGACAGCAGAGTTGTGTGTGTGAGCGACAGCAGAGTTGTGTGTGAGCGACAGCAGAGTTGTGTGTGTGTGTGTGTGTGAGCGACAGCAGAGTTGTGTGTGTGAGCGACAGCAGAGTTGTGTGTGAGCGACAGCAGAGTTGTGTGTGTGTGAGCGACAGCAGAGTTGTGTGTGTGAGCGACAGCAGAGTTGTGTGTGAGCGACAGCAGAGTTGTGTGTGTGAGCGACAGCAGAGTTGTGTGTGTGAGCGACAGCAGAGTTGTGTGTGTGAGCGACAGCAGAGTTGTGTGTGTGATTCTCTCCTTCATGTGACTCAAATCCTGATCTTGTAAACATGAAAATTATGATGGATAGATGCACTTTTATATTTTTATGATGGACAGATGCACTTTTATGATGATAGATGCACTTTTATGATGGACAGATGCACTTTTATGATGTATAAATGCACTTTTATGATGGATAGATGCACTTTCATATTTTTATGATGGACAGATGCACTTTTATGATAGACAGATGCACTTTTATGATGATAGATGCACTTTCATATTTTTATGATGGACAGATGCACTTTTATGATAGACAGATGCACTTTTATGATGGATAGATGCACTTTTATGATGGATAGATGCACTTTTATGATGTATAAATGCAATTTTATGATTGATAGATGCACTTTCATATTTTTATGATGGATAGATGCACTTTTATGATGGATAGATGCACTTTTATGATGTATAAATGCACTTTTATGATTGATAGATGCACTTTCATATTTTTATGATAGACAGATGCACTTTTATGATGGATAGATGCACTTTTATGATGGATAGATGCACTTTTATGATAGATAGATGCACTTTTATGATGGACAGATGCACTTTTATGATGGACAGATGCACTTTTATGATAGATAGATGCACTTTTATGATGTATAGATGCACTTTTATGATGGACAGATGCACTTTTATGATTGATAGATGCACTTTTATGATGGACAGATGCACTTTTATGATGGATAGATGCACTTTATGATTGATAGATGCACTTTTATGATAGACAGATGCACTTTCATATTTTTATGATGGATGGATGCACTTTAATGATGGACAGATGCACTTTTATGATTGATAGATGCTTTTTTATGATGGACAGATGCACTTTTATGATGGACAGATGCACTTTTATGATTGATAGATGCACTTTTATGATGGATAGATGCACTTTTATGATGTATAAATGCACTTTTATGATTGATAGATGCACTTTCATATTTTTATGATGGATAGATGCACTTTAATGATGTATAGATGCACTTTTATGATTGATAGATGCACTTTCATATTTTTATGATGGACAGATGCACTTTTATGATGGACAGATGCACTTTTATGATTGATAGATGCACTTTTATGATGGATAGATGCACTTTTATGATGTATAAATGCACTTTTATAATAGATAGATGCACTTTCATATTTTTATGATGGACAGATGCACTTTTATGATGGACAGATGCACTTTTATGATTGATAGATGCACTTTTATGATGGATAGATGCACTTTTATGATGTATAAATGCACTTTTATGATAGATAGATGCACTTTCATATTTTTATGATGGACAGATGCACTTTTATGATTGATAGATGCACTTTCATAGTTTTATGATGGATAGATGCACTTTAATGATGTATAAATGCACTTTTATGATTGATAGATGCACTTTCATATTTTTATGATGGACAGATGCACTTTTATGATGGATAGATGCACTTTCATATTTTTATGATGGACAGATGCACTTTTATGATAGACAGATGCACTTTTATGATGGATAGATGCACTTTTATGATGGATAGATGCACTTTTATATTTTTATGATGGACAGATGCACTTTTATGATGTATAAATGCACTTTTATGATGGATAGATGCACTTTCATATTTTTATGATGGACAGATGCACTTTTATGATGTATAAATGCACTTTTATGATAGATAGATGCACTTTTATGATGGATAGATGCACTTTCATATTTTTATGATGGACAGATGCACTTTTATGATAGACAGATGCACTTTTATGATGGATAGATGCACTTTTATCATGGATAGATGCACTTTTATGATGTATAAATGCACTTTTATGATTGATAGATGCACTTTCATATTTTTATGATGGACAGATGCACTTTTATGATAGATAGATGCACTTTTATGATGTATAGATGCACTTTTATGATGGATAGATGCACTTTTATGATGGACAGATGCACTTTTATGATGGATAGATGCACTTTATGATTGATAGATGCACTTTTATGATAGACAGATGCACTTTCATATTTTTATGATGGATGGATGCACTTTAATGATGGACAGATGCACTTTTATGATTGATAGATGCACTTTTATGATGGACAGATGCACTTTTATGATGGATAGATGCACTTTATGACTGATAGATGCACTTTTATGATAGTCAGATGCACTTATGATAGATAGATGCACTTTTATGATGGATAGATGCACTTTTATGATGTATAAATGCACTTTTATGATAGATAGATGCACTTTTATGATGTATAGATGCACTTTTATGATGGATAGATGCACTTTATGATTGATAGATGCACTTTTATGATAGACAGATGCACTTTCATATTTTTATGATGGATGGATGCACTTTAATGATGGACAGATGCACTTTTATGATTGATAGATGCACTTTTATGATGGACAGATGCACTTTTATGATGGATAGATGCACTTTATGATTGATAGATGCACTTTTATGATAGACAGATGCACTTATGATAGATAGATGCACTTTTATGATAGATAGATGCACTTTTATGATAGACAGATGCAGTTTTATGATGGATAGATGCACTTTTATGATGTATAGATGCACTTTTATGATGGATAGATGCACTTTCATATTTTTATGATGTATAGATGCACTTTTATGATGAATAGATGCACTTTCATATTTTTATGATGGATAGATGCACTTTAATGATGTATAGATGCACTTTTATGATGGATAGATTCACTTTTATGATGTATAAATGCACTTTTATGATGGATAGATGCACTTTTATGATGTATAAATGCACTTTTATGATGGACAGATTGCACTTTTATGATAGATAGATGCACTTTTATGATGTATAGATGCACTTTTATGATGGATAGATGCACTTTCATATTTTTATGATGGATAGATGCACTTTAATGATGGACAGATGCACTTTTATGATAGATAGATGCACTTTTATGATGTATAGATGCACTTTTATGATGGATAGATGCACTTTCATATTTTTATGATGGATAGATGCACTTTAATGATGGACAGATGCACTTTTATGATAGATAGATGCACTTTTATGATGGATAGATGCACTTTTATGATGGATAGATGCACTTTCATATTTTCATGATGGATAGATGCACTTTTATGATGGACAGAGGCACTTTTATGATGGATAGATGCACTTTTATGATGTATAGATGCACTTTTATGATGGATATATGCACTTTCATATTTTTATGATGGATAGATGCACTTTTATGATGGATAGATGCACTTTTATGATGGATAGATGCACTTTTATGATGTATATATGCACTTGTATGATGGATAGATGCACTTTCATATTTTTATGATGGATAGATGCACTTGTATGATGGATAGATGCACTTTCATATTTTTATAATGGATAGATGCACTTTAATGATGTATAGATGCACATTTATGATGTATATATGCACTTGTATGATGGATAGATGCACTTTCATATTTTTATGATGGATAGATGCACTTGTATGATGGATAGATGCACTTTCATATTTTTATGATGGATATATGCACTTTAATGATGGACAGATGAACTTTTATGATGGACAGATGCACTTTTATGATGGACAGATGCACTTTTATGATGTATAGATGCACTTTTATGATGGATAGATGCACTTTCATATTTTTATGATGGATAGATGCACTTTAATGATGGACAGATAAACTTTTATGATGGACAGATGCACTTTTATGATGGACAGATGCACTTTTATGATAGACAGATGCACTTTTAAGATGGATAGATGCCCTTTATGATGGATAGATGCACTTTTATGATAGATAGATGCACTTTTATGATAAACAGATGCACTTTTATGATTGATAGATGCACTTTATGATTGATAGATGCACTTTTATGATGTATAGATGCACTTTTATGATGTATAAATGCACTTTTATGATGGATAGATGCAGTTTTATGATAGATAGATGCACTTTTATGATGGATAGATGCACTTTTATGATGTATAAATGAACTTTTATGATGGACAGATGCACTTTTATGATAGATAGATGCACTTTTATGATGGATAGATGCACTTTCATATTTTTATGATGGACAGATGCACTTTTATGATGTATAAATGCACTTTTATGATGGATAGATGCACTTTTATGATGTATAAATGCACTTTTATGATGGACAGATGCACTTATATGATGGATAGATGCACTTTTATGATAGATAGATGCACTTTTATGATGTATAGATGCACTTGTATGATGGATAGATGCACTTTCATATTTTTATGATGGATAGATGCACTTTAATGATGTATAGATGCACTTTTATGATGGATAGATGCACTTTTATGATGTATAAATGCACTTTTATGATGGATAGATGCACTTTTATGATAGATAGATGCACTTTTATGATGGATAGATGCACTTTTATGATGTATAAATGAACTTTTATGATGGAGAGATGCACTTTTATGATGGATAGATGCACTTTTATGATGGACAGATGCACTTTAATGATGGACAGATGCACTTTTATGATGGACAGATGCACTTTTATGATGGACAGATGCACTTTTATGATAGACAGATGCACTTTTAAGATGGATAGATGCACTTTTAATAATAGATAGATGCACTTTTATGATTGATTGATGCACTTTTACGATGTACAGATGCCCTTTTATGATGGATAGATGCACTTTCATATTTTTATGATGGATAGATGCACTTTTATGATGTATAAATGCACTTTTATGATGGATAGATGCACTTTTATGATGTATAAATGCACTTTTATGATGGATAGATGCACTTTTATGAGGTATAAATGCACTTTTATGATGGACAGATGCACTTTTATGATAGACAGATGCACTTTTATGACGGATAGATGCACTTTTATGATGGATAGATGCACTTTCATATTTTTATGATGGATAGATGCACTTTAATGATGGACAGATGCACTTTTATGATAGATAGATTCACTTTTATGATGGATAGATGCACTTTTATGATGTATAAATGCACTTTTATGATGGACAGATGCACTTTTATGATAGATAGATGCACTTAAAATGTATAGATGCACTTTTATGATGGATAGATGCTCTTTCATATTTTTATGATGGACAGATGCACTTTTATGATGTATAAATGCACTTTTATGATGGACAGATGCACTTTTATGATGGATAGATGCACTTTATGATTGATAGATGCACTTTTATGATAGACAGATGCACTTATGATAGATAGATGCACTTTTATGATAGATAGATGCACTTTTATGATAGACAGATGCACTTTTATGATGGATAGATGCACTTTATGATTGATAGATGCACTTTTATGATGTATAAATGCACTTTTATGATGTATAAATGCACTTTTATGATGGACAGATGCACTTTTATGATGGATAGATGCACTTTTATGATGGACAGATGCACTTTTATGATGGATAGATGCACTTTTATATTTTTATGATGGATAGATGCACTTTAATGATGGACAGATGCACTTTTATGATGGTTAGATGCACTTTTATGATGGACAGATGCACTTTTATGATGGATAGATGCACTTTTATGATAGATAGATGCACTTTTATGATAGACAGATGCACTTTTATGATGGACAGATGCACTTTATGATTGATAGATGCACTTTTATGATGGACAGATGCACTTTTATGATGAATATATGCACTTTTATGATGGACAGATGCACTTTCATATTTTTATGATGGATAGATGCACTTTTATGATAGATAGATGCACTTTTATGATAGACAGATGCACTTATGATAGATAGATGCACTTTTATGATAGATAGATGCACTTTTATGATAGACAGATGCACTTTTATGATGGATAGATGCACTTTTATGATGTATAAATGCACTTTTATGATGGACAGATGCACTTTTATGATGGATAGATGTACTTTTATGATGGACAGATGCACTTTTATGATGGATAGATGCACTTTTATATTTTTATGATGGATAGATGCACTTTAATGATGGACAGATGCACTTTTATGATGGTTAGATGCACTTTTATGATGGACAGATGCACTTTTATGATGGATAGATGCACTTTTATGATAGATAGATGCACTTTTATGATAGATAGATGCACTTTTATGATAGACAGATGCACTTTTATGATGGACAGATGCACTTTATGATTGATAGATGCACTTTTATGATGGACAGATGCACTTTTATGATGAATATATGCACTTTTATGATGGACAGATGCACTTTCATATTTTTATGATGGATAGATGCACTTTTATGATAGATAGATGCACTTTTTTGATAGACAGATGCACTTTTATGATGGATAGATGCACTTTATGATTGATAGATGCACTTTTATGATAGACAGATGCACTTATGATAGATAGATGCACTTTTATGATAGATAGATGCACTTTTATGATAGACAGATGCACTTTTATGATGGATAGATGCACTTTATGATTGATAGATGCACTTTTATGATGTATAAATGCACTTTTATGATGTATAGATGCACTTTTATGATGGATAGATGCACTTTTATGATGGACAGATGCACTCTTATGATGGACAGATGCACTTTTATGATGGATAGATGCACTTTTATGATAGACAGATGCACTTTTAGGATAGACAGATGCACTTTTATGATGGACAGATGCACTTTATGATTGATAGAAGCACTTTTATGATGGACAGATGCACTTTTATGATGGATAGCTGCACTTTCATATTTTTATGATGGATAGATGCACTTTTATGATGGACAGATGCACTTTTATGATGGATAGAATCATTTTATGATGGACAGATGCACTTTTATGATGGATAGAATCATTTTATGATGGACAGATGCACTTTCATATTTGTATGATGGATAGATGCACTTTTATGATGAATGGATGCACTTTTATGATGAATATATGCACTTTTATGATGGACAGATGCACTTTCATATTTTTATGATGGATAGATGCACTTTTATGATAGATAGATGCACTTTTATGATAGACAGATGCATTTTTATGATGGACAGATGCACTTTTATGATGGACAGATGCACTTTTATGATTGATAGAGGCACTTTTATGATGGATAGATGCACTTTTATGATGGATAGATGCACTTTTATGATGGACAGATGCACTTTTATAATGGATAGATGCACTTTTATGATGGATCGATGCACTTTTATGATGGATAGATGCACTTTTATGACGGATAGATGCACTTTTATGACAAATAGATGCACTTTTAGGATGGACAGATGCACTTTTATGATGGACAGATGCACTTTTATGACGGATAGATGCACTTTTATGATGGATAGATGCACTTTTATGACGGATAGATGCACTTTTATGATGGATAGATGCACTTTTATGATGGATAGATGCACTTTTATGATGCACTTTTATGATGGACGGATGCACTTTTAGGATGGACAGATGCACTTTTGTGATGGATAGATGCACTTTTATGATGCACTTTTATGATGGACAGATGCACTTTTAGGATGGACATATGTACTTTTATGACGGATAGATGCACTTTTATGATGGATAGATGCACTTTTATGATGGATAGATGCACTTTTATGACGGATAGATGCACTTTTATGATGGATAGGTGCACTTTTATGATGGACAGATGCACTTTTATGACGGATAGATGCACTTTTATGATGGATAGATGCACTTTTATGATCGACAGATGCACTTTTATGATGGATAGATGCACTTTTATGATGATAGATGCACTTTTATGACGGATACATGCACTTTTATGATAGATAGATGCACTTTCATGATGTATAGATGCACTTTTATGATGGATAGATGCACTTTTATGATGGATAGATGCACTTTCATATTTTTATGATGATAGATGCACTTTTATGATGGACATATGCACTTTTATGATGGATAGATGCACTTTTAATGATGGACAGATGCACTTTTATGATGGACAGATGCACTTTTATGATGGACAGATGCACTTTTTATGTTGGACAGATGCACTTTTATGATGGACAGATACACTTTTATGATGGATAGATGCACTTTTATGATAGATAGATGTACTTTTATGATAGATAGATGCACTTTTATGATGGACAGATGCACTTTTATGATGGATAGATGTACTTTTATGATAGATGGATACACGTTTATGATAGACAGATGCACTTTTATGATGGACAGATGCACGTTTATGATGGACAGATGCATTTTATGATTGATAGATGCACTTTTATGATGGACAGATGCACTTTTATGATGAATATATGCACTTTTATGATGGATAGATGGACTTTTATGATGGATAGATGCACTTTTATATTTTTATGATGGATAGATGCACTTTTATATTTTTATAATGATAGATGCACTTTTATGATGGATAGATGCACTTTTATGATTGATAGATGCACTTTTATGATGGACAGATGCACTTTTATGATGAATATATGCACTTTTATGATGGATAGATGGACTTTTATCATGGATAGATGCACTTTTATATTTTTATGATGGATAGATGCACTTTTATATTTTTATAATGCTAGATGCACTTTTATGATGATAGATGCACTTTTATCATGGATAGATGCACTTTTATATTTTTATGATGATAGATGCACTTTTATGATGGACACATGCACTTTTATGATGGACAGATGCACTTTTATCATGGACAGATGCACTTTTATGATGGATAGATGCACTTTTATATTTTTATGATGGACAGATGCACTTTTATGATGGATAGATGCACTTTTATATTTTTATGATGGACAGATGCACTTTTATGATGGACAGATGCACTTTTATCATGGATATATGCACTTTTATGATGGATAGATGCACTTTTATATTTTTATGATGGACAGATGCACTTTTATGATGGACAGATGCACTTTTATCATGGATAGATGCACTTTTATATTTTTATGATGGACAGATGCACTTTTATATTTTTATGATGGACAGATGCACTTTTATGATGGACAGATGCACTTTTACGATGGATAGATGCACTTTTATATTTTTATGATGGATAGATGCCTTTTTATGATGCATAGATGCACTTTTATCATGATAGATGCACTTTTATCATGGATAGATGCACTTTTATTATGGATAGATTCACTTTTATATTTTTATGATGGACAGATGCACTTTTATGATGGATAGATGCAATTTATGACGGACAGATGCACTTTTATGATGGATAGATGCACTTTTATGATGGATAGATGCACTTTTATGGACTTCAAAACAGAAACAGCCATTCACCGCCATTATAAAGCTTGGAAGAGCCAAGACATTTTTTAATATTCATAACTCCGATTGTATTGGTCTGAAAGATGATAGTCATATACACCTAGGACGACTTGAGGTTGAGTAAATCATGGGCTATTTTTTATTTTTGGGTGAACTATCCCTTTAAAACAAACATAATTATGCAGTGAATGAGAGTGGCACTGATTCCAGGTCTGTATCTGAGCAGGTTTGAGTCCTCTACACACTGAGCCAGCAGGAGACGAGCAGGAGAACACGATCCGGTAGATCCTCAACCGGAACCAGCACCACAGCGGGACCAGATCCATCGAGACCAGATCCATCAGGACCAGATCCATTGAGACAGGATCCATCGGGACCGGATCCATCGAGACCGGATCCATCGAGACCAGATTCATCAGGACCAGATCCATCGAGACCAGATCCATCGAGACCAGATCCATCAGGACCAGATCCATCGGCACCAGATTTATCGAGACCGGATCCATCGAGACCAGATCCATCAGGACCAGATCCATCAGGACCAGATCCATCGAGACCAGATCCATCGGGACCAGATTTATCGAGGCCGGATCCATGGAGACCAGATCCATCAGGACCAGATCCATCGGGACCAGATCCATCAGGACCAGATGCATCGGGACCAGATCCATCGAGACCGGATCCATAGAGACAGGATCCATCGAGACAGGATCCATCGGGACCAGATCCATCAGGACCAGATCCATCAGGACCAGATCCATCCAGACCGGATCCATAGAGACAGGATCCATCGGGACAGGATCCATCGGGACAGGATCCATCGGGACCAGATCCATCAGGACCAGATCCATCAGGACCAGATCCGCTCAGACACCGCTGCAGCCCTGCGGACACAAGACACAGAGGTCAGAGGTCACGCTTCACACACGTCATAAGTGCTCGCTCAATTCTGCTTAACCCTTCCAGCACATTCCTGAAGTATTGACCCGCTCAGATCCTCGACAGCTTGCGGTTGTGTGTGTGTGTATGGACATATGGTCAGTGCGGTACTAAACACGTGCGTGTAATACACAGAGGAGCAGAAAATCTTTAGTTAGCCATTTGCAACAGATTAGCAGCTTGTAGAGGCTCCGGTGGGATTGATCGGGAGGTTTGTAAGCGCTGGAGGGATTCAGACGCTCTTCTGATGTCCACTAAAGTCAAAGATGAATAGCGTCACCTGATACAGCCATACACACTCTTTCTGGACAGACTTTCAACAGACACACAACACACACACACACACACACACGTACAGATTCAGTTCGATCACTAGCGAGTTTTCATGAGCCGAAACCCAGCTGAAAATAAACCTTTTTTAATAATCACTTAATCAAATTTAATTAAATAATCTAATATAAAAAAGTTTCATATAAACATTTACATTGCACAATCGACTTTTTAAATACATATTTATGTTTCTACTCCAGCTTGTTTTTTGAAATATAAAGGTTTAAACGGCAGCTGTCATAAACACTTGTTTTTATGATGAATTTATTGAAACGTACATTAAACAGGTTGAGTTTAAATATAATGAATATGTAATATACTGCATATATTTATAAAAATGCTGCTCTCTAGAGTTATTTTTCATGCTGACTATCGAGTTTATGGTCATTGAATGTCTTTTCTGAGGTAAATGTGACATTATTGTTATTGATGTTTGAAACATGAGACATGATTGATTTCAGGAAGTTGTTCTGTATCTTTCATCTTCTGATGTTCACTGATGTTTATTTGCTGCTGTAACTAGTAAAGAGGAAGAGATGATCGGTTCATGAAGCGCTGTCATGACTCAATCTCATGACCTTCCTAACTCCAGTTCGACCGACGCACTGCAGCGATGGCGTACTGAGGTCAGTGTGTAGTGTGTGTGAGTGTGTGAACCATGAAAGAGAACAAGTTCGTCACACAAACGAAGGGACGCTGAGATTGGAAGGTAAACGCTCTTTTGATAATCATCAGGCTCTTTCATTAAGAACACACACACAGCACGTCAAAGATCGCACGTGGAGTAATTAACTCAGTGTGTTATCGAGGCCTGTGGTGTTTGACTTTCAACTGCAGATCACATAGAAAACAAGTTATATTAGTGACACGGTCACCTTCATCAGCCATCAAGAGGACCATTCATGTCAGACTTTCATGAGGCTAAAGTGTGTGTGTGTGTGTGTGTGTGTGTAATGATGGAAACTACCATCGCTTACGGAAATTAACCATGGTTTTATTAAAGTAAAGGTGTAGTAACCATAGTTTTTTGGCAGATTGATTAACATTTGTATAACCACAGTTTTACAACAAATACCATGGTTAAACTATGGTTAGTGTAGCAAAACCATATTTCAATTGTAGTTATCATTGTTTAACTAACTATGTTTTTTGGTTTTATTTGTAGTAAAACCATGGTTAATTTTCGTAAGGATCCAGTGGAAACCAGCTCAACGAGTTCGGCAATCACTTTACATTTATGTATTTGGCAGATGCTTTTTTCCATGCAACTTAAACTGGATTCAGGATATACATGATATGAGTTCATGCATTCACTGGGAACCTGGGAATCACTTCTGACTTTAATTTAAAATGTCAGGCTTTATAGGGTTAATGCTTTATTTAACATCACAACATTATAAATGGAATACAGTAGGGCTGTCAAATAAAAACTCGAATTTTGAAAATTCGTAGAAAAAAAACAAAAAAAAAACCTCCACATTCAAATGCATAAACCGTGCATTGGTATTTTTGGTGTGTCAAGAGACGCTAGACATGATGATGACGTCACTGACGGTTTGTTAGCTTATCCAGTATAGGCTACAGCGCTGCGTTGTTAATGTGAAAAATGGCGGGAAAAGGCTTCCTGCTGACGAAAACCCTCTGAGTTCGTGGCAGAAATCGTGCAAAGGCACACGTGACCAAACCTGCACATCGGTCAGAGCTGAGTGTGTGTTCATCAGCTGAAACACTGGCAACAGAAAGCGCTCAGCACTCGCTCAGATCAAGCTGAGCGCCTGGTGTTTTTGATGAACAATATGTAGATGTGTAGTGAGTAGAAGAGGATTGTTTCTGAATGGCAGTTTGCTATTTTGTGTTCATTACGCGTCTGTTGAAGCGTGTTTTCTCAGGTTACTGATGCACAAACACAGTTTTATGCACTATACTAACCTAATTTTCCTTGCATGCACATTAAGACATTTAGACATAACATTTTATTTAAGAACAATTGTTTCAAAAGTTAATGCACTTTAAAAAGTGAATGTCATTTCAATAAAGATGCTATTCTTGATTTGGTTTATATTTGCTTATTGTGCTCGCTTGCGCACTCTTGTGGGCATAGGAGACAATACAGTACTTTTTTCCCGGTAACATTAAGTATTGCCTAAAAAATTCAAATATAATTTGAATTTTGCCAATATATAAGAAAGAACTTTGAATTGAGCTTTTCAGCCATTTTGACAGTGGAATATACAGGAATGGGAAGTCTTGTAAATGCGGTTTTCTTTGTGTTAGCGGGTTACTGGTTTGCATGCAAACTGGTATAACTAGCGTTTCCAAAAACTGATTTTTGGTAGTTATCAGCACATCTGTGTGCATGTAAATTTATGTTGAGGAACAATGTGTCTAAAAGACATCAGGAGCCGATGATCACTGGACAACATCAACCTGATCTCCGGTCAGACGAGGTGTTTCTGAGATTCTGAGTTCATGCTTCCAGAATGTCCAGAAGCCAAACATGCATCTGTCACGAGAGGATATCAGGAGAAACGACAGGAGATTCAGGCTTTTGTGAAGCGAACGTGTGCCCCGTCCCACGGAAAGGGTTGGAGGGCAAATGTCTTCATATCTGCTGTGATATTGTTGGTCTGTGACCCGTGAAGACGCTCTCGGCTCTCTCTGAGGGCATCAGGAACACAGCTCGATAAATGTGTCTGAACATATGCTACACCATCGGCTCATGACGGACCCACAGAACACAGCATGCTTCGCAAAAAGAAACTTCTACAACAGAAGATGCGCAGTTAGCTGTGTCAGGTCTGATTATGGTCTGTTGATGAATTGTGATTCGTGACATTTGGAAGAGTTTCTGTCTGAAAACATATTTAAAAGCTTTCAGTTTCACTTCAGTAGAATTATCTATAATAGTAAAATCAAAATAAATATTTAGATGCCTTCTGAACAATAATCCATAAAACTGTATTCTTCTCTTTAATTTCAACTAGATAGTAGCATAGTTTTACTTTTGAATTAGTTTTCCATTTTAATTTTAATTTTGGTTAAAGTTTAAGTAATTTTGTGGGTTTTATGTTTTTGTCAACTAGCTTTTTGCAGGTAATGATTATTAGGTAACAAATATGTTCTTTGTGGTTTTAGTTGTTTTTTTTTTTACTTTTTTTTTTAATTACATTTTAGTACATTAAGTTAAAGTAGATTAAAATGAAAATGAATTCCTTGGCAATAAAAGTTGAAATAGCCAATGAGGTTCATTCTCGTGTCACACAGCACGTTTGAGCTTCTGCAAGAACCACTGAGATTTATTCTTGTGTTACGCAGCACGCTTGGAAGTTCGGTTTAAGGGGCGGTTGATTATGATTTCACTTTTCTAACTGTAGTTAGTGTGTAATGTTGCTGTTTGAGCATAAACATCTGCAACGTTACAACGCTCAAAGTTCAAAGCAAAAGGAGATATTTTCTTTTAAAGAAAAAGGACTACAACAAACGACTGATATTCAAGTCAAGTCACCTTCATTTATATAGCGATTTTAACAATATGGACTTTTTCAAAGCAGCTTAAGGGACTACACAAGCTTCTTCACAGGTTAGTGACATCACAAACCCTAGAATTTACATAAACCCCACTCCTGGGAACGCGATTTATAGATTATCATGACAGAGTATGCAAATAAATTACTGGAATATAACTACACATAAGCTACATAAATTCGTCAACTTACCATTCAGAAATGTCCTGTTGCATTTATTAACATGTCAACAAAATACTGTCAATTCTTCTTGCGTCTCTCCATCATCGTCTGACTCTGGTTTTATCATAAAAGGCTAAAAGTTTTTGACATTTTCAGTGCATGTCTGTGTGAGGTAAAAGAACACACGTTGTTGTAGCTCTGACCTCTACGCCGGGAGCAGCAGCTCAAGAATGCCGCACGTATCCAGTCCACAGGAGGGGAATGGCCGACACTTCGAGCGGGGCCTACAGTGTCGACTGGCTTTGAGAAGAGAGCACACGGGAGGCTACCAGCTCCACACGAAGCCTATAGAATCGAGCGAACGTGTTTGGTGTCGCCCAGCCCGCAGCTCTACAGACATCTGTCAGCGAGGCACCCTATGCCAACGCCCAGGAAGAAGCGACACTCCGAGTGGAGTGGGCGGGCATGGTGCAACTCGGGATTGGTACACCAACACGATGGCATCCACTACTCAGTGGGCCATCCTTTGCTCGGAGACAGCCTTTCCCTTCAGCTGGCCCCCGTAACAGACGAAGAGCTGGTCTGAGGTCCCGAGGCTTTGCGTTCTGTCCACGTACAGGCGCTGAGCGCGGATGGGACAGAGAAAGCCAAAGCTGGGTCTGCCTCCTCCGGTTGCAGGTTCACCACCGGTTCCCGAAAGGGACTGGTAGGAACCTTGGTCTCAGGATGACATGAGAGTCAGCCGGCCCGGATTCCAGGCACGATTCATTGACCGAAAATGCGTGCAAGTCCCCTACCCTCTTGATGGAGGCCAAAGCAAGCAGGAGAACTATTTTTACAGACAGGACTTTTAACTCTGCTGCCTGCAATGGCTCAAAGGGAGGTCTCGTCAGCACCAGAGACAAGTCCCAAGAGAGTATAGAGGGGGGGCGAGGCGGATTCAGTCTCCTCGCGCCTCTCAGGAACCTGACGATCAGATCGTGCTTCCCCACAGATCTTCCATCAACTGCATCGTGATGTCTGGCAATAGAGGCAACATATACTTTGAGGGTGGAGGGAGAAAGCCTTCGCTCCCACCCATCTTGCAGGAAGGAAAGCACAGCTCTGATCGAACACCTTCAGGGGTCTTCTCGGTGAGACCACCACTCAACGAACAGGTTTCACTTCAGAGCGTAAGCATGCGTCATAGAGGGTGCTCTCGCAGAAGTGATGGTTGACCTCAGTTGCTTCTGACTCCATCGGAGGAGATGGCGGGCGAGTTGGGGCATGCGAGGGGAGCGTAGACCACCTTGATGGACCACCTTGTACGCAATGGTCCCAGTGTTGTCCGTGCGGACCAGCACATGCTTGCCGAGCAGCAGCGTTTTGAGGCGGCTCAGCGCAAGACGTAATGCTAGCAACTCGAGGCAGTTGATGTCCCAATGCAGTTGGGGGTCCAACCTGTGAATGGGGGAGTCCAGGAACCGAGACTTGTCGGTCTCCCTAAAATCGGCCAGGTTGAGCCAGAGATGGCGCTCCTGGACCACTAAGGTGGACATTGCCAGACCGACCGAGCAAGCCGCAACCTTCGTGCTCCGGAGGGCGAGGGCGGTTGCGATGCGGAGATCACGGTCTGGACTACCTTCGTGCATGTCCATTACCCCTTTTCCACCAAGGCAGTGCTGGTGCTGGTTCGGAGCCAGAGCCTAGCTGCTGGCCTAGAAGTAAGAACCGCTTGTGTCAGGGGCTGTGGGCGGGGTTACCGAGACCAACAAGACGAACAGAAACATGTGACCGCTATTTTTTAAATAGCAGCTAATCGAGCTAATAGCAGCTCGATTGTAATCTCCGTCTATGCAATTTACGGCGAGCTGCACGAACGCGTTGGATTCGCCGTGTTTTGATGCCGATGTAGGTTCTTCAAAGCCATGAACATCAATAGTAACGAAACGACCGCCATTGTTGATGGACGACTTGTTGGAGATGCATCGGCGCGGTGCGGGGCCGATCGGAGCTGTGGGAGTGTGGAGAGCAAACGACTCCCTGTGCTTTTGGATCGCTTTCGCAGTGCTTTGATGTCATGCGCCGATCAGACTGAGAGAAGCCGATGCATCTTGAACAAGCCAGGTGTGTTTGGCGCTGCCGTGCTAGCAATGCTGGGCAACATGAGATGTATGCAGGGACGTAAGACCAGGCTCTGTGGTGGCTCTACAAAATGTTACATTATAATGTTGGCGTACTTCATTTCCAGAAACGATATGAAGAGGTTATCAGACGGGCAGCAGTGTTAACTTAGCGTGAAAAGATTATATTTGTTTTTAAAAAAAAAATGAAACTCTACTTCTTACATATTGTACCTAAATAAGTAAAGCACTTTTCAAGTACCTCTTCATAAATACGGTTGTTTTAAAGGGTTTTCCAGGACTTAAATTTCAAAAAATCAAATTCAAGTTCTTCAAGCACCTTGAGGACTTACAGTAAGTACAAATAATGTAATTTTTTTTTTTCATAGGGTTGATTTTTGCAAATTCTATGGAAACCAATAAAGGTGAATTTGACTCGCAACACAAAAGTTGTACCTAACAATCTTACCCAAACAAACTTGTGGATTAGTTTTACAATGTCTTTATGAACTTTTTGAAGCATTTTGAAAATGGTAGTTTCATGGGCTGTCAATGGAGGTACATAAATCTCTCAGAATACATTTAAAATATCTTTATCTGTGTTTCGAAGATGTACGAAAATCATACTCGTTTAGAGGTTTGGAACAACATGAGGGTGAGTAAATGGTGACATTTTTTTAATTAGGAAAACTAACCCTTTAAGACGCAAATTGAAGACTCATCTTCTTAATCTTCCAAGGAGAATTCGCTGTTTGAGTATCACAGTCACAAATTCCGTCAATGGATGTTTTTGGTTATACGTTTTTTGGGATCTCAATTACTAGACTGTAGCATCACTGAAAAGACGTGTGAGAAACTCATTCTATCCTTACAAGGGTTTGAGAAACAGACATAGCAAAAAGCAAGAGAAAGTACAGTGCTTACAGTAAGTACAGATAATGTACAATCTTTAGTGTTTTTCATAGGGTTGATTTTTGCAAATTGCATGGAAACCAATACAGGTGAATTTGACCCGCAAGTCTAAAGTTGTACACTGTTTTTTGACAATCAAAATATTTATGGAAATGAGCCGTACCCGTGGCGATCTCTGTGACGAACATGTCGTGGCTCTTATAGAAAACTCTGGCACACAGTGCCGAAAGTTTCTCCGTCTTCTGAACAGCGTTTTGGTATGAGGAAAGCAGTGCTTCTGTGAGGGTCTGGGCTGCTGGTGTGTGTGCCTCGCTGAAACACAGGCGCAGAGACAGGGAGGCGTATCGACCGCAGCCGGACTGAAGCAGGCGGCACTCGATGGAGCCACCCGGGACACGGGACACGCTGCGATGGGACGCCCGGTCTGCGGGACGGTCCTGCACTGCGGTCACATGCAGCTCCACCGCGGCTCCTCTGGGTAAAGACTGAACCACCACCACACTGACCTCCACCTGCGCCACACCATCACTGTCCTCCTGTGGACACACACACAACAATCCCAATAAACTCTTATGGATTATACATATATCTCGTTCAATGACAAGTCAGGCCTATTTCTACAGCTCTTTATACAATAGATTGCAACTTCACAGTTATAAACAGAACCAATAATGCAAGTTTCATCATATATGAGAATCAAATTGAGTTCTACAGAAGACAATAGTGTCATTAATCAGCTAAATACCTCATCTGATAGTGTCAGTGATGTATCAATAAATAGTGTAATCCAATTTTAACCCTCTGGTGCTCTTCGCTCATTTTGGACATTTTGGTTTGTTGTGGAATTTTTTTCTTCATGGGAATGGTACGAAACTTGGTAAAGGTTTTGGCACTTGCTATGTGAACACTATAAAAATCATAGACATGATTCAAACAGGTTAAATGGTCCTGAAAAAAATAGTCACACTTGAGCTCCTCGCGGTCAAAAACGAGCGCATTGGAATGAATGTGAGACGAGTTTCCTCTAGTGGAAGCGTTTGGAACTGCAGCCGAACACTATCTCACTGAAAGCTATTTTTTTGTAGATATCAAGCTCAAAAAACTTGTTTAGATGAATGTCTTTGGTTTTCTGACAGTTTTAGAGTAAAACATGTTTTTGAAAATATATATTTCATATAAAAATTTAAAATAGTATTTTTGCACATTTTTTATAATGAACGTACAATTCGTAAAAGACGAAAAAACGTATTTTCATAAAAAAAACGTAAAAGACACACAAAACAATCCCAATAAACTCCAGAGACTTATGGTTTATAAATATATTTGATTCAATGTAAGATCAACTTTATTTCTACAGCTCTTTATACCGTACAGATTGTTTCAAAGCAGCTTCACAGAACCAATGATGAACACTTCATCAAATATGAGACTAATTCAAATTGAGCTCTAGAGAAGACAATAGTGTCATTAATCAGCTAAATATCTTTCAAATTCTCATCTGATAATGTCAGTGCAGTATCAATAAAAATACCTTAATCCAATTAGAAATTGTGTGTTGTGTATTTTTATGCTTCATTAGGTTCATTGACAATATTTTAAAGTCAAACTCCATTGGAATGAGTCTTGTGTGCTTCACATCAATGTATATGATGAGTGCTGTCTATGTAGGGCCCTCAGATCGCTCCCTTTTAAGGTGGATAAGAAGCTGCTGATATATTGTTTGCAGGATCTTCCTCAAGCGTTACGAGCGGCTCACACTGTTAAACCAGCAGAATCAACAGAAGAACTAATGTCCCGTATTTCCAGCCAGGAATAATGCCACAAGCTGATGTTCAGTGGTTGTTGGTCATACGATTGGTCAGTTGTTGTAGTTTTGGTTCAGCACTACAGAAGTTTACACATCTACAACAGACTTCTGCTTCTTCTGAGAACCACGGAAATGTTAAAAGTATCAATTGATCACTTTCCAATGGGATTGAAGTCATTAGTAACACTTTACAATATGGTTCCATTAGTTAATAGATAACATTTGTTATAGTGTTGTTATTAAACTGCGGTGACACTTTACAATAAGGTTCATTAATTAACATTAGATAATAACTAACATGAACTAACAATGAGCAATACATGTTACAGTATTTATTCATCTTTATTAAAATTAGTTAATAAAAATACAGCTGTTCATGTTAGTTCACAGTGCATTGACTAATGTTAACAAATACAACCTTTGATTTTAATAACATATTAGTAAATGTTAAAATTAATATTAACTAAGATTAATAAATCCTGTAGAAGTATTGTTCATTCGTTCGTGTTAACTAAGGTAGTTAACTAATGAACCTTACTGTAAAGTGTTGCCAACTTTGTTAATGTTATTTAATAAAACACACAAGCGCAGAGATGAACTACAACAAAGACACACGGCACGATTGATTCCAGACACGCGCGGGTTGTTTTACACCATTTCACCACTAGCATTTGTGATGGCTTTAAATGATCTGCAGAGTTAAAATCTTTATTCTTCGCCGGGCCATTATTGCCTCTCAAACATCTTTGTGTTTGTGTTCAGCACAATGCGGGCCTCAAATAACACCGTCTCATCTGCTAATGGGGGACGCACGAGTGTTTCATACAACAGCCGTTCTGTTGTGCCGTCGATAAGGGCAAAAACACTTAACCCCCTTTTTCAATTCTCTGGATCAATTTTCATCCACTCACATCCCACTCCAGCACAGCAGAATAATGACGGGTTACATACACTTTATTTTGAAATTCGCTCAAAAGCAGACAGCGAATAAATCAGAGAGGCTTTTCTCCCCAATTTTCAGGCCGCGTCCTCGTCGTGACCCGATCGGCCAACGCTGCACTTACATCCAGATTAAACCAGCCCTGATTGTGTATCAACATCAAACCACTTTTCAGTGCAGCTACGAGTAAACAATAGAAGCTTTAAGTAGCTGTGTGTAAAGTGTTCACTCAGACGTCTTTAACGAGAGCGCTTTAATACGCGTTAGATTAGCACTTAACAGCGCGAGGAGCCGTGATGAAGGGGAGGCTGTTAATGGCCCTCGGGGACCGTAATAAGGACCCAGAGGGGCTCGTTTAGTGGGTTTAAAGGCCGACCCGTGACATCCAGACGCTTGAAACGCATCGGCGGATCCGCTTCATAGGGCAAAAAAGTTAGGTAGGCATGTGTAAAGGCTAGGCGGATGAGGTGGGGAGCGGTAAACACCATTAAAAGGGAGTGTGTGAGTCGGATCGCAGCGGGTGCTGATGGGTTCGGGATGATCAGCCGGTTCCTCTACATTTGTTGCCCAGCATGAAGTCCTGCTGAGGAATGAATGAAACACAGCCCTGAAAACCACTGATGGAGGCGCTAGTACTGAACACAGTGCTTGACTAGCAGTGTTGCCAGATTGGGACGGTGGTTTGCAGCCCAAAAGCTCACCAAAATACGCCCCCCTCCAAGAAAAACCCGCCACAACTTTAACTGCCAAAATAATGTGATATCATTTTATTGGCATGTCAATCAAGGTTGATAAGCACCATTTTTATCTCCATAATTCCCTCGCGTTTTCTAACAAATCCTTCCCACGGGGGTCAAAATGACCCAAAGCCCCAAGAAAAATACGCCCACAACTTAATGTGATTCCGGCTCGATGAAGGAGGAAAAACTCATTTTGTGAGAAAACGGCCTTTAACGATATATACTGTATTTGAAATCTACAGACATAAATAGATAATGTGCTCTAAAAGATGCAGTTAAAAGTGTTTTGGATGTTTTCTATCCACTAGTCTGAAAAAAATAAACACTTTATGGAAAGCCAAAAAGGCCAAAATCTCAAAATTGACAGATTCATGTGATATATTTTCTGCAGTTGTGTACTTAAAATATCCCAAAAGTTCCCAAAGATTTTTAATTTCAGAGAAATTTCCATTTTAAATAACGGCTCGTCCATGTTCACTTGTCGCCTGTCAATGACGTAATATCCGCGCTATCCCTGGTTTCCGCTCGTATTGCCATAGTAACTATGGCGACAGACATGGACAACTGCGTTTCGTCTAGTGGCGCTCTCCCCGCTGTTGTTGTTTTGTTCAGACATTATGGATCATGGCAAGCAGACTTTAGGACAAAAGGAGAACTAAAATGAGGATCAATATTAGGGTGCCGTTTTCGAGATGCGAGAGCTAGCGTCCGCGACTAACTTCCACTCGACAGAGAGCTAGCGTCCGCGACTAACTTCCACTCGACAGAGAGCTAGCGTCCTCGGCTAACTTTCCCTTGACAGAGAGCTAGTGTCCGTGACTAACTTCCACTCGGCAGAGAGCTAGCAAACGTTAGTTTGGTAGAATAATAAACTGATCTGTGTGAGTATTAATACAGCACTTGTGTGTAACGTTAGTTCGGTAGAATAATAAACTGATCTTTGTGAGTATTAATTCAGCACTTGTGTGAAACGTTAGTTTGGTAGAATAATAAACTGATCTGTGTGAGTATTAATTCAGCACTTGTGTGTAACGTTAGTTCGGTAGAATAATAAACTGATCTGTGTGAGTATTAATTCAGCACTTGTGTGAAACGCTAGTTTGGTAGAATAATAAACTGATCTGTGTGAGTATTAATACAGCACTTGTGTGTAACGTTAGTTTGGTAGAATAATAAACTGATCTTTGTGAGTATTAATTCAGCACTTGTGTGTAACGTTAGTTCGGTAGAATAATAAACTGACGTGTGTGAGTATTAATTCAGCACTTGTGTGTAACGTTAGTTTGGTAGAATAATAAACTGATCTGTGTGAGTATTAATTCTGCACTTGTGTGTAACGTTAGTTTGGTAGAATAATAAACTGATCTGTGTGAGTATTAATTCAGCACTTGTGTGTAACGTTAGTTCGGTAGAATAATAAACTGATCTGTGTGAGTATTAATTCAGCACTTGTGTGAAACGTTAGTTTGGTAGAATAATAAACTGATCTGTGTGAGTATTAATACAGCACTTGTGTGTAACGTTAGTTCGGTAGAATAATAAACTGATCTGTGTGAGTATTAATTCAGCACTTGTGTGTAACGTTAGTTCGGTAGAATAATAAACTGACGTGTGTGAGTATTAATTCAGCACTTGTGTGAAACGCTAGTTTGGTAGAATAATAAACTGATCTGTGTGAGTATTAATTCAGCACTTGTGTGTAACGTTAGTTCGGTAGAATAATAAACTGACGTGTGTGAGTATTAATTCAGCACTTGTGTGTAACGTTAGTTCGGTAGAATAATAAACTGACGTGTGTGAGTATTAATTCAGCACTTGTGTGTAACGTTAGTTCGGTAGAATAATAAACTGATCTGTGTGAGTATTAATTCAGCACTTGTGTGTAACGTTAGTTTGGTAGAAAAATAAACTGATCTGTGTGAGTATTAATTCAGCACTTGTGTGTAACATTAGTTCGGTAGAATAATAAACTGATCTTTGTGAGTATTAATTCAGCACTTGTGTGTAACGTTAGTTCGGTAGAATAATAAACTGACGTGTGTGAGTATTAATTCAGCACTTGTGTGTAACGTTAGTTCGGTAGAATAATAAACTGATCTGTGTGAGTATTAATTCAGCACTTGTGTGTAACGTTAGTTTGGTAGAATAATAAACTGATCTGTGTGAGTATTAATTCAGCACTTGTGTGTAACGTTAGTTTGGTAGAATAATAAACTGATCTGTGTGAGTATTAATTCAGCACTTGTGTGTAACATTAGTTCGGTAGAATAATAAACTGACGTGTGTGAGTATTAATTCAGCACTTGTGTGTAACGTTAGTTTGGTAGAATAATAAACTGATCTTTGTGAGTATTAATTCAGCACTTGTGTGTAACGTTAGTTCGGTAGAATAATAAACTGACGTGTGTGAGTATTAATTCAGCACTTGTGTGTAACGTTAGTTCGGTAGAATAATAAACTGATCTGTGTGAGTATTAATTCAGCACTTGTGTGTAACGTTAGTTTGGTAGAATAATAAACTGATCTGTGTGAGTATTAATTCAGCACTTGTGTGTAACGTTAGTTTGGTAGAATAATAAACTGATCTGTGTGAGTATTAATTCAGCACTTGTGTGTAACGTTAGTTCGGTAGAATAATAAACTGACGTGTGTGAGTATTAATTCAGCACTTGTGTGTAACGTTAGTTCGGTAGAATAATAAACTGACGTGTGCGAGTATTAATTCAGCACTTGTGTGTAACGTTAGTTCGGTAGAATAATAAACTGATCTGTGTGAGTATTAATTCAGCACTTGTGTGTAACGTTAGTTTGGTAGAATAATAAACTGATCTGTGTGAGTATTAATTCAGCACTTGTGTGTAACATTAGTTCGGTAGAATAATAAACTGACGTGTGTGAGTATTAATTCAGCACTTGTGTGTAACGTTAGTTTGGTAGAATAATAAACTGATCTTTGTGAGTTTTAATTCAGCACTTGTGTGTAACGTTAGTTCGGTAGAATAATAAACTGACGTGTGTGAGTATTAATTCAGCACTTGTGTGTAACGTTAGTTCGGTAGAATAATAAACTGATCTGTGTGAGTATTAATTCAGCACTTGTGTGTAACGTTAGTTTGGTAGAATAATAAACTGATCTGTGTGAGTATTAATTCAGCACTTGTGTGTAACGTTAGTTTGGTAGAATAATAAACTGATCTGTGTGAGTATTAATTCAGCACTTGTGTGTAACGTTATTTTGGTAGAATAATAAACTGATCTGTGTGAGTATTAATTCAGCACTTGTGTGTAACGTTTATGCCGGTAGAATAATAAACTGATCTGTGAGTATTAATTCAGCACTTGTGTGTAACGTTTGTTCGGTAGAATAATAAACTGATCTGTGAGTATTAATTCAGCACTTGTGTGTAACGTTAGTTCGGTAGAATAATAAACTGATGTGTGTGAGTATTAATTCAGCACTTGTGTGTAACGTTAGTTTGGTAGAATAATAAACTGATCTGTGTGAGTATTAATTCAGCACTTGTGTGAAACGCTAGTTTGGTAGAATAATAAACTGATCTGTGTGAGTATTAATACAGCACTTGTGTGTAACGTTAGTTCGGTAGAATAATAAACTGATCTTTGTGAGTATTAATTCAGCACTTGTGTGAAACGTTAGTTTGGTAGAATAATAAACTGATCTGTGTGAGTATTAATTCAGCACTTGTGTGTAACGTTAGTTCGGTAGAATAATAAACTGATCTGTGTGAGTATTAATTCAGCACTTGTGTGAAACGCTAGTTTGGTAGAATAATAAACTGATCTGTGTGAGTATTAATACAGCACTTGTGTGTAACGTTAGTTTGGTAGAATAATAAACTGATCTTTGTGAGTATTAATTCAGCACTTGTGTGTAACGTTAGTTCGGTAGAATAATAAACTGACGTGTGTGAGTATTAATTCAGCACTTGTGTGTAACGTTAGTTTGGTAGAATAATAAACTGATCTGTGTGAGTATTAATTCTGCACTTGTGTGTAACGTTAGTTTGGTAGAATAATAAACTGATCTGTGTGAGTATTAATTCAGCACTTGTGTGTAACGTTAGTTCGGTAGAATAATAAACTGATCTGTGTGAGTATTAATTCAGCACTTGTGTGAAACGTTAGTTTGGTAGAATAATAAACTGATCTGTGTGAGTATTAATACAGCACTTGTGTGTAACGTTAGTTCGGTAGAATAATAAACTGATCTGTGTGAGTATTAATTCAGCACTTGTGTGTAACGTTAGTTCGGTAGAATAATAAACTGACGTGTGTGAGTATTAATTCAGCACTTGTGTGAAACACTAGTTGGGTAGAATAATAAACTGTCCTGTGTGAGTAGTGATTCGGCACTTGTGCGTAACGTTAGTTGGGTGGAATAATAAACTGACCTGTGTGAGTAGTGATTCGGCACTTGTGTGTAACGTTAGTTGGGTAGAAAAATAAACTGTCCTGTGTGAGTAGTGATTTGGCACTTGTGTGTAACGTTAGTTGGGTAGAATAATAAACTGACCTGTGTGAGTAGTGATTCGGCACTTGTGTGTAACGTTAGTTGGGTGGAATAATAAACTGACCTGTGTGAGTAGTGATTCGGCACTTGTGCGTAACGTTAGTTGGGTGGAATAATAAACTGATCTTTGTGAGTATTAATTCAGCACTTGTGTGTAACGTTAGTTCGGTAGAATAATAAACTGACGTGTGTGAGTATTAATTCAGCACTTGTGTGTAACGTTAGTTCGGTAGAATAATAAACTGATCTGTGTGAGTATTAATTCAGCACTTGTGTGTAACGTTAGTTTGGTAGAATAATAAACTGATCTGTGTGAGTATTAATTCAGCACTTGTGTGTAACGTTAGTTTGGTAGAATAATAAACTGATCTGTGTGAGTATTAATTCAGCACTTGTGTGTAACATTAGTTCGGTAGAATAATAAACTGACGTGTGTGAGTATTAATTCAGCACTTGTGTGTAACGTTAGTTTGGTAGAATAATAAACTGATCTTTGTGAGTATTAATTCAGCACTTGTGTGTAACGTTAGTTCGGTAGAATAATAAACTGACGTGTGTGAGTATTAATTCAGCACTTGTGTGTAACGTTAGTTCGGTAGAATAATAAACTGATCTGTGTGAGTATTAATTCAGCACTTGTGTGTAACGTTAGTTTGGTAGAATAATAAACTGATCTGTGTGAGTATTAATTCAGCACTTGTGTGTAACGTTAGTTTGGTAGAATAATAAACTGATCTGTGTGAGTATTAATTCAGCACTTGTGTGTAACGTTAGTTCGGTAGAATAATAAACTGACGTGTGTGAGTATTAATTCAGCACTTGTGTGTAACGTTAGTTCGGTAGAATAATAAACTGACGTGTGTGAGTATTAATTCAGCACTTGTGTGTAACGTTAGTTCGGTAGAATAATAAACTGATCTGTGTGAGTATTAATTCAGCACTTGTGTGTAACGTTAGTTTGGTAGAATAATAAACTGATCTGTGTGAGTATTAATTCAGCACTTGTGTGTAACATTAGTTCGGTAGAATAATAAACTGACGTGTGTGAGTATTAATTCAGCACTTGTGTGTAACGTTAGTTTGGTAGAATAATAAACTGATCTTTGTGAGTTTTAATTCAGCACTTGTGTGTAACGTTAGTTCGGTAGAATAATAAACTGACGTGTGTGAGTATTAATTCAGCACTTGTGTGTAACGTTAGTTCGGTAGAATAATAAACTGATCTGTGTGAGTATTAATTCAGCACTTGTGTGTAACGTTAGTTTGGTAGAATAATAAACTGATCTGTGTGAGTATTAATTCAGCACTTGTGTGTAACGTTAGTTTGGCAGAATAATAAACTGATCTGTGTGAGTATTAATTCAGCACTTGTGTGTAACGTTATTTTGGTAGAATAATAAACTGATCTGTGTGAGTATTAATTCAGCACTTGTGTGTAACGTTTATGCCGGTAGAATAATAAACTGATCTGTGAGTATTAATTCAGCACTTGTGTGTAACGTTTGTTCGGTAGAATAATAAACTGATCTGTGAGTATTAATTCAGCACTTGTGTGTAACGTTAGTTCGGTAGAATAATAAACTGATGTGTGTGAGTATTAATTCAGCACTTGTGTGTAACGTTAGTTTGGTAGAATAATAAACTGATCTGTGTGAGTATTAATTCAGCACTTGTGTGTAACGTTAGTTTGGTAGAATAATAAACTGATCTGTGTGAGTATTAATTCAGCACTTGTGTGTAACGTTAGTTTGGTAGAATAATAAACTGATCTGTGTGAGTATTAATTCAGCACTTGTGTGTAACGTTAGTTCGGTAGAATAATAAACTGACGTGTGTGAGTATTAATTCAGCACTTGTGTGTAACGTTAGTTCGGTAGAATAATAAACTGATGTGTGTGAGTATTAATTCAGCACTTGTGTGTAACGTTAGTTTGGTAGAATAATAAACTGATCTGTGTGAGTATTAATTCAGCACTTGTGTGTAACGTTATTTTGGTAGAATAATAAACTGACGTGTGTGAGTATTAATTCAGCACTTGTGTGTAACGTTATTTTGGTAGAATAATAAACTGACGTGTGTGAGTATTAATTCAGCACTTGTGTGTAACGTTAGTTTGGTAGAATAATAAACTGATCTGTGTGAGTATTAATTCAGCACTTGTGTGTAACGTTTGTTCGGTAGAATAATAAACTGATCTGTGAGTATTAATTCAGCACTTGTGTGTAACGTTTGTTCGGTAGAATAATAAACTGATCTGTGAGTATTAATTCAGCACTTGTGTGTAACGTTAGTTCGGTAGAATAATAAACTGATGTGTGTGAGTATTAATTCAGCACTTGTGTGTAACGTTAGTTCGGTAGAATAATAAACTGACGTGTGTGAGTATTAATTCAGCACTTGTGTGTAACGTTAGTTCGGTAGAATAATAAACTGATGTGTGTGAGTATTAATTCAGCACTTGTGTGTAACGTTAGTTCGGTAGAATAATAAACTGATGTGTGTGAGTATTAATTCAGCACTTGTGTGTAACGTTAGTTCGGTAGAATAATAAACTGATGTGTGTGAGTATTAATTCAGGACTTGTGTGTAACGTTAGTTTCGTAGAATAATAAACTGACGTGTGTGAGTATTAATTCAGCACTTGTGTGTAACGTTAGTTCGGTAGAATAATAAACTTATCTGTGTGAGTATTAATTCAGCACTTGTGTGTAACGTTAGTTCGGTAGAATAATAAACTGATCTGTGTGAGTATTAATTCAGCACTTGTGTGTAACGTTAGTTCGGTAGAATAATAAACTGACCTGTGTGAGTATTAATTCAGCACTTGTGTGTAACGTTAATTCGGTAGAATAATAAACTGACGTGTGTGAGTATTAATTCAGCACTTGTGTGTAAAGTTAGTTTGGTAGAATGAAATATCCTCCTTTATATCCGCGGGATTCGCGTTTGGCGCTGAGATCTGTCTCTCATTAGCACTCGCGCTCGCTTCACACCACAGTCATGATAAAAACATCAATGTTTTCACTCATTCATAAACATTATTACATCCATCGGC
The DNA here is from genome assembly GCA_030578275.1 of Meda fulgida. Classification (NCBI taxonomy): domain Eukaryota; kingdom Metazoa; phylum Chordata; class Actinopteri; order Cypriniformes; family Leuciscidae; genus Meda; species Meda fulgida. Next base: position 1,839,101 of record CM060632.1, on the reverse strand, counting down.
ATGTACATCCGTCGAAGGACTGTTCCAATGTCGAGGATCCTCAGAATTTTAACCAAGACGTTGCGGAGTCGGAGTGATAACGGGGCAATGTGCTTTCAACAGGGACGTGCACAGGGGGGTTGCTCAGGTTCCCCGGGCAACTGCCCATATGCCCTTCTCGACTCGCGTTGCCCTTCCGAGAAAAAAAAAATCGTAGCTACAATGGATGAAGAATTTCACGAGGCCTAGATTCTAAAAAAAACGAGGATGCACAAATAAGAAATGAGAAGCACCCCATATGTACCATCAGAACTGAATACGAGCAAGAAGCACAACTGAATGTACGGGACACCAAAAGGTTAAAAAAGGATTGTATTTTTTTCCGAAATCTAAAGTTTTTTTTTTTTTTCATCTGTCAATTCAATCCAGATTATTTCTTTTAAAATTAAACAATTAAATAATAATAATAATAAAAACAATAAACAATAATATGAGGAACTCTTTTTCTCATGTGTATTTTGGTGACATTTAATATATTGTTAATACATTTTCTATACTGTTTACAAAGTTTTATATCATAAACCTGCCATCTCTGACTTTTGCAATCTTTATAAATAATAATAAGACCATGAGGCATTGAGTTTGGACATAAACACGGTCAGATAAGGCAATTTGTAAGGGCAAAATTCAACTGAATATATTCAGACATAATACAAAAACTATGAACAAGTGCAAGATTAATTCAATTCACAGAAATATTACTGGAGTGTGAGAACCATTTTATTATGCTGCAGTGTAGCAAGACATATATTGTGTATATACAGGTCCTTCTCAAAAATTTGCATATTGTGATAAAGTTCATTATTTTCCATAATGTAATGATAAAAATTAAACTTTTATATATTTCAGATTCATTGCACACCTACTGAAATATATCAGGTCTTTTATTGTTTTAATACTGATGATTTTGGCATACAGCTCATGAAAACCCCAAATTCCTGTCTCAAAAAAATAGCATATTTCATCCCACCAATAAAAGAAGTGTTTTTAATACAAAAAAAGGAGTCAACCTTCAATAATATCTTCAGTTATGCACTCAATACTTGGTCGGGAATCCTTTAGCAGAAATGACTGCTTCAATGTGGCGTGGCATGGAGGCAATCAGCCTGTGGCACTGCTGAGGTGTTCTGGAGGCCCAGGATGCTTCGAGAGCGGCCTTAAGCTCATCCAGAGTGTTGGGTCTTGCGTCTCTCAACTTTCTCTTCACAATATCCAATAAGATACTTTCTCTTCACAATATGGGGTTCAGGTCAGGAGAGTTGGCAGGCCAATTGAGCACAGTAATACCATGGTCAGTAAACCATTTACCAGTGGTTTTGGCACTGTGAGCAGGTGCCAGGTCGTGCTGAAAAATGAAATCTTCATCTCCATAAAGCTTTTCAGCAGCTGGAAGCATGAAGTGCTCCAAAATCTCCTGATAGCTGCATTGACCCTGCCCTTGATAAAACACAGTGGACCAACAGCAGCAGCTGACATGGCACCCCAGACCATCACTGACTGTGGGTACTTGACACTGGACTTCAGGCATTTAGGCATTTCCTTCTCCCCAGTCTTCCTCCAGACTCTGGCACCTTGATTTCCGAATGACATGCAACCACTGAGCAACAGTCCAGTGCTGCTTCTCTGTAGCCCAGGTCAGGCGCTTGTGCCGCTGTTTCTGGTTCAAAAGTGTCTTGACCTGGGGAATGCGGCACCTGTAGCCCATTTCCTGCACACGCCTGTGCACGGTGGCTCTGGATGTTTCTACTCCAGACTCAGTCCACTGCTTCCGCAGGTCCCCCAAGGTCTGGAATCGGTCCTTCTCCACAATCTTCCTCAGGGTCCGGTCACCTCTTCTCGTTGTGCAGCGTTTTTTGCCACACTTTTTCCTTCCCACAGACTTCCCACTGAGGTGCCTTGATACAGCACTCTGGGAACAGCCTATTTGTTCAGAAATGTCTTTCTGTGTCTTACCCTCTTGCTTGAGGGTGTCAATGATGGCCTTCTGGACAGCAGTCAGGTCGGCAGTCTTACCCATGATTGCGGTTTTGAGTAATGAAACAGGCTGGGAGTTTTTAAAAGCCTCAGGAATCTTTCGCAGGTGTTTAGAGTTAATTAGTTGATTCAGATGATTAGGTTAATAGCTCGTTTAGAGAACCTTTTCATGATATGCTAATTTTTTGAGACAGGAATTTTGGGTTTTCATGAGCTGTATGCCAAAATCATCAGTATTAAAACAATAAAAGACCTGAAATATTTCAGTTGGTGTGCAATGAATCTAAAACATATGAAAGTTTAATTTTTATCATTACATTATGGAAAATAATGAACTTTATCACAATATGCAAATTTTTTGAGAAGGACCTGTATATATATTAATAAATAGGGGAGAGCAGGGGCGAAAGTAACATTTTTCAGAAAAACATTTTAAAAGATGATGGTTTAGACAGAGATACATTTTTGATACAGTCACTCACAAGTGTGGTCTATCAATACCAGGTGGTATTTTGTAAAAATGTAGAACAACTTAATTATAGTTTCACTTTGAACATAAGACTGCTCGTGTTACTCTCGACCCCGTCAGTTGGGATGAAAGGAACACAAATGTGGGTCAAAAGTAACAACAATATACAAGCTAGATTTTTTTGCTAGATCTTTTTTTTTTTGTTGTTTTTTTTTTAGCCTAAATATACCTGAGTGACCTTGTTATATAACTGCAAACATATTTTGGCCTTTATCTTTGCAAAAGATAAAATAGCAAAATAGGTAATTTACATTTTCATTTTAAATTTCAGTTCAATCAGATGTTTCAAAAGTAACTGTTTTAATATTTTTTTTATGTCAATCCATTTTATAAAATGTTTTTTCAACATGAAAAATATGAAAATTAAATTAAATAAGCATAACATAACTTCTCAACATAATGTAACTATATGTTTTCACTGTAGCGGGACAAAAGTAACAAGTGTTACTTTCGTCCCGACAGGAACTCCTGACATTTAAACCCGATTTACTTTATACTGAAAAACTCTGCCAAGGTTGCTCTGACCTTTTTTCAGGTCAGAGCAACTGCCCCTCAAAATTCCTGTGCACGTCCCTGGCTTTCAAATGTAAGGTTTAAGTATAATTTCAGTTTTGACATTTATTTAATGTTTGTTAAACTATTAAACATATCGGCTCAACTGATTTGCAGAGGGTTGATTTAAAGTTGTTCCCTTTTACTGTGATTCACCTTGTAATTTTTACTTCATATAGCATTTTTTGTTGATCACATATTTTACCATTGCATGTGTTTTAACAGCTAGATGTTGCTATGGACGCGGTTCTGTTCGCTCAGGCAATATAATCGTTTTTAAATTAATAAACACCTTTTTAAATCAATATTTTGTGTCAAATTATTGATTTATTTGGTAGGTAGCCATGTTATAAGCGGGAAAATGTATAGCGAGGCGGTTGTTACAGCGAATACAAACCCTTCAGGCTGATTCAAGACCCCTCCGCTTCGCGTTAGAGTTTGCGGGGTTGTATTCGCTATAACAACCGTCTCGCTATACATTATCCCTAACTTTATTTATTTATTTATTTCTATGAGGGCTGACAAGACAAAATAAGGACTGTCAAGTGTGTTTAAACAGCGCTGAAAGTGGACCTTTACACTGACGTAATGACGCAATGACGTGCACTTGCTAGCCTGTTCCATTTACGTGTTCTCCGAATGCTAAAGAGGAGCCTCGCCTAGCCTCTGAAGGAAATTCCAAGGAAGTATCCTTGACATTGAGAAACAGCTCATAAAATGGAAAAAGGAAACCAGATCAAAACAGGGCAATAAATGAAAGAGAATGAGCAAATATGACTGATTTGTCCAGGTGGAATGGCAAACCGGCAATCAAAGAAATGAACCGATGACTTTAACCCTTGAAAACACATGCATCATTTCGCATCAAGAATAAGCTAATATAAGTGCAAAAAGTGACCAGTATAAGTGATTGGAATAAGCAATGCAATTAGAAGATACTTCACACACATTAATGCACACACCACAGCCAAAATGTGTAATTCATTGATACGTACTGTATGATAATCCGACAACATAAACATAACAACAAGAACGTGCTTTGTGTTGCACTTTAACTTTTAACGTCCTTTGTGAAGTACACATTGTAGAACATAACGCAGAATTTAGAAGAAGTTGCTCACTATCTCAGTCTTTACTGTAGATACAACTTACTGTATATGTATGCCGCTTTGGCAATCTCTTGAATATACAGCACCAAGTTATCGCTAAACCCCGGGAACCCGCCCAATCTGGCAACACTGTTGACTGAGGAACACATTCAGGCCCACAGATTTTCACAGCAAATTTTCAGTGTGACAAGACGTTAAAATGATACGATACATCATTATCAGCCCTCGCAGTGAGTGTGAAAACTTGTGCTTCATTTCACTCTGTGATTTGCATCACTTTCTGAAGTGGCTCGTTAGACCTAATCATCATTTCTTTAATATTTTTGGAGAATCTCTTGCCTTACACTTTCCTCAAAACCAACCAATATTAAAATCTCTCAAAAGTTCCCCAATTATGCTATTTTAAAGATTTGTTTTTAAGTTCTCATACAACAGGTTTGCAAATAACAGTAATGACTCTCAGAGTCTGAAACGCTTCGATCAGGGATTCAGTCTCTAAGCCCCGCCTCTCTGAGAGCTGCTCTGCTCTGATTGGTCAGACACTCATTATCATATCTGAATCTCAGCTCTTGATCACAGTGATACGAACAGTAACGATGGTGGGGTTTTACCGTATCAATCTCAGAAAAGTGGATTTGCTTTGACAACAGCGTCTTCTCGACACGAACAACACAAACCAAACTCTTCCAGTCTCAGATACACTACAGTGTTTGAGGGCGGGGCTAAGAGACGCTGTTCAGCCAATCAAGATCACAGGCTGGCGTTATGCAAATTAGTTACACATTAGTTTCACAAACAAATATATTACACACTACATGAAAGGGAATGGGGCACTTTAATAGAACAAAACCAACCAATTTAAATATCTTAATATAATAGAAACAACCAACATTTATAAAATTAAATCAAAATTGATCTATAAAGCACAATAAAAACAACAGTATTTTACCACTGTGCTGTACAAGACCAAATTAAAATTTTAATACAAAAATAAATATAAACAATACATTTTTTATATATCAATTTGTAAATAATTAAAAATAATTTATATATATATATATTCTTTTTATTATAACAAAAATTCAGTGATTCAGTGATTGATTTAAATAGATCAATACAACCTATAAATACAATATATCTAATCTAAATCCAGAGATTCACTAATTTCATCATTATATATGGACAATCGCCCAGCTCAGCAGAGGCATTATAGACTTCTGTAAAATTGCTTTGAAACCGTGTGCATTGTGAAAAGCGCTTTATACATATAAACTTGAGTTAGTCTGCATGCATAGATAATGAAAACATAATGAAAACAAGCGTGAAATACAATATATGTGCAGCTCAAACAGTAGATGCCAACGTCATGTTCTATTCCCAGTGAATGAATGATGAAATATCATATACAGTCAAAGCAACATTTATTCAGACCTTCAACATTCCTCACATTATCAGTTTATGCGCTATAGTTTATAAACGGTGATAAATATGACAGAACTCAGAGTTATGAGATCAGTGGATATTTCACTGGTTTTGTCCGTCCTTCTGTTAGACTCTCACACATGAATTATGTTGAATATCTGTCAGCTGGTAAATTTAACTACACAATTAGAGAATACCAGTTTAGCTCCACCAGTGACCAAGCAATGCTTCATGTTGTTCAGTCTGTGTGTAAAAAGAGCATTAGCAGTTACAGAAAAACACTGAAGAAAACATGATCAGCTCAAAGTGGAGGAATCATAGTTCCAAATGTGTGTAAATGTCACTGGTAGTCTCTGTATGAAGAATATTTGGGTATAATACATCACAGTTTGCTTTATTCTGCTCTCCTCACTTACAGAAATGAACTATAGTGTCCTCACACACTAGTCAAACAATATGAAAAATGATTTCTGGTGTCTGAATAATTATTGTTTTGACTGTATATGCACTGAAAAGTCATTGTAAGTCACTTTGCATTAAAGCATCTGTCAAATGCATAAAGTTGGCTTCGGAAGTTCTTAAAGTTGTGAGGAGATTAAGATGAGTTATGATTGATCTGAAGTTAAATGCTCACCACCAACAACACATCTGCTCCTCCGCCAATTAACCCCGCAAACTCCATCACACACTCCATTACAGGCATTATGAACGCTCAGGCTGTTTAAAGAAGCACGCGGCCTGTTTCCATCACGGCTCTTCCGCGTCACCAGCTCCATCTCCTAGAGCTGTGGTCGCTGCATGCGTGCTGAAGCACTGGCAAACGCGCGAAGTGCTTTATTGTTAATCTAAAGAAAGCATTTTCATCATAACACTCGAGTGCACAAACCCGGCCGAACGAACACGCCGATGATGAGAGAGTCACCTAAACTTATGCCGCGTTCCAGGCAACCTGTAACCCGTGTTTTTCCAACCTTATACCCGTGAAAGTGCACTGGACGGCAGACAAACCCGTGACTTCCCACCCGTGAACTGGTACTAGATCGATGTACTCCCAGTTACGAGCTCACATAGCCCGCGAAACCATACAGAACAACAATGGCAGCCCCTCCGGATGCAGTGTTTTCTGCAGGCGGTGCACGGTGAGAATACACTTTAGCACAATATAACGTTGCAGTCAAATTAATAACAATATAATAATAATACACACACGATTATGTATTACAATGTTATGTGTCTTACATAATAAGTATGTCGTGAAAGTGTTTTGCCGCATGGAAATGTTAAGGTGACGTAAAACCTGAACATGACAGCATTGATCATGCTTATGGAAAAAAATAATTCCTTGCTCAGGTAGTTTGGCGTGACTGGCCTGGAACGCTACAAAGTCGTGAGTCGTGGTTTGAAGTCGTGAAAAACCTGCCTGGAGCGCAGCATTACTGTACACACTTCAATTCATTCATGTACTTGTAAAAAGATTCAAACCGGTTTACTTGGTTTGCTCTAATAATATAATAAATTAAAAATTTAACCTTTTTTTGAATGCACGTTAAAGATCTTCCTTTGTTCTTTCCTAATGTTTCCTTCAGGCAAGACAATACCAGCAAAAACAGTGTTTTTCATGCATCTGTCAATTTTGAGATTTTGGGCTTTAAGTGTTTTTCACACGAGTGGACAGAAAACAACCAAAACACACTTTAAACTGCATCTTAGAGCACTTCATCTATTTGCGTCTGTAGATTTCAATTACAGTATATATCTTTAAAGGCCGTTTTCTCAAAATGAGTTTTTGCTCCTTCATCGAGCCGGAGATCTCCACTTCAGCAACACTTACACCAAACTTCAGTTTTATTCTGAAGGTGAGACATAGACAAATCCTAAAAACCTTCATCTCTAACACGTCAAAAACAAGAATTTTGAACCTGACTTCATCCAATGTTCAGATTTTTGTTCTAGCAATGTATGCAAATCAGTGCATATTTAATTAGATAATGCCTCAATTGCATATTTAAACATAACATTTCAGAAAACTTGTAATACATTTTTTTTTGCAATTATTAATGTAATCAATCAACTGGTGAAGTATGGTGATATTTATTATTTTTTACCCTATTCACCAACTGGGCAGTCTTGCCTTAAACATTTAGTGTTATAAGTATATGATAGAATCACAGTAACAACAAACAAGAGTGAAAAACAGCAAGCGGCGCATTAATATTCCTGTCACACTAGTGCACTGTCAGCATCTGTACACTCGTGTTGTGTTCGCATTAAAGCATGCACACAACTGCAGGGTGTTGCAGTTATTCAGGTACGCAGACGTCTGCAGCTTCTGCAATACATGTGATACACAACTCTTCATGTGTAACACAACTCTTCATGTGTAACACAACTCTTCATGTGATATACAACTCTTCATGTGTAAACACAACTCTTCATGTGATATACAACTCTTCATGTGTAACACAACTCTTCATGTGATATACAACTCTTCATGTGTAACACAACTCTTCATGTAACACAACTCTTCATGTGTAACACAACTCTTCATGTGTAACAACTCTTCATGTGAAACACAACTCTTCATGTGAAACACAACTCTTCATGTGAAACACAACTCTTCATGTGTAACACAACTCTTCATGTAACACAACTCTTCATGTGTAACACAACTCTTCATGTGACACAACTCTTCATGTGTAACAACTCTTCATGTAACACAACTCTTCATGTGTAACACAACTCTTCATGTAACACAACTCTTCATGTGTAACACAACTCTTCATGTAACACAACTCTTCATGTGTAACACAACTCTTCATGTGTAACAACTCTTCATGTAACACAACTCTTCATGTGTAAGAACTCTTCATGTAACACAACTCTTCATGTGTAACACAACTCTTCATGTGTAACAACTCTTCATGAGTAACACAACTCTTCATGTGTAAAACAACTCTTCATGTGTAACAAAACTCTTCATGTAAAACAACTTCATGTGTAACACAACTCTTCATGTAACACAACTCTTCATGTGTAACAACTCTTCATGTAACACAACTCTTCATGTGAAACAACTCTTCATGTAACACAACTCTTCATGTGTAACACAACTCTTCATGTGTAACACAACTCTTCATGTGTAACAACTCTTCATGTGTAACAACTCTTCATGTAACACAACTCTTCATGTGTAAGAACTCTTCATGTACACAACTCTTCATGTGTAACACAACTCTTCATGTGTAACAACTCTTCATGAGTAACACAACTCTTCATGTGTAAAACAACTCTTCATGTGTAACACAAACTCTTCATGTAAAACAACTCTTCATGTGTAACACAACTCTTCATGTAACACAACTCTGCATGTGTAACAACTCTTCATGAGTAACAACTCATGTAACACAACTCTTCATGTGAACACAACTCTTCATGTGTAACACAACTCTTCATGTGTAACACAACTCTTCATGTAACACAACTCTTCATGTGTAACAACTCTTCGTGTGTAACAATTCTTCATGAGTAACACAACTCTTCATGTGTAAAACAACTCTTCATGTGTAACACAACTCTTCATGTAACACAACTCTTCATGTGTACACAACTCTTCATGTAACACAACTCTTCATGTGTAACAACTCTTCATGAGTAACAACTCATGTAACACAACTCTTCATGTAACACAACTCTTCATGTGTAACACAACTCTTCATGTGAAACAACTCTTCATGTAACACAACTCTTCATGTGTAACACAACTCTTCATGTAACACAACTCTTCATGTGTAACACAACTCTTAATGTGTAACAACTATTCATGTGTAACACAACTCTTCATGTGAAACACAACTCTTCATGTGAACAACAACTCTTCATGTGTAACAACTCTTCATGTGTACACAACTCTTCATGTGAAAAACAAACTCTTCATGTGTAACACAACTCTTCATGTGTAACAACTCTCCATGTGTAACACAACTCTTCATGTGTAACACAACTCTCCATGTGAAACACAACTCTCCATGTGTAACACAACTCTTCATGTGTAACACAACTCTTCATGTGTAAAACAACTCTTCATGTGTAACAACTCTTCATGTGTTACACAACTCTTCATGTGAAACACAACTCTTCATGTGAAACGCAACTCTTCATGTGTTACACAACTCTTCATGTGAAACACAACTCTTCATGTGAACGCAACTCTTCATGTGTTACACAACTCTTCATGTGAAACACAAACTCTTCATGTGTAACACAACTCTCCATGTGTAAACACAACCGGCTTCAGATCATGACTTTATGATGCTTAAACTTTTACATCTGCTCCCTCAATCTTAAATATTTACCTATAGTCCAGAGCTCAGTTAGCATGATTGTTAGCATGTGTTCAGTGTTCTCATGATATTGAGTTCTAGAGGCATGTGTAATCCTAATTCAGCACATTTAAAGAGTTTACACATTTACTCTTCCTTGTGTCGCTTTAAACCTGTATGACAATCTTTCTTCTGTGGAACTTGGCAGAAGATGTGTTTCGGGAGCCGAAACGGTTTGGGTTACCAACGTCATATTATTTACAATTCTCATTATTCATAAAGCTGATTCTCACTAGATGTTCAGTGTCACTGTACATGTCTACACACAATCACTCAAAGGTTTGGGCCCTGTAAGACTTTATTTATTTATTCATTTATTAGAAGTTAATACTTCTCTTCAGCAAGGATGCGTTAAATTGATTATTATTATCAACAGTTGTGCTGATTCATAATTTGTGGAAACCGTGATAAACTACTTTTCAAAAGTTTGGAGTAAGATTGAAATGAATACTTTTATTCAGCTAGGATTAAATCAAGTGATGAAAAGGCATTTATAATGTCACAAAAGATTTTTTGTTTCAACAATGTATCATGTTTGGGACATTAATCACAACTATATCAACAATTGATTAATAATCATACATTTTTCTTGAGCAGCAAATCATCATATTAGAGTGATTTCTGAAGGATCATGTGACACTGAAGAGTAATGATGCTGAAAATGAATTAAGTAAATTACACTTTACTATATCTTCACATAGCAAACAGCTGATTTACACTGATTGTAATAATATTTCACAGTTTTCACTGTATTTCTGGTGATCATTGTCACACTATAACAACACATCTGTTCATTCAGAGCATCTGAGCTCTCAGTGATCTTCACTGTGATCCCATCAGATTGTCAGACCAGAAGAGCTCTGAGGAACACGGTCTGCCTCCGTATCACGTTTTCATGAGCGTCTCACACACCTGGAGATCGGGCTCGAGTCCATCGGTTTTACATGCCAGCGGTTAGAGGCGGTTTCAGCAGGGACTTCATTTGCATTTAAATGTCAGATTCGTAAAGGGTGTGCAGGTCTCGGGGATTAATTGCTTTTTCCCTAATCGGGGTCTCTTAAATAAACATAAAATAATGAAACAATTCAGACAGCCGGAGAAAATAATTACAACTATCTCAAAGCAAACTCGTTAATGAAAGGATTAGGATAATATTAGTCTCAGACGTCTGATGGATAACACACAATAGGGAAGAAAAGACCGGCACAACTTCCCTTTCTTGATGATTTTAAAGTCACATTGGATGGGTCAAAAACAGTGGGAATGCACCAATCAAGTGAAGTGTATGCAGCTGGACCAATAAGATTTCACAGTGGGTGGCAGGGATGTGCAATTTAATTTTTTGGCTCCCAACGATCACCAAAATACTACAATCAAGTAAATATGACGATTATTTTGCCATGTTCTGTTTTGCAAAAACACTTATTTTGTTTTATGTTCTGAATGACACACATCCGCCCTTCCGACGCCATAAACGCTCTCAGCTTGGATGTTTAAACTGATAAGACTTAAAAGAAGTGAAAATGATCAACTTTAGTTATGATGCAGTGCTGGCCCGATTGTGCAAGTGACAATTATGTCGTGTCCGACTCCTGAACGCGAGAGTGTAGTGTCGACGCTTGTCTTGTCCGGTTCGTGAAATTGTGTGTTGGAGAAAGTTTTAAAATGACTGATTTGATTTAGTAATCTGTGTGGATTCATTCAGGCAACTCATACAATCTATATGCTAAAGTGAATCAATGTTTGCGGGGGAATTTCCCGCATTATAAGTGGTTGACCAGCGGGAATTATTAAAATACGTATTGAAATATTATCTGTTATATTATTATTGAATAGTTAAAGTCCAATCACTGTTCAAATTCGATTTTTTAAGAATTGTTGAAAGGTGTCTTTGTTATAAATGCAACACGTTCCCAAAGTCATGTGAAATAATCGTGTTACATAATCGTGATTTCAATACTGACCAAAATGATCATGATTATGATTTTTTCCATAATCAGAGGCCCTAGTGGGTGGGGCTCAAATATCTAACTGTGGGCCACTGAACTGTATATAGGTTATGCATTGAAGTCACTTTTCCGCGGGAACGCACTCCCTCAGTTGGAGTGAGTGGCAGAAGAACTGCTGAGTGACTGGATTTTGTTTCTGCCACTCAGTGTTTCTGCCTCTCAGTGTTTCTGCCACTCAGTGTTTCTGCCTCTCAGTGTTTCTGCCACTCAGTGTTTCTGCCCTCTCAGTCTTTCTGCCTCTCAGTGTTTCTGCCTCTCAGTGCTTCTGCCTCTCAGTGTTTCTGCCGCTCAGTGTTTCTGCCTCTCAGTGTTTCTGCCCCTCAGTGTTTCTGCCACTCAGTGTTTCTGCCCCTCAGTGTTTCTGCCGCTCAGTGTTTCTGCCTCTCAGTGTTTCTGCCCCTCAGTGTTTCTGCCCCTCAGTGTTTCTGCCCCTCAGTGTTTCTGACCCTCAATGTTTCTGCCCCTCAGTGTTTCTGCCCGTCAGTGTTCTCTGCCGCTCTGTGTTTCTGCCTCTCAGTGTTTCTGCCTCTCAGTGTTTCTGCCGCTCAGTGTTTCTGCCGCTCAGTGTTTCTGCCTCTCAGTGTTTCTGCCGCTCAGTGTTTCTGCCTCTCAGTGTTTCTGCCTCTCAGTGTTTCTGCCGCTCAGTGTTTCTGCCGCTCAGTGTTTCTGCCTCTCAGTGTTTATGCCGCTCAGTGTTTCTGCCGCTCAGTGTTTCTGCCGCTCAGTGTTTCTGCCTCTCAGTGTTTCTGCCTCTCAGTGTTTCTGCCGCTCAGTGTTTCTGCCTCTCAGTGTTTCTGCCCCTCAGTGTTTCTGCCCCTCAGTGTTTCTGCCTCTCAGTGTTTCTGCCTCTCAGTGTTTCTGCCCCTCAGTGTTTCTGCCGCTCAGTGTTTCTGCCCCTCAGTGTTTCTGCCTCTCAGTGTTTCTGCCCTCAGTGTTTCTGCCCGCTCAGTGTTTCTGCCGCCTCAGTGTTTCTGCCGCTCAGTGTTTCTGCCGCTCAGTGTTTCTGCCTCTCAGTGTTTCTGCTCTCAGTGTTTCTGCGCTCAGTGTTTCTGCGCTCAGTGTTTCTGCGCTCAGTGTTTCTGTCTCTCAGTGTTTCTGCCCTCTCAGTGTTTCTGCGCTCAGTGTTTCTGCCGCTCAGTGTTTCTGTCTCTCAGTGTTTCTGCCGCTCAGTGTTTCTGCAGCTCACAGTTTCTGCCGCTCAGTGTTTCTGCCGCTCAGTGTTTCTGCCTCTCAGTGTTTCTGCCGCTCACAGTTTCTGCCTCTCAGTGTTTCTGCCTCTCAGTGTTTCTGTCTCTCAGTGTTTCTGTCTCTCAGTGTTTCTGCCGCTCACAGTTTCTGCCGCTCAGTGTTTCTGCCTCTCAGTGTTTCTGCCTCTCAGTGTTTCTGCCGCTCACAGTTTCTGCCTCTCAGTGTTTCTGCCTCTCAGTGTTTCTGCCGCTCAGTTTCTGCCTCTCACAGTTTCTGCCTCTCAGTGTTTCTGCCTCTCAGTGTTTCTGCCTCTCAGTGTTTCTGCCGCTCAGTGTTTCTGCCGCTCACAGATTCTGCTCTCAGTGTTTCTGCCTCTCAGTGTTTCTGCCGCCTCAGTTTCTGCCTCTCACAGTTTCTGCCGCTCAGTGTTTCTGCCGCTCAGTGTTTCTGCCTCTCAGTGTTTCTGCCTCTCAGTGTTTCTGCCGCTCACAGTTTCTGCCTCTCAGTGTTTCTGCTCTCTGTGTTTCTGCCGCTCAGTTTCTGCCTCTCACAGTTTCTGCCTCTCAGTGTTTCTGCCTCTCAGTGTTTTCTGCCTCTCAGTGTTTCTGCCGCTCAGTGTTTCTGCCCCTCAGTGTTTCTGCCTCTCAGTGTTTCTACCCCTCAGTCTTTCTGCCGCTCAGTGTTTCTGCCGCTCAGTGTTTCTGCCGCTCAGTGTTTCTGCCTCTCAGTGTTTCTGCCGCTCAGTGTTTCTGCCTCTCAGTGTTTCTGCCCCTCAGAGTTTCTGCCTCTCAGAGTTTCTGCCTCTCAGTGTTTCTGCCGCTCAGTGTTTCTGCCGCTCAGTGTTTCTGCCGCTCAGTGTTTCTGCCGCTCAGTGTTTCTGCCTCTCAGTGTTTCTGCCGCTCAGTGTTTCTGCCTCTCAGAGTTTCTGCCTCTCAGAGTTTCTGCCTCTCAGTGTTTCTGCCTCTCAGAGTTTCTGCCTCTTAGTGGTTCTGCCTCTCAGTGTTTCTGCCTCTGAGTTTCTGCCTCTCAGTGTTTCTGCCCCTCAGTGTTTCTGCCCCTCAGTGTTTCTGCCGCTCAGTGTTTCTGCCGCTCACTGTTTCTGCCGCTCAGTGTTTCTGCCGCTCAGTGTTTCTGCCTCTCAGTGTTTCTGCCGCTCAGTGTTTCTGCCTCTCAGTGTTTCTGCCTCTCAGTGTTTCTGCCTCTCAGTGTTTCTGCCTCTGTGTTTCTGCCCCTCAGTGTTTCTGCCCCTCAGTGTTTCTGCCACTCAGTGTTTCTGCCTCACAGTGTTTCTGGCCCTCAGTGTTTCTACCCCTCAGTGTTTCTGCCTCTCAGAGTTTCTGCCTCTAAGTGTTTCTGCCCCTCTGTGTTTCTGCCCCTCAGTGTTTCTGCCCCTCAGTGTTTCTGCCGCTCAGTGTTTCTGCCCCTCAGTGTTTCTGCCCCTCAGTGTTTCTGCCGCTCAGTGTTTCTGCCTCTCAGTGTTTCTGCCGCTCAGTGTTTCTGCCGCTCAGTGTTTCTGCCTCTCAGTGTTTCTGCCGCTCATTGTTTCTGCCTCTCAGTGTTTCTGCCTCTCAGTGTTTCTGCCTCTGTGTTTCTGCCCCCTCAGTGTTTCTGCCCCTCAGTGTTTCTGCCACTCAGTGTTTCTGCCTCACAGTGTTTCTGGCCCTCAGTGTTTCTACCCCTCAGTGTTTCTGCCTCTCAGAGTTTCTGCCTCTAAGTGTTTCTGCCCCTCAGTGTTTCTGCCGCTCAGTGTTTCTGCCGCTCAGTGTTTCTGCCGCTCAGTGTTTCTGCCTCTCAGTGTTTCTGCCGCTCAGTGTTTCTGCCGCTCAGTGTTTCTGCCCCTCAGTGTTTTCTGCCCCTCAGTGTTTCTGCCCCTCAGTGTTTCTGCCCCTCAGTGTTTCTGCCGCTCAGTGTTTCTGCCGCTCAGTGTTTCTGCCCCTCAGTGTTTCAGTGTTTCTGCCTCTCAGTGTTTCTGCCGCTCAGTGTTTCTGCCGCTCAGTGTTTCTGCCCCTCAGTGTTTCTGCCCCTCAGTGTTTCTGCCCCCTCAGTGTTTCTGCCCCTCAGTGTTTCTGCCGCTCAGTGTTTCTGCCGCTCAGTGTTTCTGCCTCTCAGTGTTTCAGTGTTTCTGCCGCTCAGTGTTTCTGCCGCTCAGTGTTTCTGCCTCTCAGTGTTTCTGCCTCTCAGAGTTTCTGCCTCTAAGTGTTTCTGCCCCTCAGTGTTTCTGCCGCTCAGTGTTTCTGCCGCTCAGTGTTTCTGCCGCTCAGTGTTTCTGCCGCTCAGTGTTTCTGCCTCTCAGTGTTTCAGTGTTTCTGCCGCTCAGTGTTTCTGCCGCTCAGTGTTTCTGCCTCTCAGTGTTTCTGCCTCTCAGAGTTTCTGCTCTCAGTGTTTCTGCCGCTCAGTGTTTCTGCCTCTCAGTGTTTCTGCCGCTCAGTGTTTCTGCCGCTCAGTGTTTCTGCCGCTCAGTGTTTCTGCCTCTCAGTGTTTCTGCCGCTCAGTGTTTCTGCCGCTCAGTGTTTCTGCCGCTCAGTGTTTTGGCCGCTCAGTGTTTCTGCCTCTCAGTGTTTCTGCCTCTCAGTGTTTCTGCCGCTCAGTGTTTCTGCCGCTCAGTGTTTCTGCCTCTCAGTGTTTCTGCCCCCTCAGTGTTTCTGCCCCTCAGTGTTTCTGCCGCTCAGTGTTTCTGCCTCTCAGTGTTTCAGTGTTTCTGCCGCTCAGTGTTTCTGCCTCTCAGTGTTTCTGCCTCTCAGAGTTTCTGCCTCTAAGTGTTTCTGCCCCTCAGTGTTTCTGCCGCTCAGTGTTTCTGCCGTTCAGTGTTTCTGCCGCTCAGTGTTTCTGCCGCTCAGTGTTTCTGCCTCTCAGTGTTTCTGCCTCTCAGAGTTTCTGCCTCTCAGTGTTTCTGCCGCTCAGTGTTTCTGCCGCTCAGTGTTTCTGCCGCTCAGTGTTTCTGCCGCTCAGTGTTTCTGCCTCTCAGTGTTTTCTGCCGCTCAGTGTTTCTGCCGCTCAGTGTTTCTGCCGCTCAGTGTTTCTGCCGCTCAGTGTTTTTGCCGCTCAGTGTTTCTGCCTCTCAGTGTTTCTGCCTCTCAGTGTTTCTGCCGCTCAGTGTTTTGCCTCTCAGTGTTTCAGTGCCCCCTCAGTGTTTCTGCCGCTCAGTGTTTCTGCCGCTCAGTGTTTCTGCCGCTCAGTGTTTCTGCCGCTCAGTGTTTCTGCCGCTCAGTGTTTCTGCCGCTCAGTGTTTCTGCCTCTCAGTGTTTCTGCCTCTCAGTGTTTCTGCCGCTCAGTGTTTCTGCCGCTCAGTGTTTCTGCCTCTCAGTGTTTCGGCCCCCTCAGTGTTTCTGCCCCTCAGTGTTTCTGCCGCTCAGTGTTTCTGCCTCTCAGTGTTTCGGCCCCCTCAGTGTTTCTGCCCCTCAGTGTTTCTGCCGCTCAGTGTTTCTGCCCCTCAGTGTTTCTGCCCCTCAGTGTTTCTGTCGCTCAGTGTTTCTGCCTCTCAGTGTTTCAGTGTTTCTGCCGCTCAGTGTTTCTGCCGCTCAGTGTTTCTGCCTCTCAGAGTTTCTGCCTCTCAGTGTTTCTGCCGCTCAGTGTTTCTGCCGCTCAGTGTTTCTGCCTCTCAGTGTTTCTGCCGCTCAGTGTTTCTGCCGCTCAGTGTTTCTGCCGCTCAGTGTTTCTGCCGCTCAGTGTTTCTGCCGCTCAGTGTTTCTGCCGCTCAGTGTTTTTGCCGCTCAGTGTTTCTGCCTCTCAGAGTTTCTGCCTCTAAGTGTTTCTGCCCCTCAGTGTTTCTGCCGCTCAGTGTTTCTGCCGCTCAGTGTTTCTGCCTCTAAGTGTTTCTGCCCCTCAGTGTTTCTGCCGCTCAGTGTTTCTGCCGCTCAGTGTTTTCTTCCTCTCAGTGTTTCTGCCCCTCAGTGTTTCTGCCGCTCAGTGTTTCTGCCTCTCAGTGTTTCTGCCTCTCAGTGTTTCTGCCGCTCAGTGTTTCTGCCTCTCAGTGTTTCTGCCTCTCAGTGTTTCTCCCTCAGTGTTTCTGCCGCTCAGTGTTTCTGCCTCTCAGTGTTTCTGCCCCTCAGTGTTTCTGCCACTCAGTGTTTCTGCCTCTCAGTGTTTCTGCCTCTCAGTGTTTCTGCCTCTCAGTGTTTCTGCCTCTCAGTGTTTCTGCCGCTCAGTGTGTTTCTGCGCCGCTCAGTGTTTCTGCCGCTCAGTGTTTCTGCCTCTCAGTGTTTCTGCCGCTCAGTGTTTCTGCCTCACAGTGTTTCTGCCTCTCAGTGTTTCTGCCTCTCAGTGTTTCTGCCTCTCAGTGTTTCTGCCACTAAGTGTTTTCTGCCTCTCAGTGTTTCTGCCTCTCAGTGTTTCTGCTGCCGCTCAGTGTTTCTGCCGCTCAGTGTTTCTGTCTCTCAGTGTTTCTGCCGCTCAGTGTTTCTGTCTCTCAGTGTTTCTGCCGCTCAGTGTTTCTGTCTCTCAGTGTTTCTGCCGCTCTGTGTTTCTGCCTCTCAGTGTTTCTGCCGCTCAGTGTTTCTGTCTCTCAGTGTTTCTGCGCCGCTGTGTTTCTGTCTCTCAGTGTTTCTGCCGCTCAGTGTTTCTGCCGCTCAGTGTTTCTGCCGCTCAGTGTTTCTGTCTCTCAGTGTTTCTGCCGCTCAGTGTTTCTGCCTCTCAGTGTTTCTGCCGCTCAGTGTTTCTGCCTCTCAGTGTTTCTGCCGCTCAGTGTTTCTGCCGCTCAGTGTTTCTGCCGCTCAGTGTTTCTGCCGCTCAGTGTTTCTGCCGCTCAGTGTTTCTGCCGCTCAGTGTTTCTGCCGCTCAGTGTTTCTGCCTCTCAGTGTTTCTGCCGCTCAGTGTTTCTGCCGCGCTCAGTGTTTCTGCCGCTCAGTGTTTCTGCCGCTCAGTGTTCTGCCGCTCAGTGTTTCTGCCTCTCAGTGTTTCTGCCTCTCAGTGTTTCTGCCGCTCAGTGTTTCTGTCTCTCAGTGTTTCTGCCTCTCAGTGTTTCTGCCGCTCAGTGTTTCTGCCGCTCAGTGTTTCTGCCTCTCAGTGTTTCTGCCGCTCAGTGTTTCTGCCACTCAGTGTTTCTGCCGCTCAGTGTTTCTGCCGCTCAGTGTTTCTGCCGCTCAGTGTTTCTGCCGCTCAGTGTTTCTGCCGCTCAGTGTTTCTGCCGCTCAGTGTTTCTGCCGCTCAGTGTTTCTGTCTGCGCGCTCAGTGTTTCTGCCTCTCAGTGTTTCTGCCGCTCAGTGTTTCTGCGCGCTCAGTGTTTCTGCCGCTCAGTGTTTCTGCCGCTCAGTGTTTCTGCCGCTCAGTGTTTTTGCCGCTCAGTGTTTCTGCCTCTCAGAGTTTTCTGCCTCTAAGTGTTTCTGCCCCTCAGTGTTTCTGCCCCTCAGTGTTTTGCTGCTCTCAGTGTTTCTGCCGCTCAGTGTTTCTGCCCCTCAGTGTTTCTGCCCCTCAGTGTTTCTGCCCCTCAGTGTTTCTGCCTCTCAGTGTTTCTGCCGCTCAGTGTTTCTGCCTCTCAGTGTTTCTGCCCCTCAGTGTTTCTGCCCCTCAGTGTTTCTGCCTCTCAGTGTTTCTGCCCCTCAGTGTTTCTGCCTCTCAGTGTTTCTGCCGCTCAGTGTTTCTGCCACTCAGTGTTTCTGCCACTCAGTGTTTCTGCCCCTCAGTGTTTCTGCTACTCTGTGAGTGTAGTCGGTGGATGATGACGTCACACGTATAACCTCTATTGTCCACAGTGAGTTTCCAGGCTGTTGAGGCACAGATGAAGCTCATATATAATGTACACAGATATACAGATGAAGCTCACCTGGGTCCTGCAGGTGTGTGTTCCAGGCCGCGGTGACAGGCGCTGTGTGTTCGGGGTTGGTGAGGTAGATGTGCGCCTGCAGAGCGTGAGCCAGTGTGAGTCCGGCGCTGACGGCACACAGAACCTTCTCTGTGTGACTGAAGCAGAGCCGGGCCTGGAGCGCTGGCGGCCCGTCCAGCATCTGCATAGAGCAGGGGGTCAGAGCGACCTGTCCCGCGCAGAACACAGCCTCCCGCACCTGACACACAGCAGTAAATACACATATATTTACATAGAAATTCATTAATTAATAAATACATACATATAAATTATTATTGGAATACTTGTGTGGAATACTTGATTCTGATTGGTCAATCTTGCCATCCAACGGTGTGATATTCCCAGATAGCAACTGCTGAGAACAATTCTGTGCTTACTTTATTTAAAATGTCAGCATATTTAATGTTTAAGAAAATAATAAAATCACTTAAATCAAGTTTTTAATTTAATCTGTATTCAGATATACAGGCTTGCAAAATTTTCCAAAAATAGAAAATAAAGAGCGTGTACATGGTAATATTCAGTAAAAAAAATAAAATGCATTTGTACAATTTAAAATGCACTTAATAGTTATACATCTAATGAATATTCAGTAATATTGACCGCACTGACACTATCCGATGAGAACTAAACTTGATGTGATTAATGACATCTTCTGTATGAGTAGCTGATGAAGTTTGCGTCACTGTGAAGCTGCTCTGAAACAGTCTGCACTGAACAAAGCGCTGTAGAAATAAAGCTTGATTTAGTGTGTCTTTCTGAAGCTCAAAACACTAACCATTTGCCAAAAATGAAAAGTGTCCCGGCCAGTTTTGTATCATCTGCTAATGGAAGCGTCCATAAATCACGACACAGTGAAGATTTCAGCCAAACGCCAGAGACTTGCATCAAAGAAGGTGCAACTCATTAACATTATAGCATTAGTGTTTGAACAGCAGAGCATCAATTAACGCTCCACACCTTCACTGTTATTTTATCACCTCGAGTTCCCGTTTCACACCAGCGATGGAAGCTCGCGCGATCACTAATAACCAGGTGATAATTAGCTGAGAATCTGCAGCTAAAAATACAGGATCCGGTCAGAGATGTGGCGTTCCAGAGCCAGCACACTGGCACACACAGCTTTACAGACCATTACCATGCGCAGGAATTACACTAGCACACTCACTCTACACACATTGCAGGTGTCTGATGCGAGGAAGAAAAAGAAAGAAGTGGCTTTAGAATGGATTTTGTGGTCATACATCAAGTGCATTCAGTGTTCATTTGGGATCAAATCGTTTTTATATATTTTTTGCATTAGTTTTTAATTTATTATAATTTGTTGTATTTTTTTATGTTTTTTTCCAGTTTTAGTTCTATTTATTTTAATATGTCAAGTTAAACAAATGAAAATGAGATGTTTCTAGTTTAACAAATAAATAAAATTTAAATTGGCAACACTTTACAATAAGGTCCCATTAGTTAATGCAGTATCTAATATTAACTAACGGTGATCAATCCATTTGCTTGTTGGTTATTAAAAATACAGATGGTGATTGTTAGTTGATGTGTCCATTAAATAATATGGTAACACTTTACAATAAGGTTCATTAGTTAACATTAGTTTATGTATTAACTAGCATGAACCAACAATGAGCAATACATTTGTTACAGTATTTATTAATCTTTATTAATGTTATTAATAAAAATACAGCTGTTCATTGTTCATGTTAGTTCACAGTGCATTAACTAATGTTAACTAATACAACCTTTGATTTTAATAACATATTAGTAAATGTTAAAATTAATATTAACTAAGATTAATAAATGCTGTAGAAGTTTATCATTCTATAATGGTTATCAAGTATTATCACTGTATCATGTCCATGTTAACTGCTAGTTACCAAATGAAACTTTATTATAAAGTGTTACAGTTTTTAACATCTGGTTTGATTTCACATAATGTTTATTTATTTATTTTTGTTGTTTTTCCTCTGCATCATGTGCATTGAGTGCTAGTTTGGGATCATATAGTTTTTTTCTTCATATTTTCCAATCTTTATTATAATTTATAATTATATTAATATTTATTTCAGTTTTAGTTCTAGATATTTTAATACATCAAGTTAAACTGAAGGAAAATGAGATGTTTCCATTAGTTCAACTATATATTGAAATAGCCCTTTACGATAAGGTCTCATTAGCTAAAGTTAGTTAATGCACTGTAATGCAATGCAATGTTCGTTAGTAAATGCTGGAATGAACATTACGTAAGATTAATAAATGCTGTATAGATCAAGTATTACCACAGTATCACGGTTATTAGTTCATGTTAATAGCAAATGAAACCCTATTGTAAAGTGTTACAGTTTTTAACGACGTGAGGGATTTCAGCAAACGTTTATTTTATTTGTCAAGTTACGATATTTTCAATTTTGTGTTGGAGAGAAACTTGCATGCACATATTATTCTCAGGACTTTTCTTGGAGAGCGTGAGCGATGATCTGTCCTCTCTGAGCTTGTGAAACGCAGATCAACAGCGCTTTGCTGCAGGGAGCGAATAGTCACATTCATTTCCATAATCATATGTGTTTCTGGAGCTTCCCGCTGCTGGGTTCACCTGTCAACTTTGATGAATCTCCCGCATCTGCCCGGACCGCTGCACATTACAGGACGGGAGAGAGAGGAAGAAAGCTGGATCAATCAGCGCATCATTTACCTGAGCGCCATTCCCAAGTCTACAGCGTTCCCAAATCGGGATTGGCGTTCCCGTTAAGAGCCATCAAGAGCCATCAGAACTTTCCCGCACGATCCGGCCCTGATCCGGACATACAGAGGATTTAGAAAAGAAGCACTTTCGGCTTCATATTTGCGGATTTGAATATCAAAAGCAAGACCTCTCGGCTATTATAATATTTAAAAATCAAAAACAGGTGCGGCGTGATCAATTATTAAGAGCCTGGCGCAGGTAACTCAGGAATACTATTTACATAAAATTAACAGTTCAAAAGAATGAGTTCACACACCAATCAAACCTGTTAATTGACTGTCAATGGTGTGTCCTGAATATACAACACAACTGCATTATTCATCCGCGCCGTTGACAGCGACGACAGGCCAATTTGCATGGGCATCCAAAATCTGATCAACAACTAACAACGCCACATGCATTTTAATACAGCCTTATTAATATTCATAGGGTCAAACTATGGCACCGCGTTTCATTTAACTCGCAGCAACCGACAAAGTGTTTCAGGAAAAGGCAACTTTAAGGCTTCCCAAAAGATTGCCTTCTGGAGGAAACGAGCGGATGGTGTCCTGCATGTGATGAGTCGGAGAGCCGGCGTCGTGTGTGTTTGTCAGTGGAGGTGACCTTAAACATGTTATTTCTGGCTCTGGGTAAATGACCTGTTATTGACGAACAGTCAGACTCAGCGGCGCTGGTCAAGGACGCGGAGGAAAAGCACCATCAGGTATGCTAATGCTAATGCACGCGCATCTGAAGCTTCATGCATAATTGATGCGTGCGCTGAGGAACCGCACACACACAGACACACATGATCCCGAGCCAGTTACATGTGTGTGCCGATCTGCTCCTTTACAACTTCAGTGAGCAGTTTCTCTTCACGACTTCGGCCAGTTTACAGAGCTTATCATCCGCTGGACACAACCCGATGCTAACTACAGAAATATGTGTACAGTGAGAGAAGAAACAGTGTGGAGTGACTGTAGTGACTGAAACCATTAAAAAAACATCTTAATTGAAATAAAACAAATGTTAACGGAAAGCTAAATAAAATATACAAACATTTTAATTCACTGCAATATTTTTTTTCTTTAGTTTAACTTGATGTACTTAAATAGCTAAAACTAAAATAAAAAGAATAAAAAGAATTTGAAAAGTAAAACCTAATAAAAATGTCAAACATTAACTTACAAAAACTTTAACGGATATGAACATATATATATATATCAATAATATAAAAACAAAACCTAATTCAAAATATTAATAAAAACTGTCAATAGTACTAAAATAACACTGGTGATATGATTATTTGAAGAATAGAAATTAAAAAGAACAGCATTTATTTGAACATTATATTTTGTAACAGTATAAATGTCTTTACTGTCATAGCATTCATCCTAAAATGTTGAACGTTGGTGTATGTATAGTATATCCTGTCCACAGAATGAATCTATTGACCAATCATGATCAGGAGCTCCAGAGAGTCTTCAGAGTATATTGCATTATTACTGTAATATTTCTGCATTATTACGCACTGTTACTGTACTATTACTGCATTATTACTGTAATATTTCTGCATATTACGGCACTAATTACTGTACTATTACTGCATTATACTGCACTGTTACTGTACTATTACTGCATTATTACTGTAATATTACTGCATTATTACTGCACTGTTACTGTACTATTACTGCATATTACTGTAATATTTCTGCATTATTACGGCACTAATACTGTACTATTACTGCATTATTACTGCTCTCTCTCTATATTTATATATATATACAGTCGTGCGCAGAATTACTGGTACCCCCTGGTAAATATGATGAAAAAATGGCTGTTAAAAAATATTTTGCATCGTTTATCATTTTGATATTTCATTCAAAAAATTGGCAAAAATTTAACCCTTTCATTAAAGTAAATAATTGACATGGGGAGGGGAATCACATTATGAATAAATGTTTTTCCCAAAACATAAGTTTGCCACAATTGTTGGTACCCTAGGAATTGTTTACGAGGTAAAATAATCTCTGAAGTATATTCCCATTCATTTTACTTTTTTTTCCACACCAGGGTGACTAGGAACTTGGAAATTGTCCAGCCATTGACTTCTTGTTTTACTGGAGGTTTAAATATGAGGATAAACACAAATGCCAAATTCCCTTAATATCCATTTACAATGAGTAAAACCAAATAGGAATATTGTTTGATGTGATCAAAAGATTTGTGAGCGTCACAAAATAGAAAGTGGATGTAAGAAAATAGCTAAGCATTGAAAATCCCCATTTTGACTCCATCAGGCAATAATTAAGCACTTCCAATTCAACACTAAAGAAGATGTTAAAATCTGCCAGGAATGTGGATTGTGTCTTTATTGTCTTAATGCATGGTGAGGCGGGAGGTAAAAGTTTGAGTCGGCCAAAGACTCTTCATAAATCCCACAGATGGAGAATTGCAGGAGATTAGTTGAGTTTGGTTTCAGAAAGCTTATTAAAAAAAATTTTAAACAAAAACCCCTACATCACCACTTGTGGTTTGGGAGGTTTTCAAGAAAAATCCTCCTTGCGCATCCAAAAACAAACCCCAACAATTTAGTTGTCAGACATTGACTGGACCTTCAAACAGCACACGGGTTCTGTGGTTCAGATTGAAACTAACAAATAGCTTTTTTGGCAGCAAACATGCAATGATAGGGTTTGGGCGTGGCAACACAGGATAAAAAGTACCACTGTGTACATTTTAATATACCATCTTTAATGTTTTCGTGGTTCATTATTTTTTCTGCTGGAGGTCTGGACTTCTTGTTCTGGATACAGCTTTGGCATCGTGGATTCTATTTAATCCAACAGATAAAAAAATCTAAACCTGACAGACTCTGCTAGAATGAATTCTTATAATGGGCCGTGGTTGGATCTTCCATCAGGACAACGATCCAAACAAAACATCAAAATCACACACAAAAATTGTTAGTTATGTAGCACAAATGAAGCTTCTGCCTATGACCGTCAAGACATGATTGAGTGGAGTTGAACTGAAGAGATAGAAGCACCAACATGGATAATCCTAGTGAATCTGAAGGATATGGGAGAGATTCATGTAAAGAATGGTCTCTGATCTCTTGTCAGGTGTTTTCTCCAAAACTCATCAGGCATATAGGATTAAATCTCAGTGCTGTGAATCTTGGCAAAAGGAGATTGCAAAAAGTATTTAAATAAAAGGGGGGTACCAATAATTGTTGGCAGCGTGTTTTCGGAGATAAAACATTTATTTCTTAATGTGATTTCACCCCCACTTTCCTATTCTGTTACTTACAATGATGAAAGGTTTAGATTTTTGCCAATATTTTGTATGCAGAATCAAATGGATAAATGATGCCAGATTTATTTTTTACAGCATGTTTTATAATATTTACCAGGGGTACCATTAATTATCAGAGGCACGACTATATATTTTATATATATATGTACATACATTCAAACTGAAAGCTGCAGTCCTTAAACTCTTTCGTGTTACTTTAAAACTTTTTCATGTAAAAATTATTTGAAAATGATCGTGTACATCGAGCGATTGGGAGAATAAATGCCGGCTATTATTTGAAGTTTTACATGTCATTAAAGTGCAGAGGAGAAGTAACATTCTCCTCCTTCCCTTTCCCTTTCCAAGTTGAGCATGCGTGCATTTGAGCGAATGCATAAGCAAAAATCTGTGTGTGCAACTTTTTCAACCTCACGCAAACTTCCCGCTCACACAGTGCATTCCTACTGGAAATGACTTGATTTTGCCGTGTCTTTCATTGAGCAATGGCAAATGTGACCTCTCTTCAATGTGTACTGAATGTCAAAATGTAAGGAAAAAAGTCGTGTTTCAAATTTATCCGAATAATGTGGATGTTGCTAAGCAGAGCTAAATCTGGACAATTGGGGGCTTGACCTTGAAGGAATCAGAAAATATAAGTTAGAGGTGAACATTTTTTAGCTCTATTATTTGATTTAGGTAAGCTGATGATAGCTTGAGGGATAGCTAATAAAGCTTAAGATAGCTTGAGCGGATGTACATAGCAGCACCCAATGGAGGCCTTATGAATAACAACTCTGCAGCATTAGTTGCCCATGGGAATTAAGTTTATACATTGCTTCTTAGGGTGGAATTATCTCATTTTCTGATGATGCAGGAGTTTAGCTTACATCACCATGCTAATATAACTACCAGTTTTTAAAAAAATATTTATAGTTTCAGCAGGTGAAATCTGCTTCTACCGTCTCTTCTTATAGGGATTAAGAACATGTAAAAAAAACAATGACAGAATACAGTTGATTGCAGTGTGAAGAGTTCTGCCATCTAAAGGGTGTGGTCTGGTCAAGACATTCTCCTGTACTCCAAACTGACTGTCTCATGGGGAAAGAGGTGGACTTTAAGCATTTTGAGCGTGGCATGGTTGTTGGTGCCAGGCGGGCCAGTCTGATATTTCACATTGCTCAGTATCTGGGTTTTTCCGCACAACCATTTCTTGGGTTTACAAAGAATGGTTTAAAAGGGAAAAAAAAAAACATCCAGTATGAGGCAGTACCATGTGGTGCGGAAAAATGCCTTGTTGATGCTGAGGTCAGAGGAGAATGGGCGGGCTGATTCAAGCTGATAGAAGACAACTTTGGCTGAAACATAACCACTCGTTACAACCGAGGTTTGTATAAAAGCATTTTGTGAAGCCACAACGCGCACTAACCTTGAGATCGGCTGGGCTACAACAGCAGATGACACCACCGGCTACCACTCATTCATACAAATAGGAAAAGGAGGCTACAATTTTGCATGAGCTCACCAAAATTGGGACGTTTAGGACTGGAGGAAATATGTTTTGCCTTGTATGATGTAGTCTCGATTTATGTTGAGACTTTCAGATGGGTGAGTTCCCAATTTGGCGTGAGGGTGTAAACAGAATGAGATCATGGCATCCTTCATTGCCTCGTTACCACTGTGCATGCTGGTGGTGTGGTTGTATTGGTATGATGGGGGATGTTTTTTCTTGGCCACACTTTAGGCCACATAGTGCCAATTGGGCATCGTTTGGAATGAAAGGGCCTACCTGAGCATTGTTTATGACCATGTCCTTCCCTTTATGGCCACCATGTACCCATCCTCTGTTGGTACTTCTCAGCAGGGATAATGACCATGTCACAAAGCTTGAATCATTTCCAATTGGTTTCTTGAACTTGACAATGAGTTCACCTTTATAAAATGGCCCCACAGTCACCAGTGATCTAACCCAATAGTCCATGTGTTATGGGATGTGGTGTGGAGGGTGCTTAATGAACTTCCCAAATATCCATCAATGGCATGATGCTATCGATCTAATATGGGACAACATTTCTAAAGAATGATTTTCAGCACCTTCGTTGTATCAATGCCACGTAGATTTAAGGGTTCTGTGAAGGCGAAAGGGGTCAAACACAAGTATTAGTCTGGTTGTTCCTTATAATCCTTTAGGTGAGTGTATATGTGTGTGTGTGTGTGTGTGTGTGTTGTGGGTGTGGGGTGTGTTGTGTGTTGTGTGTGATATAGATTTTTCCTTTCATAATCGTTTACTCAGTTCATTCAGGACAGTTTGTAGATCCTGGTTTCAGCCATTGTGTCTTAGTTCTCAAGGTCACAAGCACGCTAGTAGTCTATCGAACTCAGTCGTAAATGAATTCCATTTTTAAGTTCTCCGGCCCCTCTGCTTATGTTACTATCTTGGTCTGGATCCACCACTGAAACCATATGTTATACAAAAACAAAATTCAAGAATCCAAAAAACATTAACTTAAAGTAATCATTAACCCATGGAGATCAGTGTTATTTATAATCTAGAAAATAAAATAAATCCAACATGGCTTACAAGAGAAGGTTATATAAACTGGTGTAATTAACACAATAAGACACTGGGGCTTTACAATAAGTGATGGAAAAAAAAAACAAGAGCATTACAAAGGAAGAGGAGACAACAATAAAATGAGAAACAGAAAGAAATGAGAATACATATAAACACAAAACGCTCCTATACCTTTACATCTTGATTAGAAGTGGCTGTTGCGCTTGTAGCACTAAATCAAGAAGGAATATATAAAGTCATGCTAAAGTCACCATGAAATCAAAATCGACAAATCTTATTTTTTTATAGAATATGTAATATTTTTATAAATGATTTATCCATACACATTTTTTTTTGAATATTCTTGTTTTTCTATAATCTTTGATTCAAAAATAACACCTTTCTCCCTCTTTCAGCGACTTCCTATTCTCTTCTCTGTTAATGGGATAATATTGGATTACAAACTGTCACTTGACGTGGAGACATAGCAGAACACAACATCCAATCAATTCCTGTTTGACAAAAAAGTTGGTTAATATGCGTTTTACTCAGATATATGTGCAATATAGGGTAGTTAAGACTATCATTCATGCTGATTTAAGGTTTCTAGATAATATGTTCCATGTTTTATTCGAACAGTCCTCCATGACGCAAGGGGTCTTACCTCAACTGTGTTGCAGGTGGCTCATTTGTCATAAAAAGGCAGATGGAAGCAACCTTTATAAAAATATCAGATCATTTCATTTCATTTTACTCTGCTGCTGTGAGAATGAAACCACAACTATTAAGGATACCAATTTTCAAAGAAGAAAAACCATTTTTTTCTTACTGTTAAGAACATTTTGATAATCTAATAACCTTTTTTCCACTTATAAATTACTATTCTTATCTTGTCTAGTTATCGTTTATTGTGCCTCTAAAACACTTAACATGCGTAAATACACTCCAATAGCTCAATAACCTTGAAACCTTGAAATAATTGTAATAAAAATATTTTCCAGCAGAGCATTATTTTTTTAATTTTAATTATGACTTGTACGTTATTTTACAGCTTTTTTTTCTAATTGTGATGCTGATTTGATTTAAATTTTTTTGATCGATTTCAGTGTTGTTATTTTTTTAGGCCACATCCATAATTGTTCAGAATAATACTTTCTTTTTCAAGAATTGATTCTACTAAAGTAAAAGTGTGTGAAAGGACAATATAATTGTGTATTATTGGGGTAAAAATAAAGGTAAAAAAAATGGCCCCTAAAAAAATAGGATGTCTTTTCCGGTCCTAAATATGTACCCGACCATAATGGACTTTCTTACTGAATTCCCGGCGTTGCATAAACAATTTTTTTTTTTAAAGTAAAACCTGACAGAGAAAAACCCTATAAAATTAGACCCGAATGTGATGCGATGGTATTTTTTTCTAACCATGCTGGACCTGAATGTAAATCACAGCTGCAGCCCTGCACACCAGAGGCAAGCATTTCAACGGGTTTGACACAGACAAAATCAGAGACGATCAAATAAAAACACAGCAGATGAGACTTTAAATGCATTCCTTTCATACCTTAGGCTATGTGAATTATTGTTGATTTGTGGTAGGCCTGTGTAATAAAATGCTTTGGTGTATGGCCTGTGTAAATTTTGCTAATTTAATTAAGTCTATTTGTTTGCCTCAACTGCATTTAGATTTAGTTATTCTGTAATCGATCTGGCAACAGTGCATCGTTTTTGCTTGGGCGAGCACCTCCAAGTAGATAAACCATTGCAATAAGCTCTCTATGGTTCACCTCAAATGTATGGGATCAGGGTAAAATGTAAATTGGCTAGGGTATTGCAGAGCACAGTTTATTGGAGGTCATGCCTAATGCTGAGGTCACCTGTATCAATGAGGGTTTGGTTAAATTTACCTACTTTGTGACACTTTGTGACTGGAAAGGAGGGGGATTTTAATTGTTTTCACATTATATTTTGTTTTTTTTGTTGTTGTTTGTTATTTATTATCAAGTATTAGTAAAAACCTGAAATCGAATTTGGGGAATATAAGCTGGCTAAATTTATATAATTATGTTCGTGGGGCTGAGCGGGAGGGGGAACCGTCGGCCTGCCCTTTCACTCACATCCCATCGCCTTTACCTCCTTCCCCCCCCACCCCCACCCCCCCCCCCATGCGGCCCCCCAAACCCCCACCCACACCCCCCCCACACCACACAAAAACCACCCCACCCCCCCCACACCCCCCCCCCACCACCAAACCCCCCCCCAAACCAGGGAGGTCCATGGCGCCCCCCCCCACACGCACCCATCGCTGCAGCGTGTGCCTTCTCGCCCCGGTGGAGGAACGAGCGCTACTGACCCATTCTCTCTTAGCTCTACTTTTATCCCTTATTCTCCCACTTCACATCTACCTCTCTACTATATTTTTTCCCACCCCCCCCCCCCTCCACCCTCCCCCCCCCCCCCCCACCCCCCCCCCCCACCCCCCCCCCCCCCCCCCCCCCCCCCCCCCATCCCCCACTCTTTTCCATTGGAATTCATATTTATTTTATATTACCGAGAATCGAAAGGCTACTTAATATCGACCTGGACCTGTGTCCGAGGCCTCTCATCATTAGTTTGGTCCGAAACCGGCCAGATCCTCTTTATTTCGGTCCAAGTGGACCCATGAAGAACCTTCTC
Source organism: Meda fulgida (assembly GCA_030578275.1). NCBI lineage: Eukaryota > Metazoa > Chordata > Actinopteri > Cypriniformes > Leuciscidae > Meda > Meda fulgida. Next base: position 1,808,851 of record CM060632.1, on the reverse strand, counting down.
CGAAGTAAATTATAGGGGGGACATTACTGTCTTTTATAAAGACAATCATATACTCCATTTTGATTCATAATCCGTTCATAGGTTTTAAAAACGGGAACAAATTTGCAATTCATGTAGCTTGCTGAAGATGAGTTGGGGTTGAAGAAATAAATATGAAGCAGGAAAAGAATGATTCCATAATATCGGGCTTCGAAAAAGGACCATCCCCAATTACTCATTGTTTCTCATAGGGGAAAAAAAAGAGGTATGGATAAATTGTGGATTGTCAGAAACAGTTTGAACACGTGTTGATTCATAGTACAGAATATAACAGAAATAATCACTCTTTCAGAATTATTTGTTACCAGGATTTATAAAGTTGTAGTAAACAACATATTTCAGCTAATAGCACACAAAAGAGGACATGGGTTACTTGGTCGAGGTGACAGCTTGTTTTATTTTCTTATAAGAGCAAAAGATACTTCAAATAAATGTCGATTTTCTTGGCATTTAGGCAAGGGTTATACATATTCAAAAACTGTTAAATGTCTACAATTATTTGTGTACACTCATAATAAAAACAAAAATGTCTGCTTTTCGCAAAATAAAGATAAACATGATGTGCGTTCATGCTGTCTCTTATCAGTAGTGAAGTTCATTTCTGAAAATAAGCACAAATGTTCAGAAAACACTCAAGGGCCCAGAAACCACCTCATACCCCAGAGGGTTAAGGAAGCAGTTATATGACTCTCTTAAAATATTCAATATGGGTTTATGTGATGTTCCTGACATCTCCAATATTACAGCACTTATATTACAGGTTTAATTATACTGTACTGAATTATGCCTTCTTGTCATGCAAAAGCATATTTTATCTATCGTTTTCAAATTGAGAAATGAAATGCATTTGTGTGCAAACTCTACTCGCGGTCATCCAAGCTTGATTGCACGGGCTTTTTGAAAAGACCAACCACTTGACTATTTTTGTAAGTCATGTTAGGGCGCAGCTCTGGCTCATTTAACTTGACCAAACTTTACATTAAAGGCTCTCCCACATAATGGCACACATCACATATTCACAGACCTTTCTTTCCCACTAAACAACCAGTGTTGTCAATGTGCCAAGCTTGCATTTATGGGCACTGAATTAGTGAGGCTCCAGCTTAAGAGCAGTTTTTTAAACTCCACCGGGATGTTGTTATGGTGGAAATTGGGCTATCGCAGCAGTGTTGTTCACTGGACATTGGCTTGTACAATAAGGTAACCTCTTTGCACTGTGACAAAGAGATGCATTCCCACAGTGGTGCTCTCTGTTTGCAAGTTTAAATTCTGCTGACCAGCTGGAGTACTAAAACTATATTGAAGTTAAAAAATTTAAATGAATACTTATTTTCAAGCGCTCGTCGTTCCACGTACATCTCAGTTTCTATCATGTGTTGTTGTTGCACCCACACATTAGAGAACTCGACCAATCAGCAATCATCAATCACATTAGAGGACATGCAGTGACTGAAAGCCCAATGTTTAAAGGTTGCAGTCTGTAAGAATGAAGCTAGTGGTAATAGAAATTGAGCGCAATTGACAGTGAAAGGCCCTGGAGACTTACACACTGTCAATATTGATTAATCCGCGTTTGAATATGCTCTCGTTTCATAGAGATTTTTTATGATGGATATCGAAGGCCTTTTTAGGTTGTGAGGAATCTGCAAATCTCTGATCTCAGTTTGTTTATAATCATTCCACGTGCTGTAATACGTGTTTTTTTTTAGACAACTGGCATTCCTGGTTCGGTGTCGAAATTGTATTGGAGTGAACTGGGCAGTGGGCCAAGATCTCACAGACCCTAACAAAAACTGACTGACAATCACGGAAGTGGTAAAATAATTAAATAAAATAACTTGGCAGTAGAACTGTTTTTCAGAAAAAATCAATATTTAAAATTATTTCATGTTCGATATGTTTCCTAAATAATTGGCAAACATATTATGGTAAGTTTATGCTTTAGTAGAGTTAAAAAAATCTAGTTTAAAAGAGTAGTTTCTTTTTTTTTTCTAGAGGGAAAAGGTGCACAATTTGCTGCCCCTTAAAAGACAAACTATTACAGACACCAAAGAATCCAAGGATGTTAAAATGGGATTAAAAAAAAAATATTCTCATGGGAATAAAAAATGTATGCTTTTGATGTGGATAACATTAGAGAAGAAAAAAACAGTATGTTTTGTAATGAAGGTTGTGTTTCAGCGTCAGTATGATCTTGCATTTAATTTAAAGGATATTTTAAAAATGATTAATAGCATATTAAACCTGTTACGGTAAGGGGAATACCAAATAATGGTTTTTATAGTGTTCATTGGTTAGTGGCAGGATGTAGTGAGGGCAAATATTCATGGCTTCCTTTCCAGTGGTGGATAGCCAAATCAATCAACTTTGTGTTTAAAGGCCTCTTGGGGACTTTACATGTTTGCAAAAGATAAAAGAAAAGAAACATAGGGGATGGGGGGGTAAGAAAAGAGAGTGAATGAAAAACCCGTCACGGTTAACTGGGTCCAATTGGTGTACTCTGCACAAATTGAAGACTTTCACTTTACGGCATACAGGTTACAGTTGAATCTGTAGTTAGAGAGTTTAGGATTGTCTCAGGAACCTCGGTTGAGAGGACCAGGAGTTCAGGAGTTGATCCCCCTCAGGGGCCAAACAATGTGATCTCACGAGTATTTGGTGCTTATTTTTGTTATTTTGTGTGGGTGTCTACTATACTTTTACCTTTTACTATACACTGAATCATACAATATTGACAGCACAAAACTTAGAGCTGTACAAATGTGTAAGAATATTATGTAAATTAAAACCGTGGAATAAATACTTTTGATTCAACTGTCATTTACCATAGACTTGTTTTCTGTCGCATTTATTAAACAAGGTTTTTACTCATCTACTTATGAATCCTACTTCTTCATGTGAAATGATAACATTTTGCTCTGCTCTGTGTCTTCTGCTGCAACTCGTTTTGGGAGGATTAGATTAATGTTAACAGACTACACTTTACCCTTGATAATTAAAAGTAGTAGATGTTATAATATTCAATATGTTTCATTGTTATCACATGATAACAATGACTTACAGGGTTGAAATTTAATAGGATTGTCTGTATAATATTCATATCTTGTATTTTTTGTTTTAATGTGATATGTTTTTTGTTGGTAAAGCATCACAAATTATTGTTCTGAGATGAGATAAATGTTCAGTCGTCCTGTGGCTCTGTGGAATGGGAAAGTAAAATGAGAAAATTAACTCAAAAAATACAACATCTTTAAAAATCGTT
>CM060632.1:1798050-1800550 GCA_030578275.1 Meda fulgida | reverse complement strand
CACAGAACACACTGATCCTCAGTTACAGAACACACTCACAGAACACACTGATCCTCCGTCACAGAACACACAGAACACACTGATCCACCGTCACAGAACACACAGAACACACTGATCCTCCGTCACAGAACACACAGAACACACTGATCCTCCGTCACAGAACACACTGATCCTCCGTCACAGAACACACAGAACACACTGATCCTCCGTCACAGAACACACTGATCCTCCGTCACAGAACACACTGATCCTCAGTTACAGAACACACTCACAGAACACACTGATCCTCCGTCACAGAACACACAGAACTCACTGATCCTCCGTCACAGAACACACAGTACACACTGATCCTCCGTCACAGAACACACAGAACACACTGATCCTCCGTCACAGAACACACTGATCCTCCGTCACAGAACACACAGAACACACTGATCCTCCGTCACAGAACACACAGAACATACTGATCCTCCGTCACAGAACACACTGATCCTCCGTCACAGAACACACAGAACACACTGATCCTCCGTCACAGAACACACTGATCCTCCGTCACAGAACACACTTATCCTCCGTCACAGAACACACAGAACACACTGATCCTCCGTCACAGAACACACTGATCCTCTGTCACAGAACACACTGATCCTCCGTCACAGAACACACTGATCCTCTGTCACAGAACACACTGATCCTCCGTCACAGAACACACTGATCCTCTGTCACAGAACACACTGATCCTCCGTCACAGAACACACTGATCCTCCGTCACAGAACACACTGATCCTCCATCACAGAGCACACTGATCCTCCGTCACAGAACACACTTATCCTCCGTCACAGAACACACTTATCCTCCGTCACAGAACACACTCACAGAACACACTGATCCTCCATCACAGAACACACTGATCCTCCGTCACAGAACACACTTATCCTCCATCACAGAACACACTTATCCTCCGTCACAGAACACACTCACAGAACACTCTGATCCTCCGTCACAGAACACACAGAACACACTGATCCTCCGTCACAGAACACACTTATCCTCCGTCACAGAACACACTCACAGAACACACTGATCCTCCGTCACAGAACACACTGATCCTCAGTTACAGAACACACTCACAGAACACACTGATCCTCCGTCACAGAACACACAGAACACACTGATCCTCCGTCACAGAACACACAGAACACACTGATCCTCCGTCACACAACACACAGAACACACTGATCCTCCGTCACAGAACACACTTATCCTCCGTCACAGAACACACTCACAGAACACACTGATCCTCCGTCACAGAACACACAGAACATACTGATCCTCCGTCACAGAACACACTTATCCTCCGTCACAGAACACACTCACAGAACACACTGATCCTCCGTCACAGAACACACTGATCCTCAGTTACAGAACACACTCACAGAACACACTGATCCTCCGTCACAGAACACACTGATCCTCTGTCACAGAACACACTGATCCTTCGTTACAGAACACACTCACAGAACACACTGATCCTCCGTCACAGAACACACAGAACACTGATCCTCCGTCACAGAACACACTGATCCTCCGTCACAGAACACACTGATCCTCCGTTACAGAACACACTCACAGAACACACTGATCCTCCGTCACAGAACACACAGAACACACTGATCCTCCGTCACAGAACACACTGATCCTCCGTTACAGAACACACATTTACAGAACACACTGATCCTCCGTCACAGAACACACAGAACACACTGATCCTCCATCACAGAACACACTGATCCTCCATCACAGAACACACTGATCCTCCATCACAGAAAACACTGATCCTCCGTCACAGAACACACAGAACACACTGATCCTCCGTCACAGAAAAAACACATTTATATCCATAAAGTGAGTTTGTGTTCGGGGGATTGTGCAGTGTTTGACTGAGGTGTGTGATATAGAACCGCATTAACATCATTCCCTCCCGTTGAAGGCTCTTCTCTCGCTCCTGTCAGAGAGATAATTATCAGTGTGTGTGTGTGTGTGAACATCATTCTGAGATCTTCATGCGTCTCTTCAGTGTGTGTTCAGAGCGCTTGTGTAATTACATGTTAAATGCAACAGAACGCACAGGAAAGGTTGTGCGTGTCTGTGTGTGTGTGTGTCTGTGTGTGTGTGTGTGTGTGTGCGTCTGTGGAATCTTCACGCATTCACAGCCGTTCCTGCTCCGACATACATTTTTCTGGAAGTGTTTTGTATCTGGTGAAGTTTGATGGGCAGGGCAGGTGTGTTTGTGTGTGTGTGTGTGAGACGGGCTTCAGCACATCGGACGCTCCTTTAGCCGTTGTGTCCGGCTTTTATATTAATTACATGATGCATTATTATCAGCGTGAGTGTGTGACCGTGCGAGAGTGAACAGACCCGCTATCTCACTCTTTATCTGCTCTATTGTGTGTGTGCCGGCGCGCTTTAACACAATTACAGGAGCGCCTGCGTTTGACT
>CM060632.1:1793050-1795550 GCA_030578275.1 Meda fulgida | reverse complement strand
GGACATAGAGAGTGAGATGGGACAGAGAGAGAAAGAGACAGAGTGAGACAGAGTAAGACGGGACAGAGAAAGTGAGACGGGACAGAGAAAGTGAGACGGGACAGAAAGTGAGACGGGACATAGAGAGTGAGACAGGACATAGAGAGTGAGGGTGTGAAACAGAGAGAAATAGACAGAGAGTGAGACAGAGTAAGACGGGACAGAGATAGTGAGATGGGACAGAGAGAGAAAGAGACAGTGAGAAAGAGTAAGACGGGACAGAGAGAGTGAGACGGGACATAGAGAGTGAGATGGGACAGAGAGAGAAAGAGACAGTGAGAAAGAGTAAGAGTAAGACGGGACAGAGAGAGTGAGATGGGACAGAGAGTGAGAGAGAGAGAGTGAGACGGGACAGAGAGAGTCTACATAAATTAGGACTTTTAAGTAGCTTTTATAAACATGCATTAGAAGAAAACTTTACTGGTGTGAATCCTGAGACAAAACAATGGCACTTGACTGATATGTCAGTGCAAGTTGCTTGCAGTTAAAACAGCTCAAACATAAATTTTAGTCTGAGACTAGACTTAAGCCTTGCTTGTGGAACCAGGGAAATAATGTAATACAAAAATATTATATAATAAAATGTATCATCCAGGGCGCCACTAGACCCTTTTTACTGGGGCATGAGTAAAATATTACATTTACATTTATTAATTTAGCAGACGCTTTTTAGCTTTTAGCTTTTATCAAAGTGACAAATGAGAACAATAGAAGCAGTTAAACTAACAGTAGGACAACAAAATGTAAGTGCTATAACCTTTCTCAGTTAAATATAACGCAGAATCCTTTTTAATAGAAAGGAAGAGAAAGTGTTAGTATTACTGGAAAAAGTGCTGCCGAAAGAGATGCGTCTTCAACCTTTTCTTGAAGATGGCTACGGACTCCGCAGCTCTGGTTGAGTTGGGTAGGTCATTCCACCAGCGGGGAACAGTCATGGTAAAGGTCTGAGAAAGAGAGTTTGTGCCTCTTTGACATGGCACTACAAGACGACGTTCGCTTGCAGAGCAGGTTTCTGGATGGCACATAAGTCTGAAGTAATGGATTTAGGTAAAAGGGAGCAGAGCCAGTGGTTGTTCTGTAGGCAAGCGTCATTGACTTGAATTTGATGCGAGTTGCAACTGGCAACCAGTGTAATTTTGTGAGGAGAGGAGTGACGTGTGCTCTCTTCGGCTCGTTAAAGACTACTCTAGCTGCAGCTTCTTGATCAGCTGCAGAGGTTTCATCGAGCAAGCTGGAAGACCAGCCAGAAGAGCATTACAATAGTCCAGTCTGGATAGAACAAGCGCTTGAACAAGGAGTTGTGTAGCTCTGATAGGAAGCGCCTGATCCTCCTAATGTTGTACAAGGCAAATCTGCAGGACCGGGTAGTTCTAGTAATGTGCTCTGTGAAGTTCAATTGATCATCAATAACAACTCCAAGGTTCCTGGCTGACATTGATGGAGTTATGGATGACGGGTCTAGCTGAATAGTGAAGTTGCGATGAAGTGTTGGATTGGCCGAGACCACAAGTAGCTCTGTCTTCGCAAGGTTAAGTGAAGAAATCAAAAGTGAAGAAATGATTACTGATAAATCAGTGTAGATTACCATATACTGACCTGAGAATCAACTCCTCTGATAATATTTCAGCAATCATGTAATGTGTGTGTCCTATCAGCGGTTTAAATTGCTCTCTATCGGTTGTCATTGAGGATGCAGCTATTTAGTGCGTTTGTAGCTTCTGAACGACTCTACACTACAAGTAAAGACTATTTTTATCCATTTAAATCCAAAAAATTATAAAAAAAAGTATTCAAATATGTGCAGACTGTTTTGATGGGTGTCCCAGTACTGATGAAAGAGTGGAAACATCATGCATTGAGCATCTGTTTATAATGAAGCAGAGGAGAGAGTGAAGAGAGTGTTATTGATCATTCTGAAGTTATAAGTACCAGTGAGCTGTTCTCCTCACTGTAGTTATTGACTCTCTCTCACACTGGATCCAGTAACGGCTGGTCGATACAGGCTCACATACTTACGGTACGGCACAGAACTGCCTTGAAGTGATCCGGTCAAGCTCCGGCCCAAACCAAACACAGGAGAGAGAGACAGAGAGTGAGACAGGACAGGGAGAGTGAGACAGAGAGCGAGACATGACAGATAGGGTGAGACGGGACAGAGAGAGTGAGACAGAGAGTAAGACAGGACATAGAGTGAGACGGGATAGAGAGTGAGACAGAGGGTGAGACATGACAGGGAGAGTGAGATGGGACAGTGAGCCAGGATAGAGAGTGAGACAAAGAGTGATACATGGCAGAGAGTGATACATGGCATAGTGAGACAGGTCATAGAGAGTGATACATGCTAGAGAGAGTGATACGGGACAGAGTGAGACGGGACATAGAGAGTGAGATGGAATAGAGAGAGAGAGGTTCTCTGGTGAAGTAATGCAGTCGTGAGTGTGAGACAGGACAGAGAGAGAGA
>CM060632.1:1748050-1790550 GCA_030578275.1 Meda fulgida | reverse complement strand
CAGGTCTTTTATTGTTTTAATACTGATGATTTTGGCATACAACTCATGAAAACCCAAAATTCCTGTCTCAAAAAATTAGCATATCATGAAAAGGTTCTCTAAACGAGCTATTAACCTAATCATCTGAATCAACTAATTAACTCTAAACACCTGCAAAAGATTCCTGAGGCTTTTAAAAACTCCCAGCCTGTTTCATTACTCAAAAGCGCAATGAATGAAGTCTACTAATAGTATATCAATAATATGTATATGACACGGATATATGTGTTAGACAACACTATATACTATATCTCGAATCACCGTTATACATGTCTAATCACTCAGCTCTATGGTAAAAGCATTATAGACATAACAGTGTGGTTTTCTGTAAAGCTGCTTTGAAGTTGTGTATTGTGAAAGTAAATTGGACTTGACTTAGTATCAGTTCAGTCTGTGTGAAATCACTGCTAACAGTCGACAGCAGCGTGTCTGTCCAGTGTTAATGAGTTAATGAAACTGTCAGTCCATCATATATCTTTACATACATGAGTGTGTTCAGTGTCATCTGGTCAAACACACTCTTTCTGTTCAACATCAGTTCACTGGGCTGAAGCAAAAAAAAACACACACACACACACACACACACACACACACACACACACACACACACACACACACACACACACACACACACACACACACACACACACACACACACACACACACACAATGTTAAAGTTTATACCAGAAAGAGACAGATAAAAATGTAAAATATCAGGCACACACAGGCAGAACTGCACTAGGACCCTCACTGTGTTGCTTGCACGTATTTGTGTGTGTTTATGTAATTGTGCTTAATGAGGTTTGCTGGCTCTCTAGATGAGCTCTTAATAAACTCAGTACTGACCCACAACGAGACAGACAGACCGATGGGAATCAGGCATATCTCATGCGTTTAATTTAGGCAGAGCTGTGATTTTTTGCTATAGAAATATTGATCAAATCTTTAGTAGTTTCTGTGCTATATTCGCATGATATTGCTCATTTAAATATCCAAGTATATGATACAGCTTTCATTCTTCAGGTCAATCATATATTGGAAAGTGAAATCTTTGTCATAGTATAGTTAAAGTTATTGCATTCATTGTATGTGCTGCACTTTATTTGTACCATTTTGTTTTATTGGTTTGTTTTAATTAATCTTTGTGTAATTAATGCTTTAACATTTATTTTTAGAATTTGAAAGATAATAAAGATATTGTTTAATAAGTGAGATCTCTGATTGTAGTCCTTGAAAGCCAAAAAAAGGTAGTGCTTAAAAAGTCCTGGAATGTAATTGTACAGTATCTGTACGAACCCTGCGTGTGTATCGTCTGTAAGCAGAACAGGTCATGATTAAACACTGCTGGTGACCATGAAGAGCAGTAAACCTCAGTGAGATGAATGAACTCAAGGGAATATCTTACATGCCTGCTCCATTCTAGCGGCTTGATTTGCACTGCGCTGGCCCTTTAACCGCTGCTGCGCTGAGTGTTTTTTGGGCTCTTGTTTAAGCATGCTGTGCCTGAGGGGGTCAGCCAAGAAGTCACCCTAAAGAGGTGATAATCCCATCACACTAGTTTTCCCCGGATGGCTTGAGCGGTTCTGCTCTCAGGAGAGTCTGAGGCTTGTTTCTGTGGTGGTTAGGGGTTACTGAGGCCAGCACTGTCTAAAGCAGGGCTTCTCAACCTGTGGGTCATGACCCAAAAGAGAGTCTCAGGTCTGTTCTGATGGGACAGCAGGATCAAAACAATGATAGGCGAACATTACAATACCACATTTTTGTTAATTCTCATTGTGAACATCTAGACTTCTGATTTTGTCTGTGAAGTCAAGTCACCTTTATTTAAATAACGCTTTTTACAATACAGATTGTTTCAAAGCAGCTTTACAGAGATAAATAATGCAACAAATTTTGTTTCCAGAAAAAAATAGCGTCACAGTCCAGCTAAAGTAAGTTCAGTGATGTTTTATTTTTGTTGTAAAAAAGTTATTAATTTAGTTTATTTATATATATAGCCGCTCTGGAGAAAACTGTAATGTCATCGTCCAGCTCAGTTCAGTTCTCATATAAAGGTGTCAATGCAGGCAGAGCAATAATATTGTTGAATATTAAATTAAATGTCCCCAACTATGCAAGCCAAAAGCCAATAGCGAAAAGAAGACAGTGGAACCAAATCTCCATCATTGGCAGAATGGAGAAAAAAGCCTTGTGAGGAACCAGACTCCAGACACCAGATCTCAGTTCTCCTCTGGCCAACGAACCAACTGTGTATGATTATGATTCAGGCAGCATTACAGGACAGAAGTCAGATCAGATTGGAACATTCAGAATATTTTGTCTATTGAAGGTGTGCTTATTTTGACCTTAAACACGTCTCCTGGAGTATCCGTCCCCGTTCATCAGACGGGCCTTTACTCTCTCCCGCCTCCTCCCTCCAAACACCCAGAATGCTCGGGAAGGGCTAGCGTTTGGCAGTGTGGTCTCTCAAGCGCGTCACAGCGCTGATGCCCTACAGGTATCTCTCGAATGAGTGGGCAGATGAGAAAGAGATGCTGCCTTCCCAAACACCGCTAACGTATTTATGCAAATCTTTTTGGGCATTATTGCAGATAAGCTAATTTTATAGTCTGATTTCCGCTCCCTCGTGTGGCATAATGAGTCGTCAAGCATGGGGGAGCGTGTCGGGGAAGAGCACCAGTCCATCGGTCCGTCTGTCCGCGTGCCGAGCGCACCATCCTGACGTTCAGTTTGAGGAGATTGGGATGGAGGGGTTTGAGACGGCGGTTAGTGCTATTAGCTCTCGTTATTGGAGGCAGCCGTCTAATAATTTCTAATTACCCTAAGGAGGTATTAGGAGTGTTAGTCAGCAAGGATAATTTCTTATTTGCACGCCTGGAGCGGTGAGCTCTCTAGTAGAACGGAGGCTAATGTGTAACAAAACAAATCAACGTGCCACGCAGGGCTGCGGGCTTCAGGGAGGAGGCCGAGATAACGCTCATTATGCATCATGATAATTCATTTAGAATGTTATCAATTTCAGAATGGAGGCTTGTACTCACGCACACATGAGCCATTAAAAAAGCATGAGGAAAAGAGGCTGCTGTTCAAACTCTGCCTCCTGGTCTGTTCAGGTAGCTCCAATTACACACTTCCCATGTTTAACGGCTGTTGAATGTTAAATGCTGCCTCCTCTCTTCATTTCCTCTGATCTTGAAGTGTATTTCATAGCGAAACACGAAATAAAATGTAAGACAGGACTAAGAATTGAGTGGGTGTTTCATACCAGAGTTCGCAGCCAATTGTTGAGGACTCATAACTGATCTAGGTGATCATTTCAGAGGCACGTATTGGTGAAAGAGGATGACAACAGATATGCTTTTTCTTTGTGCACTGATGAATGGTTCACAACAATACCAGGAGCATGCATTAAGGTACTTGGGTTAATTTGACTTTCTCGCTCCTGAGACGCATGTTCCCATGGGGTTTGTTCTCGGTTCCATTTGGTTTTAATTGTGGCAGCACAGCAATACTCATCTTTCTCCTCATGAAGTTATTCGTACCCGCTGTTTCCTTTTTCTTCTTGAAAGCATCTTTCCCCGTCCCCTCAGCCTAGAATGACTTAATCTCTTGAAACAATTGGAGGAAGTTTAAGGAGAGACCGTTTAGATGTCTGAAATGAAATACCAAACAATGGCATCTCACGATAGCAACCAATTTTCCACATTCAACATCCTCCAGTGGAAAAGCTTTAGTAGTCATGAGGGAAAACGCAAGTGTAGACAAAGCACAAAACCAAACAAGACAAAAAAATATGTTGTGTTTAGCGGTGTTGCGGGGTCAGGCCTGCATTGTGTGTTTCTCGCTGGGCCGTGGTCCTCAGACAACAGACTGTCTGCGGGAGACATCTGCGAATCCGACCTGCCGACCCTCAGAAGCGCTCTGAAGTGAGGGAATGCTGCCTTTAGCCCTCACACGGCCCGCAGGACAAACTCCAGCGCTATTAAGAAACAGAGAGAGAGACAGAACAAGAGGGAGACAGGCAGAGCCGGCCGAAGCGCGTCAGATCGGTTTTGTTTCTTCCTCAAAGGCCTCGCGGTCTGCGTTCCTCCTCAGATGCCCATGAGATCGTTTTCCTTCTTTATGAGTAAAGAGCATCTCGGTGCTAGAGAGGTTACGCTGGCCTGATGATGAAAACTGTTCACAGCACCTGCTGTTGGGTGGGCCGGCATCCAAGCTCATCGTTGTGCTCTAAATGAGACACGTTCCCCCCGCTTTCCGGAGGCTAGAGCGACCTTTGGCTGAAGATCTTTGCCGTCTTGTCTCGGTTCGTTTCGTACTCCGTCGGGCCACTTACGCCTCGCTGGGGTCGCTGGGTCAAAGCGCAGTCCGCTTCCACTGAATTCGCCTCTTTCCTCGATGCGTGCAACACGTGCATTACAGTGAAGAGAGAAGCTGTTGTTTCTCTCCCTTTCTCGCTGCCTTTGATTTTCCTGATGGTTGAAGTCGTTGCCTCCGCTCAGGAGCTTTAGGGGAAAGGCTGCATCTGCTGTTGAGGTTTTACAGGAAGAGAAAATTGAAAAATCAATAAAAAGCCAAAAAAGAGTGAGACAGAAAAAAATACACAGAGGGCGAAAAGCAAAGCAGATAACAGCTTTGAAGAAGCAGACAGACATAAGGTTGCTCGTAGATTTGAGACGTGTTTTTGGACTAATTCAGGGTCAAAGGACGATGAATTTATTCAAAAAATGTAGTATAGACGCCACATTCGTACTCCACACCTGCGTCAGGCAGCCATTTTCCAAAATGTCTTTGTTTTATGAAGACCAATAGAGCACTCAAGCAATGTGAGACAACGACTTATAGAAACTCCACGGATGTCAGAGTGGCTGTAATCTGAACCTGCTGCTGGGAAACATTAGTCAGGAATGAGCATCTTCCTATATGGTTTCAATACAGAGCTGTTGAGTTCATTGAATGATAATAAACTAGGTGAATTCAGCCTTTTTTTGCCGTCGAGAGGAATTTCACCTGATTCACCCCATTCAAATGGAATAGGTTTCTGAGTTTCCCTAAAACACAAGAGACAGTCAATAGAAAACTCATCACAGACTGATTTACATAACTCTCTCCCTCTCTCTCTCTCTCTCTCTCTCTCTCTCTCTCTCCGTTAATGCAGTTCTGCTCATTATTTTTACATTTGTGGAAGAGTGCTTGAACACAGGGAATGTCTGTGGGAAGGACATCGGGCCGCGGTTATTGACTTGTAAAGGAGTGGGTAGAAGTGTCTGGATAAGACGCAAGCTTCTCCCGCTCTTGTAAAGCGGTATCTGATTTCTCTGCTAGTTGGGTCCCCAGAGGGGCCGCTGGGCTGATGGGAGCTCACAGCTGCTGCGGAAAAGAACAAGTGAACACGTGAACTCTGGAGGTGTTCCCTACATGGTGAACTACGTTCAGATGATGCTCGTGCTGATCCATTTGCTTACCTCATCTGAATATGGGCAGGTTTTCAATCACAATTCAGTCACTGGGATGTATTGGTGGTGGTTGAGCAGAGTTCCCCTGATATGATTGTAAAGCGCTTTGGGTGTACAGTAGTACATATGAAAGTGCTATATAAATGCCTCATTTATTCATTGAGTTGCCACGTGTATCAATAGTTGGCAATACCCAGCCCTGGACAGCGCTACAGCGCCAACAGAATGCTGACTAATTTATGAGTGCAAACTGCACGTGTGCATGCGAAGAGAGAATCAGAGGAAGTTTTCATTGACTCTGCAATGAGGTAGCCGAGGCCCATGGGGGGGGGCCTTCACAGTTTGAACTTCATCAGGGGTTGCGCTTAATCAATAAACTATCGGAAAAAGAATTAATTACCAAAGCAGAATAAAACAGCTGCATTTTAAACGGAGGCTTCATCAATGCTTTAATCTCCTGCTTTCAGCTCAGGTGCCCTGAGGAATCGCACTGACCGCGTGTAATGAGGAACTCAGGGACTTTATGCCCCACACAACCCTCTCTCTCTCTCTCTCTCTCTCTCTCTCTCTCTCTCGCTCTCTCTCTCTCTCTCACACACACACACACAGACACACACACACACACACACACACACACACACACACACACATTGGCCTTCCTAAACTGTATCTTCATCTGTGCAGAACCCCTCCACTCCGCCACATTCCCTTCCCACCAAATTCCAGTCTTCCCAGGGATGAGGAAGGGTATTAATGTGGAAATCTCTGCTGTAGGGCCGCTGGAAAGAGGCACACATTCCTAAAGTGAAAGGGACTGAACTGTCGCCCGTCCACGGCCCGCCCCATCACCCACACCCCCCGCCCCACTCTTGAGCACTCCTCCAAACTGCATTTCAAGTAGGGTTGAGAAGGGGTTATGGGTGATGAATTGGGTTTTTAGTGAGCTCATTAGGAAGCCAAACAGAGTCAGAACGCAGCGGAACAGAGTGGGGCCGCGGTGCAGCAATCAGTTCTGCTTGCTTTGTTCTGTGCCTCCAGGACATTTGTGAGCGAAAGTTCAGGCCAGGCGGCTGATGAGAGAGGCCTGCCGAACAGAGCCCCTGATCTGATGGTTGACTTGTTGGTGTAGAAGCTTTAATTTGTCGGCTTCTTCGTGTCTCGTGTCCACGGTGTGCCCTCGTAAGCCCGGCGTCTGATCCCAGGCTCTGGTAGGATAGCGTGTGTAATATCTCCAAGGTGTCTGTCGAGTCTGTATTTGTCTGAAGGGCAATTGAGGGTGGAGAATCTCCATAAATACAGGTTTTGTGTGCTGATGTGTAGAATCGGACCCTGTGCCTTCAGAGCAGGACTGAGCGCATTAAGGGTTTCTCTTAGATTTGTGTCATGTTAGTGGACCCTTAGTTAATAACTAATGATCTTTGCAACGGAAGTGAATCCATCAAAACTAACTTTATCTGGACAATAACTTTATTCTAAAGCTGCTGTAAAGCCAAAACAATCTGTTACTGTAATTTCCTATTATCACTGTAAAGCTGCTTTGAAACTATCTATATTGTTAAAAGCGCTGTATAAATGAAGGTGACTTGACTTGACTTGATTCCCTCTCTGGAGATTAAGTCTATTCCAGCACAGCTTTGTCTTTCTCTCAGCTCGTGTTCACGGGCCATAGAAATCCTGTTTTGGTGAAAATTGATGTAATTTGCTGTAGTAATTATCTTAGTAATTAACTCTCTAATGACTGCGGTGTGAAAGTGCTGTGGCTCTCATGTGCGCAGTCATTATTTGCTCTCCATTGTAATACAAGCTTCAAAGTGTGATGATACTGACTCGAGAGAGGGAGAATAGACTTGGATGCACCTCAATAACCTCTGGGGCCAATTATTGTAATTTGATTTGGACGACAAGCTGCAGGAAGAGCGTGGGGTCGGTGGGCCGTGCAGCGTGTGTTTAGGGGTGTGGGAAATCCCTAGACTTTCAGTCCCTTCACAGCAAACCTGCTTTTTTTCCTCCCTCAAAAGGAAGATCTCATTGTTTCTGGACTGCAGATGCTCCCTCACACACTCGCCAATATCAATCCTGCTCGCAGCGACAGTAAACGCACCGGTCTTTCCGCCCATGCATCCGTACATGTTTTTGCATTAGTGTTTAATCAGTTGTCCTCACAGCATAGGTTCACGTGCAGCTTCCTTTAAACCGTCTCTCGGGATGTTGTTTCCCTGTGATTGTCTTTCACATGGGCCAGAAGCTCAGAGATGCAGGAAACACTTAATGTCTCATAAACTCATCAGAGTGATTAGCAGACTAATGAAGAGACGAGATGAGGGGCGGCAGGAACGCAGCGCTATGATCAGACGCGGCCCCTCCAAGGCCCTGTTTATGATGTAATGAGATAATTGCCGTTACAGGTAGCAGGTTAATTACACGTGTAATTACTCAAGCGCTTCAAACTGGCTCTTCTGAAACACTATTGGCATGTGATTATCAACCTTCTATTTCAGCTCCTTTCTATTTTCTCCTGTCGTTCGTGTGGTTGGTTTGTTCATGCTGAAACTTTTTCCAAAACTAAATTCTGTGATGCCTCTCGTTCCACGCATGTCACCTCATTTTAATATTTGGTAACACTTTATTTTGATGGTCCCTTTTGAACATTCTGTTGACTATAAATAACTTGTGTGCTAATTAATTAACTACATGTGTGCTAGCTCTCATTGGAGTATTAGTAGAGTATTAGATATTAGTAGAGTATTAGTTGAGTATTAGTAGAGTATTAGTAGACTGCTTAAAATCTGCTAACTGTTTATTGTGATGCTCCTCAAACAGACATTCTACTGACTATAAGTATATTTGCAACTACATGTCAACTTATTCTAACCCTAACCCTACCAGTCTACTAATACTCTACTAATACTCTACTGATACTCTACTAATACTCTACTGATTCTCTACTGATACTCTACTGATACTTTAATGAGATTTAGTAGACATGAAGGTGCAATGTTACTTATAGTCAACAGAATGTGTTAAAGCGACCATCAAAATAAAGTAAAACCTAATTTTCTCAGCACAGGATTTGGAGATTCTGAAATCTGTGGCACTCCTGGGATGACACCGAAATGTTTGCGTGTGTGTGTGTGTGTGTGTGTGTGTGTGTGTTATTAAGCTGCTTCCTCATACAGACGTCTAATTAAAGCGGTTTATTCCACTTCATTTACAAGCAAAAGAGAAGCTTTAGTTCTTCAGTGCAAACAACCGGACATTACATGAGCAGGAAAACAACACGGCGAGAATGACTGTGAGAGCGCAGCTGTCCGGGACGAGAGTGTTTGTGCAGATGTGTGTGTGTGTGTGTGTGTGTGTGTAGGTTATTCAGCACTAAATGAACTCCTGCTTGTGTATGATGTGTTTTCTTTAGTCTATTATACTAGTCTATTAGTTCTGCTTCTAGTCTGCTACTAGTCTCAAACAATTCTGCAAACGTGAGTGAAGTCATTAACACAAGTAAACACTCACCCACTGACTACTTTTCTGGATGAGAGGACTAGTGAAAGCGAGTAGTCGCAGGGTTCAGGGCTGACGCTCTCCGGACTGACCTCTGTGTTTGTGGGTGAGTGCAGCGGTGTGGATCACTGCTCTCCAACATGAGCTCTGAGAAGAGCAGGAACGGTCCTGTGGACGCCGTCTCAGTAATTAGAGTCTTTAAGCTCAGACTCTGACGGCACTGCCTCCACCTTCATGCCCCATTAGCCTGAAACAAATGTCCGAGCCAAACAAACCTCTCCTCAAGACAAAGCTTCAGCCTACTTGATTTGGCTTTTTAGTTGCAGTTGTTACAATTACATGTTATATAATCACACGGCTTCTTATCGTCAGCACAGCTTCAGTCTACTTCTGAACTCTCGACAGTAATGCTGTTCTGTTCTGCTAAAAAAGCTAGCCTTTAATTGTTACATTAAACAGCTATTTCTACCCGATTTTATCCATGAACATTTGTTTCGGTGGTATTAGTTAATGTAATTGTTTATTCAGCGATTATTACAGACTGTTTTCGACTTAAATAAAACCAATTCATTTAGAGGTCTAATTCATTTATTTTTTTAACTGTAATTAAACCAGATGTGCTGTGTAAATTTCTGTTGTGATAACATATATAAGACACTTTGGGTGACGTTATAGAGAATATAGTCACAGCTACAGGGTGTTTGACTATCCCATCATCCAGCTCTAAACTGCTCAAAGTGACTGTAAGGTGTTATAGACATCATCAAATAGTTACCATATTATAAAAGACACATATATTCATGAAATGTTAAATGATGATTTAACATCACTAGAACACTGGATTAACCAATCAAAGGGCAGGAACACTGTCTAATATTACAGCTGTTTTTTGTTTTTTTTTACAGTTATCTACGTTATACGGGTCAGTGGGGCTCAGTTTAATGTGGATAAACACTGTCTCCTTCTGCAGACTCAAATGCACATGCACACAGTGGAAATGTTTGAGCCAGATAGAGGCAGATATGGAGCGAGAGAGAGAGAGAGAGAGAGAGAGAGAGAGAGAGAGGGGCATGTTTTTTCCTTCTCCAAGGGCACTGCTTTTCCAAAAGTGCCTGGGGCGAGACTGCAGCACCTCGTCTCCCGGAGGCCTTTGGGCGTCTCCTAATAGCCACCCCCCCCTCATCTGCCCTGTCTCAGAGGTGCATGATGGGATACTTCCCCCTCCCCCTCTCCTCTTCTCCTCATGTCGTCCTCATGTTTTGTGCTGGAGTTCACATCCGCACAGGTTCAAATGGCAGAGTTGCCAGGGAACAGTCAGAGGCCATTAGCGTTAGGGACGATTCGCCCTGCGGCGCTGCAGCGCTAACCAGTGAGCAGCGGGGCCATGTAGATTAGCAGCTTCACATGTAATGAGCAAGTTTACCCTTTCTTTTCTTTCCTTTTCTTTTCCTATCCTTTCCTTTCTTTTTTCTTTTGTCTTCTTTCCTTTTCTTTCTTTTCTTTTCCTTTTCTTTTCTTTTCTTTTCATATCTTTTCTTTTCTCTCTGTCTCTCCCTCTGTTTCACTGCACTAATCCCGTCGAATCATTTTTTTGATTATTTCCACTTCTTTGACTCACTGTCATGTGTGTGCATATTTTCACTAGTGATAGAGTTATCGTTTTTTGGCTGATTTGTGGGATGATTATTGGTATCAGCTAAAAACAGAACCCAACTCACCCCGTTATCCTCTCTCAGAGGATAAAGTAAATGTTGTGTAAAATGAGCCTTTTAGCAATTTTGTGTACATTTCATTCTCAGTCATTAAATTGCATTATGTATTTGATTTACTCTGATCTAGATCTGTTGAAAACACACTGATCTCCAGACGTTTAATTTGTGTACATATAGATTTGGTTATCAGCGAGTGTCGGAGTGTGTCTGGTTTCAGGGGCCGTAGGGTAATAAAGCGAGTCGTCGGTCTGTTCATACACGCGGGTCACTCTGGCCACCGCGAGCACTAGGCTATCGTGTTGCAGTGAAAATGGAAACGTCAATAAAATTAATCTGGCCACCTTTTGGCCTGGACTGCTCGCTGTGGTCCACACATAACACACCACAACAAGGCAAGTTTACACTCCTCCTCCAGACGTCATTAGAGCAGATGAATAAACTGTGCTTGTCAAGTGACAGCTACATCTTGGCTTTTCTGAACATGCAGTTTGACGGAGTGTGTGTTACGAACACCTACACATGTGAGGTCTCTTCTGCATCATCAGCACGTATCCACGCGGCGAGGGCAAAGAAACAGCACTAGAGAGGAAAATAATAGATTAAAACAGAGAGAGAAAGGCTTTCAACTGTCCTTGTATTCTTCATGTATTTAGCATTTCATTCCGCCACCCATCGGATCTGTTCTCTTTGCTCCTTTTTAAAGTGATTATTTGAAATATTAATGCGTGATTATTGCTTATGTAGGTGCGTGTGATTGATGTCTCCCCAAAAACAGAGCGACGTGCAAGTGTAAATTTGTAGAATATCGTGGCGTAGTGCTGGATTTTTTCAGATACATAATTTAGATGCCCTGAAGGAAGGCTTTCAAGGCATTTTCGCCCAAGGCCAAGAAAAAATAACATTCTCTAAAGTAAATCATTTTTTCTAATGCACAATTAATGTCCGAGGAGAGAGAAAGTAAGTCTGGGAAGTAGGTTATCCAGCGACCCGACCTGCCCTCACACATGGACATCAGCGAAGGCGTGTCAGACGTGCTCGGGATATGCAAATGAGGGGCAGGAAGGGGAGGGGCTGCAATATTGTGCATGTGTGTTTTTCGCGTTGTAGCTTTTGCATAAAATGTTTTGATGTTGCTGTTCTTCTTGCTTTGAAGTGAGAGCATCTCTGTATTTAGGGTTTATGGTTAAGTTTGTATAATATCACTGTGTATAAGATTTTGTACCACTAAACCTCTAAAAAGCTCTCCCTTTCGTCCAGGAGATGGTCTAGACAACAGCGTGGCCTCACCCGGCACGGGCGACGATGACGATCCAGACAAGGACAAAAAGCGGCAGAAAAAACGAGGCATCTTCCCTAAGGTCGCCACCAACATCATGCGGGCATGGCTCTTCCAGCATCTCACAGTAAGTCTCTGTCTTTCCATGAGCTCTTTCTGCATCTATGATTGGGAAAACAATGCTGAGATTGCACGCCAGTACTCTTAATTGAAACTCTTCCAAATCAGAATCAATGCACAGCTATCAACATTCATACAACAGTTAGATCCGGACGCTTTTGAAGCGCTTGTCTGCGTTGTGTTACTTGGCGACATGCAACGGTTGATCCTGATTGGGCTCCATTTGGAGCAGTTTTCATTCGAAAAGCAGAACTAAACAAATTATTTAGCCATTTTGTAAGTGTAATGGCATTTGATGTTAAAGTCGCCCTGTAGTCAATCATTTTATCCATTATAACTCATCTTTGATCACCAAAATGATATATTTAAATGTTGTTCCTCGAAAAAAATGTCTTCATGCCTTAAAATAGCTTGACTGTAACTCGACACCCTTGCCTCATTTAGTATACGCGGTTCTATAAATATGCAAATGAACCCTGCCTCCACTCACTCACTCACTCAGAGATCCACTGGTTGACGATCACACGTTGATCTGATTGGTTACATGGTCGTTTGTGACGTCAGACACACCAGCGATTTCACACCGTGTTTTTGAGACTGTCTTTGGTTCACTGCAGTTTTAAGCAGAAAATACTCAGCAATGCTGTCGACTTATGAATTTACACATGGTTTGTCTTAAAGCATGTTAAAAACACCACATAGACATATAAACAACATTAAAAGCTGGGTTTTTATCACAGGAGGACTTTTAGTTCAGTATCAGAATATCAGCAATATCACATTCGCAGTAACTGCTTCCTCATGTATACAACTGTAGTGACTGACCACTCTGTTGTTTTAATCAGTTCCTCACGAAGAACATTTTTAGGGTTCAGTGTAAGTCTAGTTGTTGTTGCACAAGGAGAGTTTAGAGAGGTGGCATGCGGGGTCGTGTTCCCTCAGCCTCTCTGATGTCTCGACATCATCCTCAGGATATATCGATCGGGACGGGAAGGGTCGGGTTTCTGAGGGATGAGCATGTGAACTGAGAACGGCCATGCGTTTGTAGGACTGTGTCTGTGAGGGACTGCCGTAGGAGTCTGGCTTTGGACCCGGTCATCTAACTCAGGCAAGAATAATGACGGCTAATTAAAAGGGCTGTAAAGCCATTAGAAACATTACAGGGATAATCAGAGGCGCTGAACTCTGCCATGCACTTATAACTCTCATAATCATCAGGACAATTCTAACGCAGCACAATTTGATGAACAAAGACACTTCACTTTTCTCTGCATTATTCTTGCGCTCTTTTCATTTGGCGTCTCAGAACCGCTTGTGTGTAAAGCAGTGAAGAGGGAGCCACCTACCTCGCCGCTTTTACCCACAAACGCCTCTCGCTTCTTTCACTCGGCTCCATATCACGCAGGAATTTCACACTGTTTTCAAAGATCATTAGGCGTCTTTACTGGCAGCTCAGGAGATCCCCATTCACAACGTTCACAAGAGACGCACTCCCGTTTCCTTTAGAATTGTTTTAAAATGCCCTGAAACCTAAGGAGAAGTGTTCATTAATGAAATACAGAAGTTTCCATCGCCCTTTTAGACGTTTCTCTCATTTCAGTCTTTTATGTGTGCGAGTAATAATTTATCCTTTTTAACGCACCTTTCTATTTTTTTCGGACCAAAAATGCTTAATTGAATTATCCCAAAGTACCAACCGCTGCCCCCCGCGCAATCCTTTACACCGCACGGCGGTGCCACACACTAACACATCAGGCCTTTTATTTTAATTTGTTAAGCAAATGTATTTTCCAGTTCAGGATGCATTTGTGTGCGGGTGAATTCATGGGGACTTTGGCCCTGAATGGCCCGTAGCGGCAGCTCTCCATTCAACCATTCATTCAAGGGTGCAAAAGAAAAGCAGCGAGGTTGTATTTTCTCAACCACGGGGCCAAAGCAGAGCTGCTCTTCCATGAGCAGTGGGGGGTCCCTTTACATATGTTCTCAACATTGAGCCATTGTCACTTATTCTGAGCGGCTCAAAAGGACGTAACCCCTTCCCTCCCCCCGTTTCCATCCCCCGAGCCCACAAAACAAGGCGCCAGCTAACAGTTACAATTGTGGGCTGAAATCGATGGCCTCCTCTCCCATGGAACACTTTAGCACTGACGCCTGAGCCCACCCTTACATGGGTGAAGCCTCTCTGAGCCAGCAGGTCATTTGGGGCCAACAGCCAAATCCCAAAGCGGTGCGAAGGATAAACCCACAAGAGATGCATGTAGTGCACCTGACTGAAGTGCTTCCGCAGAACTGGAGAGTTCGGGTCAGAATGCACTGCCGTTGAAGCTCGAGAGATGTGCTCTTGCTCCTGGAGCTCTCTGGATCTCTTCCAGTGCCATTAGTGGGAGGAAATCCCAGATGGCTGCCGTAAGCTTTCCCATACGGCACAGAGCTTATGTTATCGGAAAGATAAACTCCTCTGTGGGGTGTATTGCTCTATTAGACTTCATATTTAATGAAGGAGAGAGAAGAGCGTTCCACTAGGCTCACAGTAGGGCAGTGGTGAAGTGTAGTCATCATGGCAGGGTCACCCAACAGTTTAATGGAGACAAACTTTGAATCCTCTCAATTAGTCCGTTGGCGCCCTCGGTGTGTCTCCTGCTAAGAAGAGGGTCAGCCTGCAATGAAAACAGGAAGCACTCAGATACAAAGATATCACTCCAGGCCTGTGCTGTCCTTTCACCTCGGTAAGCCTACAAAAAGCAGTGAAAATAAATAGGGTAGTTTGAGCAGGACAGCCTGAAATGAGGCTCAACCAATGGCATGAGGATTTGGGAAAAAGTGAATATTGATTGGACAATAATATAGGGCAGGACTTTAATTGGTTTTATCCATTGGGATTTGATTGGGTCGTGAAAAGTTAGTTGTGATGTTATTGGCTAAGTTTATTTTGGTAACACTTTACAATAAGGTTCATTAGTTAACATTAGATAATGTATTAACTAGCATGAACTAACAATGAGCAATACATTTGTTACAGTATTAGTTAATCTTTGTTAATGTTAGTTAATGAAAATAAAGCTGTTCATTGTTAGTTCATGTTAGTTCACAGTGCATTAACTAATGTAACAAATACAACCTTTGATTTTAATAACGTATTAGTAAATGTTGAAATTAATATTAACTAAGATTAATAAATAAGGAAGAAGTATTGTTTATTCTTAGTCCATGTTAACTAATGAACCTTATTGCAAAGTGTTACCTTTATTTTTTCGCTAAAAAACAGGCTTTACAAATAAAAAGTCTGTTCAATTGTGGAGAAAGTTACATGTATATGTATATGTTATATGAGATGGTATATGTTGCAGAAAAAATATAAAAAGTTTCCTTCAGAATAACATGCACTTATTAAATGTTCATTTCCACTGCAGAACATCTCACAATTGATTTAAACATTGGACATCCACATATAAAAACAAAATGTACACTTAAAAAAAAAATTCAGACAAGCCCCCCCCCCCTTTTACTCTCTCTCTCTCTCTCTCTCTCTCTCTCTCTCTCTCTCTCTCTCTCTCTCACACACACACACACACACACACACACGCACGCACGCACGCACACACACACACACACACACACACACACACACACACACACACACACACACACACACACACACACACACAAATGTGGTCGGTAGGTTCTCTTCACCCCTGCTGTATGAGTTTTCTCAGGAAAGGTCTCCTCCCTCACTGTTTGCTGTAATGCAGGGCATTCTTAAAGCAGCAGTTTCATTTAAGGCCCAGTGAGGTTGTTTAGTGACGCTCCGGGGGGGTTGCAAAGGGGCAACACTAATCTATCATGGGCGTGTTTGCCATCCATCACCAGTGCAGCCTATATAACAGTTCAGTTATCTGTGTGTGTGTGTGTGTGTGTGTGTGTGTGTGTGTGTGTGTGTGTGTGTGTGTGTGTGTGTGTGTGTGTGTGTGTGTGTGTGTGTGTGTGTAAGAAAGCCTGAAGACCTGAAACATACTTCCACTAATGTGTGCTTTTGCACCCCTTGTGGCAATGCTGAGATTGGAAACAGTTTTGGTAAAGCTGTGTTTTGGACAGTGACCCTACAGTGGGGACACACTCTATCTGCTGTCTGCCCAATTGCTTTGTTGATTCAGACCTGTAGTAAATCTAGAAAATCAAGTATGTCACTGAAAACTGCACGCTGCTGCAGTCAGCTGACCAGATGTCCATATCAAGTGACTCTTTCATTCTTGCAGGTCGTGGAATTATGTAAACCCACATCAACCATCATCTCCCGTACACAAGGAGTTGGAAATAGTTGCTGTGTGTGTGTGTGTGTGTGTGTGTGTGTGTGTGTGTGTGTGTGTGTGTGTGTGTGTATGTGTGTGTTTGACAGATCTTGGATAACTGTGCCTGTGAAGAAGCTTTTGCATCAACTAGCATTTGGCATCAAGTTGTTCAGCATCAATATTAGCTTTGCTTCTTAAATACAAATTTTGTTTTCAGATCACTGCATCCTTGTTTAAACTGTTGCAGATGCATTATGCTTTAATATGTCTCTGTGCTTTAACATTTTTCACCTGAAGGCAGTTGTTAGTGTGTTCCTCTTTCTTGATCTTGTCTTTGAGCATCATGCTGTATTGAGTAAGACTGAACTTATAGCATGTTTTATCGTGGATTGATGCTTTTTGGAGATGAATGATCTCTGAAATCTTTGTCAGTTGAGGGATGACCTTGCAGACACTTGGAATGCTCCAACATACCCAGACTGAGTCGGTATTAATAAAGACAGCTTGGACTGGCTGGAACACGCTGTTCCATGCATGTGTGTGTGTGGAGGGGAATGTTTTTGCTCTGACCTGAAGATACACATAAACAGTGAGGAGAACAAGAACTCTAGTTTTGTAACTCTAGATCTTACTGGACGGATCCAACTCACCTCCACACAGACCAGCCCACACGTGTCTGCCCAGAACACCAGGCTGGCTAACGGCACAAGGAAGGGCAAATTCTCAAACTTCGAGCACTTGTTATTTTCAGCTCAGAGGTTTTGTGTTTTCGCCCTAATGGACTTTTTGATAGACTGACTTCAGTATTATCTTTCTCTGTTTTGACTGTTTTGTTTGTTTATATTGTGAAAATGATGGTGATGTATCTTTTATGATGGTCGTCTTCCTATGTGCTTTGTATGATGGTAATTTCTGTGTAATATGTTTGTTTTATGTCATTAGTGCCTTTTATGCATAAGGGCAGGGCATGTAAGTGCAAGACACTTTAATAATAAATAAATAAAAAATAAAAAATAAAAAAATACATTCAGTAAGGTCAGAAACAGAAACACACACGAGCGAAGGTGCCTGTGTCTGTTCAGAAGATTGTGATGTGATCCAGATTTGTTATTATTCAGTTAGCTGCTAATAAACGTGAGGAAGTTTCACTAACTTGCAGAGCATGATTCTGTTTATACTGTTGACCTAAAAGATTAAACTGGTCATAGATGTGATTAGAAGGCATAGAGAACTCTAATGCTTTTTATAGCAACCCTTGTGGTAAAGCTATAAATAATAAACTGTGAAATCAATGTGCGCACTCATATACATGCTTACAGTGTGTCTCAGGCTGAAAAGAGGGAGGAACTAGGGGTGTGGTCGAAGAAACGACTCAGACATAGAAGCTGAAAACTAAGAGAGGATGGCCGTGTGTGTGTGTGTGTGTGTGTGTGTGTGTGTTTGGAGCAAAAATCAAAACCAGACTGTGCTTCTCTGTTTAGTTTGTCAGGGGACTGGCACTCCTCTGAATCCCAGAGCTCTATTTCTGCTCTGTGATCTTCCCGCCCTTTCTCTGCTGCTGTTTTTATTCTGTTTTGTTTTTCCAGCACTTCTCACAAACCTCCCTCTGAGCTCTGTCTGCACCTCCTTTCTGCTATTTCATAATGATGACCCAGCGCGGTGACTGCACAATATCATTTCATATCTTGAATGGTGCATCAAAGGCAACAAACAAAACGCACCAATTTGCTGTGGTTTCTGTTCAGCCTCCCAAGATGCTGGCAAACTGAAGCCTTCCGTCGACTGTGCCGCCACACTGTGGTGCCAGCATCTGATGCTCACTGTTCAGGCTCATAAGGCAGGTTTTCAGGATGACTAAAACCTGTGAGCAGTATCAAAAATATTCACAAAAAGCCAAAGAAAAAAGGCAGATATAAATAAAAGAAAATCCACTAAAGACACATATCCTAATCAAACTGGAGCGTTTTGGCTCCAGATGTGAATGCATGTGAATATTGATCAGATCGCAGTAGTTGTAATGTCCCCGGGGCACGACAAACCCTGCTCAAATCTACAGCGATTTAGATAAAGAGAATTGGCAAGACACAACGGATTTCAGCAAGCATAACCTCCTCCTTCTTTCTCCTCCTTCTCCCCCCCTTCAACCAGGGAGCAGAATAAAAGGAGGGAAAACCTGTAATTACACACACTCTTCTGAATCTCCCTTAATGTTCATTATTTAAAACCGGCGGCAATTACAAGTTCAAAGGGGCTTAGAGGGCCAGCAACCTGCATAATCGCCAGCAAATGAAGTATAGCGTGTTCACTGCAGCGGAGCCACTGCTGGGGGGGTGAATCATACATTTCCATACAGGCACAAATCTCTGCCACCTCAGGGCTCCAACGTGCACTATCCTTGCCTCGCAATCCTCTTAGCCACGGCTTTTTGTCTTTCTTCACCCACCAGCTACCCTCCGACACGTAAAGCATATCAAACTTTACCCTGGCTTATGTTGTACATTCACTGTTATTTGTCCTTATGTTTATGGCTGCCAGGCCGCCCACCCTCTCCTCCAGATTACTCTGCTCTGTTTCTCTCTCCTCCTCTCTTTTCCTCCCATCTGACATCACATGCACGTGATGCGGGCGCAGGAGTGAGCGCGTCCCCACAGGTGTATCTCAGTTACCTTATGAGACAGTCACAGCAGCCAATTCTGTCCACAGGTGGCTCTTTGCTCATCAAGAAGAAGGCTCGTGAGCCCAGCGGTTAGCTCTGGTTTCAGAGCCGCCCCAACCGGCGGTCATTGTATACATCCTCCTCTACATCTACACCTCCACACAAGAGGCTCTCTTTCTCTCTCTGTGCCATGTTTATCTTCTTCCTCTGTCCTGGTTCAGTGCTGCAGGTCACCTTTCTTTCTGTACGGCTTTTGTGTGCCTCCCCCTGGTCAGTTGTGCTGCTGTTTGCATTAGGGATCTTTGATAAAATCTCCATAGGGATTTGCTCTAGTGCTCACACCATTTCCTGCCTGCTGCTTTCATTGTTTGTCTCGTTCGCATGGGGGAACGTACAACTCCCACCTGAATACAATAAAAATTCAAACAGCAGACAGTTCATTTTTCATTTAGCAAAATCTTCTCAAAAGCAAGCGAAGACTAGCTGTTTCATTAAGTGGCCCATCCAGGCAGACACGTGCACCACAGCAGAGCCCATGTTTACCCAAGCAAGTGTGCACATTAGAACAGAATCCATGGAGAGATTAATGTGCTACTGCCTCTGTACCATTGATTATCTAAACGCCATTTTTCCCTCTTCCTGCACACATATTAAAAAGTAATGAAGCCTACGGAGGAAAGGAAGGCAAGACTTCACGCATCATTTTACGTTATCTGGACTCTAACAGTGAGGAGACACTTTAAGGCACGTTTTGAGCAAAATTAAGTAAACAAATGTGGAGTATGCTTTTGAAACAAGCTGTGGCGACTAGAAAAATGTGCTCAAGCAAAGACGAGCCCCTGACACATGGAGGAGACTCTGCAGATGTTAGCAATTTTGTTGTGTTGCTTCCCCAAACTTACGATGAGGCCGCAATTACTGCAATGGATTTGGTAACCAATGATAGTGATGAAAATGTGGAAGAACATCAAAAGCACCCAGGATTAGAACGATCTACAAAGCCAGTTCAATAGTATATTATAGGTCCCTGAACAAGTGATTATTGGCGGCTGTCCATTATATGCCTTCTATTTGCAAAGCAAGGATGTTTTCACCAGCACCGTGCATCCCCATTCTGTTCTCCTCTGTCATGGCCCTGCTGAAAGGGTGGGGGTGGCCTCTTTCAGGGAAATAACTTCCTGAGACATTACGTGAATCAGCAGACACCCTCATGGCCCAGACCTTCCCAAGAGTCTAAACGCTGGAGTTAAAGGTGAGGAACCACATTGAAAACCTGATGGGAAACAGTTTTTCCTGCCCTGCAGAGCTTTATTTTGAATGCTCTTGGCTTCATTTGGTTTTAGTATGTGGTAATGACTTCTGCACTAGATCTTCCTCTACAGAGCCCAACCCTCAATGCAATAGCCATTACTGAAGCACTTTTACCATTACAGAGGCATGCCGCTCTATTCCCGTCAGTCAAAGTTGACTGTACTGCGCTCAACTCTGCACTGGATCATGAATTATTGTGCAGTGGTGGGGCGAGGAATTGAGGAAGGAAAAAAGGAAGAGTAGAAGTAATGGAGGAGAAAATACACAAACACACAATGGAAAGAACACAACAACAGCTGTCTTCTCTGCAAAGTGATTGGAGAGGAGCGGGGCTTGGGTTACATTCCTGAGATGGGGA
The DNA here is from genome assembly GCA_030578275.1 of Meda fulgida. Lineage (NCBI taxonomy): Eukaryota > Metazoa > Chordata > Actinopteri > Cypriniformes > Leuciscidae > Meda > Meda fulgida. Next base: position 1,769,837 of record CM060632.1, on the reverse strand, counting down.
TGGCTGGTGTTGGTTTCAGAGGTGGGGGCAGGTGGTGGGGGTGGAGACAGCTCAACAAGTTGTTGAAAAGAACACAGACGCTTGTCATCAGCCTCCAGAGCAGGGAGCCATCTGAGTGCATTTTAGTCACAGAGGTTAATGACCTCCCTTTGCTCTTCCGTCCTGCTGGAGTCCAGTGCACCAGCAGCACTCTGCTGTGTTTGAGCTCAGTTCTTCCTTGTGGCCTGGATCAGCCCAAAAAGCTGTAAGTGGATCCTGACAATCCCTTTTTTATCTCTCCCTCTAGGGCAGTGCGTAAACTTTCAGAGTAACGACGGTGTTTGGATTACTGTAGCTCCCCCTTGATGCCTCAGTATACACCATGCAAAGTGCAGAAAGAAGAAAGACAGACACAGAACTGATATGTACTTTTTTTTTTGCCAGTTTAGTGGACGCTTTCTTATCCAAAGTGACCTACAGTACATTTACTACAAGAACCGTCCACCCATACCAATGTGGGGTCAAGTTCCTTGCTCAAAGGCACAGTGATAGGGAAACTCAATCCTGTCATGAATCGCTCCTTTTGGGGTTTGAACAACCCTGCAGTTATTGCACAAGTTGTTAATCTGCTCTGTTAGATTCAAGGTTGCAATTCTCACAAACCTTTTAGGTTTCAAAATTCCTTTCAACATGTGCAGTTTTATATGTTAGGAAACCTTTAGCTAAAATAAAAAGAATAAAGCCAGCTACATTTCTTATTTTGTTCTGTCTGTTGACCCCCATCCACTAATAAATGGTAAGCTGAGCAAGCTGTTGGTCATCCTCTCATGGGATTGTTGGGTAGCTGCCAGTTTCCTGCTTGCTTTGTCAGTGGATAAAGTCAGTAACAAACGAGAAGCCTACAGCCAAGCCGGTCAGTCAGGTCAGAGGTCAGCAGACCTCAGGGCAGGATTGTGCAGAGGAGCACTATGGGGAGAGCACAGGCGGCTGGAATGCACTGAAAAGGGGCCCTTTGCTCCGTTCCTCAGCTCTACTGCTTTTAGAGCCATTAAATCTCTTCATACATCCCTAAGTCTTGAGCATCAAGAGTGGAGAGTCCCCAGGGCTCATAGCAATCTACTGCCTGAGTTTGTAGTACTGACGCTCGTTGTAAGGGAGAATATTTATGGGTATGAATTGAGGTTGGTTTGGCTCCGTCAGTTGTCTCGCAAGGTTTCTGTGATCATGTGTGCGAGAGATCTTTGTGTTTTTCTGTCCTGCTTCGGTTGACTTGATCATTTTAGCTAGGCTGACTTTACTGAAAATCTTCATGACGGCCTCTTTATGCTGATACAATGTTTAGTCCTTTTGAAGAGCCAGCTAAATGGGCGCCATGCTTGACTTCTACATTTTTAGCATCATTAACCTACAGGAAATTGCCCCTGCAGCTGTTTGCCGGCTGCTTGGTTGCTCCACATTCCCAGCTAATGGCTAAACATCGAGGTTTCCTCTACTGTGAGTTTTGACTGTAAAGCAGATTTGACAACTTGAATTTGACAGTGTAACAGATGAAACATAACATTATAGGTTTAGAGCTCTGGATTATTCGTTTGTGACTACTGGTAAAAAATGCTATCATGCCATTAATTGTGGCTCCTAAACCAAGCCACAGAGACAGCGTTTGTAAATAACCCTTCCCCTCATTAAGAAAGCTTACTATGCTAAATTAAACGTGTTGTGTATATTTAGATTAACCTGTTGTATTGCCTTGTCCTTCGGTCTCAAATGCCAGTACAAAAGGAGTTTTACAATAATGTGTGCTGCCAAGACCTGCTTGCATAAAAGGGGTTGGCTGGAATATTGAGGGGTTGGTGAACTATTTTGTTGCCTGCAAGCAGAACGACCCTGTTGTTCTTTGGTTGCCCAGTGGCCTTTTGGCCAACATTTCTGTTCTTCAGCCCAGTCCATTTACCCCACGAGCAATAAACATCCTTTTCTCTCTCTCACGCAGGCAAAATATATTAAAGAATAGTGTAAGTAAGTTTTGCCCTGTGGGATGGTGGGTAAGTAGCCCAGTGGCCTAATGAACGTGACCCGTAAGGTCTCAGCTCCGTTGCTCACGGGTGCCATCTAGACTAATCAACTCATTACAGACTGGTGAAGGCAGTGACAAGAGAGAATTCTTGCTCTGTGCTTCCTTAGTATGTTGGATGAGTAGTGCATTGTTGCCTCTATCTTATTAGGCAAGATATTTTTTTTCTTTTTTTGTGTGAATTTGTTCTGAGGCCAGCAGGTTGTTTGCCTCATTTCACAGGCTTTCATTGTACAGTGTGAACTCGGGTCATGTTTATCTACTTGATTTGCCAATTTGCCTCTGAGCATGAGTGGTCACATGACTTTATGACAGCAGTAGTGTCATCTGACAAGACTGTACTGCTTGCAACTCCCATTCACTTTCCCTTCCAATTTTTCCAGCCTGAAATGAATCTGTTTGAAAACCGCTATTAAGACATCACAGGGAATACGCCTCAATCTCCTGCATGCAGTCAAAAATAGACAGTTGATGACAGAACCTGCTGCAAAAATTAAGTTAAACTCCTGCCTCAGAAGTGTTTGACTGATCAGGTGGAAAGAGAAATTCTAGGGCTGTTGTGGTGAGAATTTAATTTGGTCAAATGTGCACCCTAAAGCCAGAGGGTTAAGAGGATGAGAGGAGATTCAGTCTATCTTCTGTTCCCCTTTCCCTACGCAAGGACATGGAGATCAGGTTCCTCCCCTTGAAAGAGCCGACTGGCCGCGTCTGTAAGAGAAGCCATGAACCTGATCTGATGATTAACTAGCCTCATCACTATGGCTGTGGGCCACATCCAGACACACACACATAGAAGAGGGTTTTTTTGTGTCCAAGTCACAAGGTCTATGCAAACCCCCCCTGCTCTTATTAATGGGATTTGCAGAGTCAAGCATCACTATTACTGCTACTCCTAGTCAGTGTTAGTGATTTCAACAAACACTAAGTAATGAACTTCATTGCATATCTATTTGTGCTACAGTTACACTACATCTAAAGACACACATTTGTTTGTTTGTTTCTCACAGGCAGAATGCAAGCATCATAACCGAGAGAGCACATGTCAGTTTCTTGAGCAGTTCAACGGCCGTTAAAGAGCAAAACCTTTCTCTAATTGTTTGCATCGCTCAATGTGTGTTTTGGTCCGTGAGTATGGGGCTGTGTGTGTATCTCTCACTGCAGTGGGTGTGTGTTTGTTTCCCTGTGCGGTTCTCTCTGACGGCCTTGAGAATGGGAGTGATTGATTTTTAGCGCTAATGCTTGTTTACCCTCAGCAACTGCGTTCCAGGCCAACCTCACAGGGGTGCCCACCTCCTCCTCACACCCCTCCCAGCAGCCCCCTCCGCCTGGCCTTGCCAATCCATGTTTTTGCGGGGCAACAGTTTGCTTGGCAGGCAAATTGATAGCAAGAGTCGCTCTAGAACCTTGCACCATCTTCAGTGAACATAAATTATTGGTGTAGAGCAAACGGGGGGGCTGGCGGTAGTCCAGCGGGTCCAAGCCCAGCCCAGCCAGCAATTGTTGTGGGGGCACAGAAAGAGAAAGAATGAGTGAGACATATGAAGAGAGGGAGTCGAGCTGCTCTCCTCAATAGCTTTTCATGGCGCGCTGGGCTCCAGGTGCCCCTTTGAAGCCACATAAATTGAAATGTTTTACCTCTGAAAAAACCCAGCATGGCAGTCACGACTCAGTCTGATCCCAGAGCTGCACGAAGACTGGTTTGTTCATACGTGTGCATGCCGATGAACACAATGAATGCCGGTATGCACACATCGTTTGAGCATCAGGGGGTGTATTTGAGATGGTGCATTTCATAAAACTCAGGACGTGTTTCTTTTTGTGTGTGCATGTGAGTCAAGTTGCATTCTTGCCGGCTTCCTCCTTGTTGTCTGGATGCAGCGTAGTGCTGAAGAAAATCAAAAGCACACAAAACGCTACCTAAGCACACACATTTAACCTTAGACACACACAAACTACTAGAATACACAGAAGCAAGCTCCTTTTGTCCATATTTTAAACAAAACACTCTTTTAGCTTCTGTTCTGTTGAACAGACATCAATCACAGCGCTGCTGACACACACCATGAGTCATGTTATAATCAGAGTTAACTTTCTAAACAAATCTGTCTTTCCCCCAGTAAATGCAGTGTTCCTTCTTATGACAAATACTTACAACAAACACACCACATTGCAATTATTCATGAATTTGCGTTGTAAAATGGGATATATATATTATATTTAAATCAGTCTTATCAAAATAAACCTGCAGCCTTCATTTGGCTCGAATATCATGCTTGCAGAAACACACATATGTAAATGCATTATTAACAGCCTCTCTAAATTTAAAATGTGCCAATCTTTCTGCAGATTTCTGTGTAGCAGATATTAAAATGTCATTCTGGGCTTTGATTGATTTTATTGGGAAGTCTGTGTTATCTTGCTGCGCTCAGTTTGATTAAACACACAGAAACGATCACAGTCAATTTGAGCTGTGCGTCACGGGGAAACTCAAATCCTTCAGCGATGATGGAGTAGTTTGAGAATAATTGAAATTGTTGGTAAGAGACAATAGAGTTTTGAGAACGTGCCCTTCATTTCCGTCCCACAAACCTCCAAAACAGACAAATAAAGCATGTAGTTTTGAGCGTGTGGAATGATAGTATCCCAGCAGACAATAGCCGTCATTTCACCTCCTCGATTAACTATAGACCCGATATAGTCCGGTTATGAGTAACACACTTCTAGACAAAATAATCTTGAATTTGATTACATGTCATTTTTGCTAAAATAACTTGCGGGATGTATGAAATTTCATCATGTAAGCAAAGTAAACAGTGATTACCAGGTGTTTGGTTTCATTTCATTGACATATTCTATGCGTAGCCTGTGCATCTATTCTTGGGCGATGGTTTACATGTCTATCAAATTTTCACTGACAGCCCAAATTTTGCCTTGTTTTAGGCTAGACGTCAGGCTGTGTTTGGACGGCTATTAGACGTCTTTTAAATGCAAAATTGCTTGCTGTGATCATACTATCACCTTTGTCACATATTGTTTGTGTTAGCATATTAGCATCTAGGTAAATGCATTACCTTAAAGCTTAACATTTTGGTTTGTGCAATTAAAAACTGCTGTGATTCTTGCATGCAAACAAGTCAAAAGTGAACCCATTGATTGCACAATGGATTGTGGGTTAAAAAGCATGCAATCAAAAATACACTGCATCATTTGGCTGACTGTTTGTCTAATTCTTATCTAGCATGCTATGTAGCATGTATAGTATGTGAATTGTGCTGCAGTGATTCAGTAGCTCAGTCGGGGGATGTGCTGGGTTTCATTAGGCTGCAGGACTCTTAATTCATTGCAGTCTGGCCTCGTACTGATGAAGTCATTCATCAAGCTCACGGTCAGCCGCTCCATTGGGGAGTGTGTGTGTGTGTGTGTGTGTGTGTGTGTGTGTGTGTGTGAAGGGGGGTTGATGTGTGTTTGGGGGCACTGGGGGTTCAGGCTCGACGTTACATGGAGTTGCGGTGAAGAGCACATCACACCCTGTAATTTAGCCAATAGAGTGCAAACACACATGCACACACATGCACTCTGGGAAATAAAATCGGCCCACATGCACTTGCCGCGGACTGTATGATGCACTGACACATCCCCGAGGACCCCTTCCCGAACCGCGTGTGTGTGTGTGTGTGTGTGTGTGTGTTCAGAATGGCGCAAGCAGCAAAAAGCCATTGCCATTAACAGGCTGCAACGTAATTAACAGTTGATTCGATCGCCGGCTAGCGCTGGCATCTGCAATAAAATAAGCTGCTCATTTTTCTGTCTAATAATTTATAGACTGCACCTCTTCACATTCTGTGGTCAGTCCGTTTCTCAGGATATTGCTCCGGCTCTTAGTAATTCACTCTATTGATTGAGTTTAAAGTGACAGGAACACTTTCAATCTTTCTCTGATCTCTCATGCTAAGTTTACTCTTCATCATGCTGTTAGCGTGTCATGCACACCGCTGGACGAAATTAATAATTCATATAAAGGTGGTGCTCTGTTCGGGTTTCACTTGTTTTGTAATTTGATGCTTTATTTTACAGTGCTAGACTCGACCTGTGATGTCACTCGGATGCGCGTTACTCTAGTGCTGGGCAATGATTAATCGTGATTAATCGCATTTTTTAAAAAAGTTTGTGTTTACATAATATATGTGTGTGTACTGTGTATAATGATTTTGTATATATAAATACACACACATATGCATGTATATATTTAAGAAATATTTGCATGTATATGCTGTATATATAGTTATACATAATTTATATTATATATAAAGATAAATATTTTATATATAAATAACACATTTTTCTTAAATATATACATGCATGTGTGTGTATTTATAAATACAAAATAATTATACACAGTACACACACAACACAAACACAAACTTTTATTCTGGGTGTGATTAATCATTGCCCAGCGCAAGTATTTAAAGAACACAAAATTTGGGTTCTTGTAAAAAAAAAACATTGAGATACAATACTTTTCTCTGTGCATAACCCTAATGCATATTCCCATCCATGTTATAACACCAATGCATGATAGTAAAGATTGTGGATGCCATCATGTGTGGATTTATAAATCCCAAAATGCGCATATGAAATCACACAGACACATTTCCATGGCGGTTTGTAACGGGTCTCAGGCCCAGGCTCTGTATTTACAGTGATTTGTGGAACAGAGCTCAATGAAACTGGATCTGTTGTATATTGTGTGTCTGCGGTCAGGATATCTTAAGCTGGCTTTGAAGGGTTTTAAGCGTTTTCTGTTTTTTTCCTGTCAGGGAAGAGCAGATATAATGTCTTTTCACTTTTTGAAACATGTCTCTGGTTAGTGTGAATCATTGAGTGCTGGAGTATTTATATGGGTTTGTTTTAATGACCGGCACATGCCTGAAAAAACACTGATACAGTGAGTACAGTACAGTTTAATGAGATTCAGTAATGCTTACCTTCAAAAGCAGACAGAAATCAAAAATCTAAACAAATAGTTTATCATTGATGAAAGGCTTTAGCTAGATTTTTATGTTCAATCTATGTGGATTATCAGCCGATTGCAATAATAATATAATAAATATAAATATATGTATTAAAAAATATATTATATAAAATATAGAGAACCAGTCAAAATCTGCTGCTGTCTGTGAAATAATCACACACACACAGACACACACACACACACACACACACACACACACACACACACACACACACACACACACACACACACACACACACGCGCGCGCGCACACACACATATATGCACACACACACTCGTGTATGTGCGCTTCACAGTCTTGCCAAGCATATGTCAGCACTTAGCAATCAAAAAATTTATTTCTATGTGCCCATTATCATATTTCTTTGTTAATGATTTTAGCATATTAAAAGCTCCAGTGTGCACAAGTAGAAATCTGATTCATGCGTCTCTTTTTCCTTCATTATTTTTTCAATCTTACAATTGTTTTGTAATTAATTGGACACATTCCTGAAACGTTCCCTCCTCCCGCTCTTTAATTAAACTGGCCATTCGTTTCTCAATGTGAGGCTCAGGGTCAAGATCCAGTCCAGCGCAGTTTAATATTCCTGACTTCTACCACATGTGTAAGAATGGCCTACTAGAAGAGAAAGAGACGCCATACACAAGAGACCTAGTGTGAGTGTGCGTGTGAGTGTGCGTGCGTGAGTATGTGTATGTGGGCGCACGCGTGGCGATGTCTGAATAAAGCGGAGTGTGTGGTGTGTTTGGTTGTTAATTTGCCTCTTAAACACATCTGTCAGTGCGGATCACTATTGTTCGTCATGCTTCAGACACACACGGCACAAATTCAATCCTGCCATTTCTATCATGTCACATTTGGCAGATCAACAGTGACACAAATTGTATCATTGCATCCCGCGCGGGTATTGTGTTAGCAGTGTGACTTCTGGCTACTCGAGACCTTTGCAGAACCGTCTTGCTTTAGCGCTTGGCCCGCGTTCAGGAACAACTCAAGCTGAAGTCATTCCTCTAACCGTCGAGGAAAGGAGGATGTGTTCAGTGTTTAATCCGACCGGAGGATTCACCGCGGTGCCGTACGCATCTGTGTGTTTCTGTGGTTTACTGTACGTCCACTGTTAGGTCAAGTCAAGTATATTTATCTATTTTTATAGCGCTTTTCACAATATAAATTGCATCAAAGCAGCTTCACAGTATCAATCAAAATAACATAATGTTTGTTTCTTAGTGGAAAAAACATCCACGTTTGGTAGGGCTGATCAATGGTATTAATGCTTGGGTAATTAATTTGAATATCCTCAACTGAGCAAGCCAAAGGCAACAGTGGCAAGGAACCGAAAAACTCCATCAGGTGACCCACTGGTGTCCTAAAACTCCATCAGGTGACCCACTGGTGTCCTAAAACTCCATCAGGTGACCCACTGGTGCCCTAAAACTCCATCAGGTGACCCACTGGTGTCCTAAAACTCCATCAGGTGACCTACTGGTGTCCTAAAACTCCATCAGGTGACCCACTGGTGTCCTAAAACTCCATCAGGTGACCCACTGGTGCCCTAAAACTCCATCAGGTGACCCACTGGTGTCCTAAAACTCCATCAGGTGACCTACTGGTGTCCTAAAACTCCATCAGGTGACCCACTGGTGTCCTAAAACTCCATCAGGTGACCCACTGGTGCCCTAAAACTCCATCAGGTGACCCACTGGTGTCCTAAAACTCCATCAGGTGACCTACTGGTGTCCTAAAACTCCATCAGGTGACCCACTGGTGTCCTAAAACTCCATCAGGTGACTTAATGGAGAGAAAAAAACCTTGGGAGAACCCAGGCTCAGTCAGGGGCCAGTTCTCCTCTGGCGTTTATGAACTAGTGGCCGGATTTACAGTAACTGTAATTTGATACAGAATTTTGTTCTATTTTATCACTTCGGGGTGGTTTATGTTTTTATATTTATATCTACATACTCATGGATTTCTCTTCCAAGTCTTGTACTTAAATGGAGAAATTCACACAAAGACTGCCAGCGTGTCCGTCTCGATGCGTCTCCTAGCAGACTCAGTCTGTTATGCCGTAAGTGAACTTATACAGTCGAGAAAGACAGTACAGTATCAAAAATGCAAACATCACTGAACTTACTTAAGCTGGACTGTGACACTATTTTCGTCCGGAAACAATCTTTGTTGCATTATTTTCTGTTATCTCTGTAAAGCTGCTCTGAAAAAATCTGTATGTTAAAAAGCGCTATATAAATAATGTGACTTGATTATCAGTGTACTGTATTCGTGGGTTGTGTCTTAAAGTGACAGCAGCCTAATATTCCTGTTTTTATTGTTAATCAAACTATAAAAGACAAGGAAATCACTCACAGCTCTGGATTTAATATCTTTTGTAACCTTAATAAGGATTATTCTTTCATATATACAGTCAAATATGCAATGCTATTTTACATTTGATCACTTTATTCAATTTTTGTAGCTGAAAACCGACCGTTACACCTCTGCTACATACAGAGCATAATGAAGTGCAGCATGGCTATTTGTAGTGATTCAGGGAGTAATGCAGCATTTCCACATGAAGCACAGATATTCATTGTGTCTAAAAGCAGTCGACTGTGGTTGTCATTTGCGTAATGTTTTCCTGGTGCAGATCAGTGGCTCAGTGTTTGTTGTCTCTGTGATGTTCTGATGGTCCTGACCGGAGCGGGTCTCTCTTGTGTTCTCTTCCAGCACCCGTATCCTTCAGAAGAACAGAAGAAACAGCTGGCTCAGGACACAGGCCTCACCATCTTACAAGTAAACAACTGGTGAGTCCAGGCACTTTTCCCCTCTTTGACCATCGGGAAGCTTTAGTGCGCGGACCTTATCGCCGCGTTTTCCTTGTCTTTGATGCATGAATGAATCCTTGGCGGATTACAGATGTGTTGCTCCGGCCGGCAGCGTCTCTGTAGAGCTTAGCTCATAACTGGAGGTGGTGGATTAAATAAAATGATCACAGAGCCAAAGAAATGATACAGGAATTATTTATCAAAATACACGCCCGGGCTCTTTTTTTATCGCTGGCTTAATTTCGTTCGCTACATTCTCCGGCCGATGTTCAGATTAATTGAGCTGACAGCTTCTTTTCAAAACACCGGGAAGGTATTTGCACGGATTTTCTGGCCTTACACAAACTTAATTATACGGAGCGCTCCTTTATCAGTCTAATTCCGTGTAGTGGAGCTGCTATTTACAAATGAGAAGTCCCTGGCTTTTATTCACAGCTTGCTTTAATGTATTTATCGGAGCGGACTCATTTACGCTGCTCTATCTGTCGGGGACAGGCGGCGGCCGAGGGCTTTATCATGCGTCTCCTCGGGGTCAATTGATTTCTGTGCTTTTGTGATTCATTTCCCCTACACCTCATTCTGCTGCGGCTCACATCAGAACACGCCTGGAGAATGAGAGAATGAGAGAATGAGCTTGATTCGTCTGCCGGATCTGACCAGGTGCTTACATTGACCACAGGAAGAGCCGTTATCTGCCATTCACTCGCCTGGCGTTTCAATTACAGCGTTCCTGCCCACACACACACATGCACGTACACACACACACACACACACACACACACACACACACACACACACACACACACACACACACACAGGCACACACGCACACACACACACACAGGCACACACGCACACACACACCTACAGCAGCAGAACATTGCAATGCTTTGCCTGTTTCATGCTGATTAATGCTGAAATAACCTGCAAACCCCACAAGAACTGTACAGAGAGAGAACAAGTGAAGCTAGAGGAAGACTTTCAGTGTTAGACCTCAGATACTGAAAGACTTGAGTGTTGTCTATCTATCTGTCTGTCTGTCCGTCCGTTTCAGGTTGTGTTTGCGGGAGTGTTTGTAGGAGTGCTTGCGGGAGTGTTTGCGGGAGTGTTTGCGGGAGTGTTTGCGAGTGTGTTTGGGAGTGTTTGTGGGAGTGTTTGCTGGAATTTTTGCGGGAGTGTTCGGGAGTGTTTGTGGGAGTGTTTGCGGGAGTGTTCGGGAGTTTTTGCGGTAGTTTTTGCAGGAGTGTTCGTCAGTGATTGCGGGAGTTTTTGTGGGAGTGTTTGCGGGAGTGTTTGCGGGAGTGTTTATGGGACTGTATGCTGTAGTGTATGCGGTAGTGTTTGCGGTTGTGTTCGGGAGTGTTTATGGGAGTGTATGCGGTAGTGTTTGCGGGAGTGTTTGCGGAGTGTTTGCAGGAGTGTTTGTGGGAGTGTTAATGGGAGTGTATGCTGTAGTGTTTGCGGGAGTGTTTATGGGACTGTATGCTGTAGTGTATGCGGTAATATTTGCGGTAGTGTTCGGGAATGTTTATGGGAGTGTATGCGGTAGTGTTTGCGGGAGTGTTTGCAGGGGGTGTTTGCGGGAATTTTTGCGGGAGTGTTTGCGGGAGTTTTTGCGGGAGTGTTCGGGAGTGTTTGTGGGAGTGTATGCTGTAGTGTTTGCGGTAGTGTTTGCGGTAGTTTTCGGGAGTGTTTATGGGAGCGTATGCGGTAGTGTTTGCAGGAGTGTTTGTGGGAATTTTTGCTGTAGTGTTTGCGGTAGTGTTTGCGGTAGTGTTTGGGAGTGTTTTTGGGAGTGTTCTGGAGTGTTTGTGGGAGTGTTTGCGGGAGTGTTCGGGGGAGTGTTTGCGGGAGTGTTAGGGAGTGTTTGTGGGAGTGTTTGCGGGATTGTTTGCGGGAGTTTTTGTGGGTGTGGGAGTGTTTGCGGGAGTGTTCGCGGGAGTGTTTGCGGGAGTGTTCTGGAGTGTTTGCGGGAGTATTTGCGGGAGTGTTTGTGGGAGTGTTTGTGGGAGTATTTTTGGGAGTGTTAGGGAGTGTTAGGGAGTGTTTGCTGGAGTGTTTGTGGGAGTGTTTGCGGTATTGTTTGCGGGAGTTTTTGTGGGAGTGGGTGTGGGAGTGTTTGCGGGAGTTTTCGGGATTGTTTGCGGGAGTGTTTGCAGGAGCTTTTGTGGGAGTGTTTGCAGGAGGGTTTGTGTGAGTGTTTCCGGGAGTGTTTGCAAGAGTTTTTTGGAGTGTTTGTGGAAGTGTTTTTGGGAGTTTTTGTGGGAGTGTTTATGGGAGTGTTTATGGGAGTGTTTGCGGGAGTGTTTGCGGGAGTGTTTGCGGGAGTGTTTGCGGGAGTGTTTGCGAGAGTTTTCGGGAGTGTTTGTGGAAGTGTTTGTGAGAGTTTTTGTGGGAGTGTTTATGGGAGTGTTTGCGGGAGTGTTCAGGACTTTTTTGGGAGTGTTTGCGGGAGTGTTTGCGGCATTGTTTATGGGAGTACTTGCTTGCTCAGGTCTCAGTTAGATCCGTTCGTTCACCTGACATTCCTGTTGATGGGCCAAAAGCGCCTGGATTCCTCCTGTGATGGTGATTGTGTGGATCCTGCTTTGATATCGAGCACAGGAAAGAGAGAGACAGGTTTGCGCTTTGGACGTCCTGAATCACGTCTTTGTTCCGGGGCACAATCAGACCTGGAGGCACAAGGGCTCTGTGTGTAACGTGTCAATAGACAGCGCGTCTCCTGCTCTGACAAGACCGTCTACCTCTCTCTCTCTCTCTCTCTGTGCCCGTGGATCTGATCTTCTGCACTGCCTGTGTGTGTTTGACGTGCACTGGTGTTGGCGGTTCGTTGTGTAGCTGATGGGTAATTAAATCTGAGACTGCACAGCAATCCTGTCTGACCTCAGAGAGAGAGAGAGAGAGACGCTTCACACACCACACGACAGGAAAGTGCAGTCACATCTGTGTGTTATTTTATCTGTCTAATCATATGCTGACAGCAACACACACACACACGCATCATGAGAGAGAGAGAGAGACGGGTTTGTCTCTCGTTATTGCTCACTCTTGCAGTCGATTCTGGGAGTCTTCAACTTCAGGAACTTTTATGTCCCATGTGGTGAAGATGTTTTGCCATGACTTCATCATTAACTCCAAGAGTTTTAAACTTAAATTATAATTAAGAAAAAGTGAAATATTATTTAATTGTTTTGATATGATAAAATGCTAGATATGACATTAGACAAAGGAATAGTTTCATGTGTAATTTCCACCACACAATAAATGATGATTTGAAATGTGACGTAAATGAGATTTGTTGGGAAAAACAAGTGTTTCTTTTCTTAAAGTCCACAGGGCTGAAAGTGCTTGAGGTTTGGTTGGGTTTCTCTCTCTCATGGAAACTCGTTTGACTAACGAGCTGACAAATGGAGTGGAATATGTGACTTATGAATGACCTTTGACACCTGCTTGATTTCATGGATGTCTAACATGGCCATCTTACCTGAAGCCCACAGACACACACTCTTTACTGCGGGTGTGTTGTTGATTAATCAGAGGTTTCTGGTGTCTGAATAAACCATGTCTGCTAGTCTTCGATCTGTCAGGCCTGAAACGGATTTATTTGGGACTGTTTTAGACCAGGAGAAACAGTTTCATAACCCTCTCTCTCTTTCCCTCCCTGAACTCAAAGGAGGCACGAACAAACAGATCAGCTTTATGTTTTTTATGACCGTTTCAGTTGGCACGGCCAGCTGTTATGAAATTCGAAATAATGGCTTAATATTTTCCAAATGTAATGTAAAAAGTATAAACAGGCTTGTGAAGTTGTTTTATTTTCCTCCACGGATCATGGGGAAGTCATTGAGTTTAAACACATGCCAGTGTTATTACAGTATCATTGAGATACTATTGTTGCTTATATTAATTTTTTTAATCAATCATTTTTTATATACACTGCCGTTCAAAAGTTTGGGATCAGTAAGATTTTTAATGTTTTTAAAAGAAGTCTCTTTTATAAAAACACTACTTTTGTCAAATATTATTCCAATGTAAAAGAATCTTGAAAAAAAATTGACCACAACTGTTTTCAACATTGATGATAATAATGAATGTTTCTTGAGCATCAGATCATGATATTAGAGTGATTTCTGAAGGATCATGTGACACTGAAGTAATGATGCTGAAAATTTAGCTTTGATCACATAGAAAACAGCTGTTTTACATTGGAATAATATTTCACAATATTACTGAGTTTTTTGTTGTTGTTGTATTTCTAATCAAATAAATGCAGCATTGGTGAGCAGAAGAGACTTCTTTTAAAAACATGAAATCTTACCAATCCCCAAACTTTTGAACGGCAGTGTATATTTTTGTGATTTTTAATAGTTTTTTAAAACATGTCTTTTTTCATTTGTATTTAATTTCAGTTGAAGTTTATTTAATCACAAGTGATATTATGGTTTTAGTTGAGTACACATCCATGCGGTCTCTGTGTTGCACTTGGTCAGAATGATGACTGAAGCTGTTTACCCATCTAACTCGTCCAGTCTCTCAGTGTCCGTTCTCTCCTCATGTCCAGCGCGAGTCGAGCCGCTGCCAGAGAACATCATCACATCGCCTGCGTTTAGGGGCCGCTAATTAGCAGTTAATTAGCAGAATTGACTCAGTTGTTGGTTCCCAAGTGCCGCCCTCCTCCCGCTCCAATTCATTTGATCCCACATTTCTAATATCTCAATCATCTTCTTCCTCAGTGTTTCTGTCTTGTTTTCCAGCACAAATACCTCAACATTCCTAAATCAAGATACAGGTTCTTATGACATAAGATAAGAAGTCTTGGTTTCTGAAAAAAATTAAATGAGTTCATACTTATTAAGGTCCATTAATAAATGCATTAGTTAACATGAACCCACTATGAGCAATACATTTTTACAGCATTTATTAACTTAAGTTAATGTCAGTTAATACAATCTCAGTCATTTGCTTCTTCTCTAGTAAATGTATTTTGATTTGATGGAAAAACCAGACAGAAACACTGAGTATATAATCTTGTAAACGAGTGTGAGGATCGGTGGTTTTGTGCTCTGGGATGGTGCGTTTTGTTTCGAGGGAGAAACAAATGGAGAAAGATTGAAGAAAGAAGAGAAGGTGAATAAGTGGGTTAATTTATATGGTTTGACGCAGCGCTGTAGGATCGAGCTGCGCCTCAGGCCATCTGTGAGCCGAATAGCAATTTTATTACATTGTCATTAAAGCAATTTCACAGCAGTATTGTTTTTTAATGAGAGTCTCGAACGAGGAGAGATGTTACGGACAGGAGGAGCTTTGAGCTTCTCGATCTGCTCTTTTATATATCGCTGGGAAATAAATGCGCACTCACCCTTCCCGTCTGCCTCTGTGCTCGGGCTTGTAAACGGGAAACCCACTTAAAGCGTAAATATAAAGTCTATACTGCCAAGGTTGTGTTTATGAGCTGCTGTTGGACTTAAGTGTTCACTGCTCTGCTAGTTGGACTTCATATACACGGAGCACTAAAGTGAAGCAGGATCCTGAGCGTCACCGGTCTCAGATCTCAGATCAGCGGGAGAAAACAGATTGTTTGGGCTCCGTTCGGGAATGACAAGGATGTGTGTCTGAGAGCTTCCTGTGTTTCACTCTCAGACGGATCGGTTGGCTTTTCCAGTTATTTATAGACAGGCAGATCTGCTGCTCCTCACACAGAGGATGAGGGAAATACTGCCCACATTAGTGAAATAAAGCCTGAGAGCAGGGCGTCTTTCTGCTGACGCTGCAGAGGAACATCGCGTGAGCTGAGTTAAGAGGAAGAGAGAGAGAGAGAGAGAGAGAGAGAGAGAGAGAGAGAGAGAGAGAGAGAGAGAGAGAGAGAGAGAGAGAGAGAGAGAGAGAGAGAGAGAGAGAGAGAGAGAGAGAGAGAGAGAGAGAGAGAGAGAGAGAGAGGCCCAGGAGAAAAGAACGACTGACAATCAGGATTTGGAGGAACGAGTTCATCAGTTTGTGTGATTCTGATTGGAGGGCATGAGCGTTACTTTGCTCTTCACAAAATAGGGCGTGAAACTCTTATTCAATAATTTTGGCTCTTTTTCAACAGATAGCCAGTAAAACGATCCACTGGATCTTCAAAAAACAATGATCATCAGCATCAGGACATCCAACTAAATGTGTTTTATTCATTAATTATGCTTTATAAGGTTGCAATTCCTCATAAGAAAAATATTTGTTTGATCATTTTCTTACAATAACATTGGAGAACCTTGAGCTTAGTGTCTTTATTACTTTAAAAAACGAGACTCTGTCTCTCATACACTCCTATAGTCACAAACACAAGGCCCGATGCCGTCCTCTTACCTCACGAGTCGAGTATGTGCACTAAATCTGCACAGATTTGTCTTACACAAACTTCCCCAGCAAAGTGAGTAAATATAATAAATAACACGCCAAATTGGCTTGTGATTTGACAGCGTTACCCGCCACAGTTGATTTTTACCCAGATTTGGTGGGTGTTAATTTCAAAGCCTGTATATATATATATATATATATATATATATATATATATATACACTATATTGCCAAAAGTTTTGGGACGTCTGCTTTTACATGCACCTGAACTTTAATGTCATCCCATTCTTAAGGGTATGATATGGAGTTGGCCCACCCTTTGCAGCTTCAACTCTTCTGGGAAGGCTTTACACAAGGTTTAGGAGTGTGTTTATGGGAATTTTTGACCATTGTGCATTAGTGAGGTCAGGCACTGATGTTGTACGAGAAGCTCTCAGTCTCCGCAGTAATTCATGCCAAAGCTGTTCTATCGGGTTGATGTCAAGACTCTGTGCAGCCAGTCCCGTTCCTCCACACCAAACTCCTCATCCATGTCTTTATGGTCCTGCTTTGTGCACTTGAGCGCATTCATGCTGGAACAGGAACATCCACAAACTCTTGCATGAAATTGTCCAAAATGTCTTGGTAAGAGTTCCATTCACTGTAACTAAGGGGCCAAGGCCTGAAAAACAACCCCACACTATAATCCCCCCTCCACCAAACTTTACACAATGCAGTCAGGTAAGTACCGTACTCCTGGCATCCGCCAAACCCAGATTTGTCTACCTTATTCCCACGCTTTACCCCACCGCATTCCACGCTTTTCCCCACTGCACCCCACGCTCTACCCCACCGCATCCCATGCTTTACTTCACTGAATCCCACGCTTTACCCCACCGCATCCCACGCTTTACCCCACCGCATCCCCCGCTTTACCCCACTGCATCCCACGCTTTACCCCACTGCATCCCACGCTTTACTCCACCACACACCACTGCATCCCACGCTTTACACCACTGCATCCCATGCTTTATCCCACTTCATCCCACGCTTTACACCACTGCATCCCACGCTTTACTCCACGCTTTACACCACTGCATCCCACGCTTTACACCACTGCATCCCACGCTTTACTCCACGCTTTACACCACTGCATCCCACGCTTTACCCCACTGCATCCCACGCTTTACACCACTGCATCCCCCGCTTTACACCACTACATCTCACGCTTTACTCCACTGCATCCCCCGCTTTACAACACTGCATCCCAGGCTTTACACCACTGCATCCCACGCTTTACTCCACCGCACACCACTGCATACCACGCTTTACTCCACCGCATCCCACGCTTTACACCACCGCATCCCGCGCTTTACACCACTGCATCCCACGCTTTACACCACTACATCCCACGCTTTACTCCACTGCATCCCACACCACTGCATCCCACGCGTGACACCACTGCATCCCACGCTTTACCCCACCGCATCCCACGCTTTACCCCACTGCATCCCATGCTTTACCCCACTGCATCCCACGCTTTACCCCACTGCATCCCACGCTTTACCCCACCGCATCCCACGCTTTACCCCACTGCATCCCACGCTTTACCCCACTGCATCCCACGCTTTACCCCACCGCATCACACGCTTTACCCCACTGCATCCCCACAAGTTTGGTGGTCTGTAGCTATTGACGCTGACCCCGCTCTAGGATTTTACGTGGCTGAGTTGCTGTTGTTTCCAATTGCTTCCACTTTGTTATAATACCACTAACAGTTGACCGTGGAATATTTAGTAAGACAAGGCAAGGCAAGTTTATTTATGTAGCACATTTCATACACAATGGTAATTCAAAGTGCTTTACATAGAAGAAATTAACATAATCTAAACAAATAAGAATAATTAAAGCAGTTTAGAATAAAGAAATTAAAAGAATCAAAAGAAATAAGAATAATTAAAACAGTTTAGAATTAAAAAAAATAAAAAAATACAGTAAAAACAGTCGGACGAGCAGTGGCACAGTGCTCATTCAGTAAATGCATAGGTAAACAGATGTGTTTTAAGTCTGGATTTGAAAGTGACTACTGTAGGAGCACATCTGATCTCTTCTGGAAGCTGGTTCCAGCTGGCATAGTAGCTAAAAGCACACTTCCCTTGCTTAGAGTTAACCCTTGGTATTTCTAGCTGATGTGATCCTAATGATCTGAGTGAGGAGTCCATTACAATAATCCACCCTGCTGGTGATGAAAGCATGCACAAGTTTCTCTAAGCCTTGACTGGAAACAAATCATCTAATTCTAGCAATATTTTTCAGATGATAGTATGCTGATTTAGTTATTGCTTTGATATGACTACTGAAACTAAGGTCTGACTCTAGAGACACACCAAGATTCCTGACTTGATTTTTAGTTGTTTGACCCCTAGAGTGAAGGTATGCATTCACCTTGAGAACTTCATCTTTGTTTCCAAACGCAATGACCTCAGTTTTGTCTTTGTTTAACTGAAGAAGATTTTGGCACAGCCAACTGTTGACTTCATCATTGGCACAGGGAGTCAATGGGGCTGTAGTCGTTGGGCGATAGGGCTAAGTAGAGCTGTGTGTCGTCTGCATAGCTGTGGTAAGAGATTTGGTTCTTTTTCATTATTTGGCTCATTGGGAGCATATACAGGTTAAATAGGAGTGGCGCAAGAATTGAGCCTTGAGGGACTCCGCATGTCATGGATGTCCACTCAGACTTATGGTCTCCTATAGTCACATAATAACCTCTCCCTTCTAAGTATGACCTGAACCATTTTAGGACTATCCCAGAAAGCCCCACCCAGTTTTCCAGCCTGTCAAGAAGTATGTTGTGATCGACAGTGTCAAATGCAGCACTGAGGTTGAGTAGTACTAGAACTGATCATTTGCCTTTATCAGTAATTAAGCGAATATCGTTTATTACCTGTAGCAATGTTCAGGGAAGAAGGAGGCGGGAACCGGCGAACAATCAAAATATAGTTTATTTAAAATAAAACAAACAAACGAAAATACCGCCAGCAGCCCCTCGCGGACGACTGCTGGCTACCGAAAATAAATATAACTGCCAGCAGCCCCTCGCGGACGACTGCTGGCTAAAGTAAAATACAAAAACAAAACAACTAAAATACAGGCCTGTTCCTCTCTCGATCATCAAGGTCGTCGCTCCTCCTTTATGCTTCCGCTCCTCCGTGAGAGATGCAAGACCGGTGTGCCTCACAGGTGTTGCTCATTAGCAATCGCACCACCGGCCTCGCGCCGTTCTCTCACGTCCCTCGGCCGTCCTGTTCGCCACATTATCTTTATGAGCGCTGTCTCTGTGCTGTGATGCGATCGGAAACCGGTTTGAAAATTGGAGTTTGTTCAGCTGATTAAAGACAACTTTTTCAATGATCTTGCCTATGAAAGGAAGATTTGAGATCGGTCTATAGTTGTTTAATATGGTCTTATCCAGATTGCTCTTTTTCAGGAGGGGCTTGACAACTGCAGTTTTCAGGGAGTTTGGAATAGTCCCATAGAGAAGTGAGGCATTAACCACTTCTAGAAGATCTGATTGTAAGCTGTTTAACACACTTTTGAAGAAAGATGTGGGAAGTGCGTCAAGGGCGCAGGTTGATGTTTTAAGGTGCTGTACGGTTTCTTCCAAAATTTTGCCATCAATTTCTTTGAAATCAGACATAGGAACTACTTTCTCAGGATGTGGACTGATCTGTCTTACCCCAGTGCGGCTCAATGATGTGCTGATCACCTTTCTGATATTATTGATTTTCCCAGAGAAGAAAGAAGCAAACTCCCTGCACTTGCTCTCTGAGAGCAATTCATTGGGAATCTGGCTTGGGCGGTTTGTCAGTCTCTCTACAGTAGCAAAAAGTGTGTGTGTGTTGTTTAAGTTGCTGTTTATAATATTTGAGAAGAAAGTCTGTCTAGCTTTGCCTAGTTCCATATTGAAAGCATGGATGGTGTCTTTGTAGATGTTATAATGTACTACAAGTTTTGTCTTCTGCCTCATGCGCACATTTACTCACATTAGTAGTGAGTAAATTTCACGAATAGACTTATTGCACAGGTGGCAACCAAGCACGGTTCCTGAGAGCGACCCATTCTTTCACAGGTGCGTGTAGAAGTGTCTGCATGCCTAGTGCTTGATTTATACACCTGTGGTCATGGAAGTAATTGGAAGTGATTGGAACATTTGAATTTAATGATTTGGAGGGGTGTCCTAATACTTTTGGCAATATAGTGTATATATTCCCCATAAGAAAAATATTTGTTTGATCATTTCTTCGTCCGATGCGTCCTCTCACCTGAGATCTGTTTTCCCAGGATTCTGCTGATCGCCACGCTCTGAGCTTTACATGCCAGCTTTAATACTTCAGGTTTGTTTACTGAAGCATGTGGTGCCAGCGAGCGTAGATGTTCTGGATGAGCTGATGCCAAAACACGACACACTCTGGACGAACTCCAAACCGTGTTCACACACACCGATGGTGGAATGAAAGCAGGCCTTTAAACATGTGTCTCAGTGGAGGCTCCGGTGCGCTCCGACCCTCGCTCCTCTCATTATCAGTTTGGGCGAGAGACACTCAGCAGCAGTGAGAGAGAGAGAGAGAGAGAGAGAGAGAGAGAGAGAGTGTTGAACCAAGGGTCTGAGAGAATGGGCTGGTTCTGAGATTGAATGGGGTGACGGGGGTGTGTGTGTGTGTTAGTGTGAGTGTGAGGGTGTGTGAGGGTAATGACTGAGTCCTCGTAGGCGGCAGCAAGTGAAAGGAGGTTAATTGAGAGGTTTCACTGATGACGGGCAGATCTCGGGCGCAGGTGCCCTGCAGCGTAATTTACACTCCACATTAACCAGCATTACCCTCCAACATCTGTACCTGTGTGTGTGTGTGTGTGTGTGTGTGTGTGTGTGCTCACGCCACACCAAGACTCACGTCAAAGACGAAATCAGTTTTATAAGCAGGAAATCCATAATTGTTTATGGCCCTGTTCATGTTTTAACCTTTAAAAAAAAATGTTACCTAAAAAAATTGCTTTTGTAAAATAAAAAAATGCTTGTTTTGAGAACTTGTTGTGCAGTGATCCACCACACTGAAAACAGAATGATTTGTGAAGGTTCATGTGACACTGAAGACTGATGCTGAAACACAGCTTTGATCACAGGAATAAATTGCACTTTACTAGATATTCACATAGAAAACAGCTGATTTACACTGCAATAATATGTCACTGTTTTTACTGTATTTTTTATCAAATAAATGCAGAGCAGAAGAGACTCTTTCAGAAACAATATAACATTTAACTGACCTCAAACTTTTGACCGCTAGTGTACTGTGAATTTGCTTTAGATAAAAGCGTCTAACAAATGTATAAATGTAAAGGATTTCTTGAAGTTCTGCAGTAAATATCTAAATGAAACTGAGAATATATGTAAAAAACAAACAGATGGTAACATTTCAAGTCAAGTCACCTTCATTTATACAGCACTTTTAACAATAGATTGTTTCAAAGCAGCTTTACAGTAATAATAGAAGATTACAGTAACAGATTGTTTT
>CM060632.1:1725550-1743050 GCA_030578275.1 Meda fulgida | reverse complement strand
TTACCAATTTTTATGTAAAATTGACTAGTTGCAACGTTATAAAATACTAAACACATGGGGATCAACAATTTCCAAATCCCCGTCTGGTGCTTTTAGTGTGAACAGGACTGGTGATCTAAAAGCCAGTCTTTGACTGCCGTGAGAAGTTGTGAAAATCTGAATTGTTCTTTACATTATATATATATATATATATATATATATATATATATTGGTTTTATCAAGGGCCAGGGAAACGAGCTGCTTTTATTGCAACCTTTTTATTAGAATTTGGTAGGGTTAATGCAGTTTAAAACCTCTTAGTTAATGTTAATTCAACTTTTACTAGTACTTTATTAACTTTATTTTTAACATTAGTTCATGAACTGTAAACTAACATGAATTTCAATTTTACTTTTATTGCAACTCTTTTATTAGAATTTGGGATGTTAATGCAGTTTAAAACCTTAATTTTGCATTCTAACAAAAATGGAAATGCAATGTATTACGAATTTTTTGTAAGATGCAAACTAATGTGATATTTAAGGGTAAAAAAGTTGCAAGTAAAGGGTTGCAGAAAATAAAAGAACATGTATGGAGTATTAGGGAAATGAGCTGCGGGACCTTCAGGAAATACAACCCTTTTATTAGAATTCGGGATGTTAATGCAGTTTAAAACTTTGATTTTGCATTCTAACGAAAATGTAAGTACAATGAAAATGCAAATATAATATAATATTTAAGAAAAAAAGAGTAGCAAGTAAGGTTGCAGTAAATAAAGCTGTGTTTTATGGTGTTGTGTCGTTTTATTTAAACACGGTGTTGAATGTTTAGTTCAGTGGTTGAACATGATAAATGCTGTCGACGTTATATCTTGTGTAAGGATAGAGAAAATGACAGGGTTATTTCAATGTTTTTAAAGATTATAAAGATTTAATGATTATTTTAAATTGCGTTTATAATTAAATTTAATATTAATTCAACAAATGATGTGATTATACCTGTTGATTGAAGGTTGAGATCGCTGAGAAGGAACAGAAATCATTATTTTAGAAAGGAATTACTGATATTTGACTAGTTTTGTATGATAGTCTTATATTAATATTTTTCCCTAGAGCATGGGATGTTTGGTTTATTATTGCAGTAAAGTGGTGTGTGTCCTGTGTGTGTCCAGCGCACTGCTGTTGTGATGTGTGTGTCCAGCGCACTGCTGTTGTGATGTGTGTGTCCAGCGCACTGCTGTTGTGATGTGTGTGTCCAGCGCACTGCTGTTGTGATGTGTGTGTCCAGCGCACTGCTGTTGTGATGTGTGTGTCCAGCGGACTGCTGTTGTGATGTGTGTGTCCAGCGCACTGCTGTTGTGATGTCAGGAGTCTTTGTTGCGAGCGGCAGTAAAGGACACATTCTGTGCAGATCCAGAGAAATGACCCCGCCGCGACCCCTGACCTCTGCTTTCAGTGTGTGTTTGAAGACAGCAGGAGTTCCCATGCAGAGCACAGCAGCGGGGTGTGTGTGTGTGTGTGTGTGTATGTATGTGTTTCTGAGGGTTCTGTAGTTTATGCAGCTTCAGTAAATAGTTTAACAGATGTACTGCATCATCACACCCACCATTGATTTGTTAAAGACCTTATTAATTTTAATATTAATGAATGCCACATTTGACCTTTTATTTGTCATATCTTTAGTACATGGTGCATTTGTTTTGTGGTTTGTATATTTGTTTGTTTTATCCATCTTTATTGTAAGTATCCATGAAATGTAAAATTAATGAAAATGATTTGTGGTGAAGGCCTGAGTTTGGAGAGGTGTTGTGTGTGTGTGTGTGTGTATGTGTGTGTGTTGTTCCATTAGCAGCTCATGGGAGGAGGAGAAACACTGTTATCAGAGGAAGGTCTGATAATCTCAATTGGCTTTTACTCACACTGATAAAACACTGGGCCGCTCCTGCAGGGTTACTGTGGCAACACAGACTGTGTGTGTGTGTGTGTGTGTGTGTGTGTGTCAATCCGAGGTCAATCAGTCTCCGCAGCAACTCTTAAAGAAATTCATAAATCACTCTTCTCTGGTATTTCTCTAGTTTATGGGGAAAGTTTTTTTGTTTTTGGACAAAATATGATTTAAGGGATCATGAATAATCAGGATCTGCTGTTTATTTTGTGATACTGACTACTTAACAAATACAGCAAAACAAAAAAAAAATGGTTGCACACTGCCGGTCAGACGTTTGGGGTCGTGAGATGTTTTTTTTTTTTTTGTCTTTTCTGCACTGCATTTATTTTAGGAAAAATACAGGAAAAACTGTAAAATATTATGACAGTGTAACTCAGCTGTTTTTCATGTGAATATATAGTAAAGTGTAATTTATTCCTGTGATCACAGCTGAATTCTTTTCTGCCACTTTTGGTTAATTTAATGCCTTGACGAATCCTGACTGAGACATGAGGAGCTGGGGAGGGAGGAGGGTAATGCTGACTGAGACAGGAGGAGCTGGGGAGGGAGGAGGGTAATGCTGACTGAGACAGGAGGAGCTGGGGAGGGAGGAGGGTAATTCTGATTGAGACAGGAGGAGCTGGGGAGGGAAGAGAGTAATCCTGGCTGAGACAGGTGAAGCTGGGGAGGGAGGAGGGTAATCCTGACTGAGGCAAATTGAGCTGGGGAGGGAGGAGGGTAATCCTGACTGGAGACAGGTGGAGCTGGGGAGGGAGGAGGGTAATTCAGACTGAGACAGGAGGAGCTGGGGAGGGAGGAGGGTAATCCTGACTGAGACAGGAGGAGCTGGGGAGGGAAGATGGTTTAGGCATTTATTTTAGGAAAAATACAGGAAAAACTGTAAAATATTATGACAGTGTAACTCAGCTGTTTTTTATGTGAATATATAGTAAAGTGTAATTTATTCCTGTGATCACAGCTGAATTCTTTTCTGCCACTTTTGGTTAATTTAATGCCTTGACGAATCCTGACTGAGACATGAGGAGCTGGGGATGGAGGAGGGTAATGCTGACTGAGACAGGTGGAGCTGGGGAGGGAGGAGGGTAATCCTGACTGAGACAGGAGAAGCTGGGGAGGGAGGAGGATAATCCTGACTGAGACAGGAGGAGCTGGGGAGGGAGGAGGGTAATCCTGACTGAGACAGGAGGAGCTGGGGAGGGAAGAGGGTAATCCTGACTGAGACAGGAGGAGCTGGGGAGGGAGGAGAGTAATGCTGACTGAGACAGGAGGAGCTGGGGAGGGAGGAGGGTAATCCTGACTGAGACAGGAGGAGCTGGGGAGGGAGGAGGGTAATCCTGACTGAGACAGGAGGAGCTGGGGAGGGAAGAGGGTAATCCTGACTGAGACAGGAGGAGCTGGGGAGGGAGGAAGGTAATCCTGACTGAGATAGGAGGAGCTGGGGAAGGAGGAGGGTAATCCTGACTGAGACAGGAGGAGCTGGGGAGGGAGGAGGGTAATCCTGACTGAGACAGGAGGAGCTGGGGAGGGAGGAGGGTAATCTTGACTGAGACAGGAGGAGCTGGGGAGGGAGGAGGGTAATCCTGACTGAGACAGGAGGAGCTGGGGAGGGAGGAGGGTAATCCTGACTGAGACAGGAGGAGCTGGGGAGGGAGGAGGGTAATCCTGACTGAGACAGGAGGAGCTGGGGAGGGAAGAGAGTAATGCTGACTGAGACAGGAGGAGCTGGGGAGGGAGGAGAGTAATCCTGATTGAGACAGGAGGAGCTGGGGAGGGAAGAGAGTAATGCTGACTGAGACAGCTGGAGCTGGGAAGGGAGGAGGATAATCTTGACTGAGACAGGTGAAGCTGGGGAGGGAGGAGGATAATCCTGACTGAGGCAAATGGAGCTGCGGAGGGAGGAGGGTAATCCTGACTGGAGACATGTGGAGCTGGGGAGGGAGGAGGGTAATTCTGACTGAGACAGGAGGAGCTGGGGAGGGAGGAGGGTAATCCAGACTGAGACAGGAGGAGGTGGGAGGAGGAGGGTAGGAGGAGTGAGGAGGGTAATCCTGACTGGAGACAGGTGGAGCTGGGGAGGGAGGAGGGTAATCCTGACTGAGACAGGTTGAGCTGGGGAGGGAGGAGGGTAAACCTGACTGAGACAGGAGAAGCTGGGGAGGGAGGAGGATAATCCTGACTGAGACAGGAGGAGCTGGGGAGGGAGGAGAGTAATGCTGACTGAGACAGGAGGAGCTGGGGAGGGAGGAGGGTAATCCTGACTGAGACAGGAGGAGCTGGGGAGGGAGGAGGGTAATCCTGACTGAGACAGGAGGAGCTGGGGAGGGAGGAAGGTAATCCTGACTGAGACAGGAGGAGCTGGGGAGGGAGGAGGGTAATCCTGAGTGAGACAGGTGGAGCTGGGGAGGGAGGAGGGTAGTCCTGACTGGAGACAGGTGGAGCTGGAGAGTGAGGAGGGTAATTCTGACTGAGACAGGAGGAGCTGGGGAGGGAGGAGGGAAATCCTGACTGAGACAGGAGGAGCTTGGGAGGAAGGAGGGTAGTCCTGACTGGAGACAGGTGGAGCTGGGGAGTGAGGAGGGTAATTCTGACTGAGACAGGAGGAGCTGGGGAGGGAGGAGGGTAATCCTGACTTACACAGGAGGAGCTGGGGAGGGAGGAGGGTAATGCTGACTGAGACAGGAGGAGCTGGGGAGGGAGGAGGGTAATGCTGACTGAGACATGAGGAGCTGGGGAGGGAGGAGGGTAATGCTGACTGGAGACAGGTGGAGCTGGGGAGGGAGGGGGGTAATTCTGACTGAGACAGGAGGAGCTGGGGAGGGAGGAGGGTAATTCTGACTGAGACAGGTGGAGCTGGGGAGGGAGGAGGGTAATCCCGACTGAGACAGGAGGAGCTGGGGAGGGAGGAGGGTAATGTGCTCCTGAGAAACGCGGTAGCAGCTGATAATACTAAAGGAGCTTATATATGAATATAGTGATAGTGTCGTAGAGGTAGAGGATCAGCTGATGCAAGCTTGACTAACGTGACCTGCCAGAACTGACGCTACGCTTGATTTGCATTTTTGCATTGTGATATATTGTGATATTAAATATTGTTACTGCTCTTTTGCCATCTGAACGTTTACTGCGTATCGTTGTGAACACAGACTGCGAGTGTTTAAGTTAATGGAAGGTACGAGCATCAGGAGGGATTACAGCTCAAATTGATTCCAGTCCTGCTTGTATCTAATGACCGGCCCGTAGAGTCGGCCGTGTGTATGTGTGTGTGTGTATGTGTGTTTCATGCGGGACAACCTCAGCGTGATCCCAACCCTCGCTCTAATATCAAACACATGTGGGCACCTCGATCACTGAGCACCTTTACAGCGACTCTCTCTGCCTTCGACATTACTGAGGACAATCGACTGGCACTGACCTCACGGTGACCCAAGAGAGGGAGAGAGAGGGGGAGGGGGGGGGGGGGGTTGGTGGAGCTGCTCTTATTCGCCGTCGTGCTGGTGATAAACTTCAGACAGGCTAATTGATGGTCTCGCTGACATAACAATAGCTGAAAGCCTGGAGCTCATTTACAGACAGCTGGAGAGAGAGAGAGAGGGAGAGGGAGAGAGAGAGAGAGAGAGAAGCCAACTCAAAGAGCCGCTTGTATCGCAGCCCTTGAACGTCCCATGAGCGATAACACATGAAGAATAATGTTTGTGTGTGTGTGGGGCGGGGGTTCGTCCAGATACAGTAACACACACGGCTTCCTCTCAGAGCTCACGTCAGTTCTCAGTTTGATCATCAACTGGGTCTCAGATGTTTCTTTTCCACAGCAGAGAACTTTACAAGTGAATGTGGAGAGCTTCAGATCACTGGATGAGGATTGGGAACGTTTTGGCAATGTTCCCTCAAACGTTCTTCCAGTAATGTTAGCAGAACGTTTAATGCTCTCAAAACATTAGCACAAAAACATTAGTTATACGTTGATCTGACACGTTTCAGTTGGATGTTCATCTAATGTTTTTTAAATGTATCTATTTGTTTCGGAATTTTCAGAGAACATTCAAAAGTAACGTTCCATAATGTGTGAAGAATGATGACGTTCACTTAACCAAGAAGAAACGGTTTAAAACGTTAAAAAAAACCCTGACTCAAGTCCATGACCAGATTTGAGAACGACTTGAATCCGAGCCCAGTCTTGTCTTCAACATCAGTCTCATGTGAGGTTTGCGATGGCAGCTAATGAAACTGCTGGTGTTTTTCTTGTGTTTTCAGGTTCATCAATGCCAGAAGAAGAATAGTGCAGCCCATGATTGACCAGTCCAATCGAGCAGGTAAACGTCTTCATCTCAACACTGTTGACCATAGAGTCTGTGAGCGCCTCTACGCTACAATCTAACGGGATGTCTCTCCATCTCGCTGGTTTCAGGGATATTAGTACATCTCAATGCTAATTGGCCACAGGAGAACTTTACAGTAATTCTGTTTCTCTTTGTGTTACGGTACATTAGAAAGTGATTTGCATAATAATGCATGAATTCACACCAGAAACAGAAGGGAAATTCTCTAGTGCTTGAGTTATCGGAGGCTTGATGATGTTGTTGTGCAGATTTGAGTAAGAGGATGTACAGTGAACACTGGGATAAAGAGTAAACATCTGATAGTGGATGCATGAAGATATAGTGTTTCTAGATCTCTGAGATGTTATGATCAGGGTTTGAAATCATATCGGCAAATGCGAGTATAAATCAACAGTGGCGGGAAACGCTGTCAAATCACGAGCCAATTTGGCATTAGTTATAATATTTACTCACTTTGCTAGAGAAGTTCGTATAAGTGTAATCTGTACAGATTTAGCACAAATACTCGTGAGTCATCATGATATATTAATAGTGTATTGTGCAGAATATGCTCATATCTGGCTAACTTGAACACACACGTCACTACACAACAAATAACAGCACGCTTGTTCTTTTACACTGAGGCAATAGCGAAGATTAAAGCTTTAGGTGAACAGAAAAAAACATTGTTATTTTCCAACATCCTACATGTTTGTGATGTTCTTTGTACTGTATTGATCTGTCCTCCTAAAACAATTGTTTGGTGATGAGGATGAAAGAGGAAGAGGAGAATGCTGGAGGACAGGATTTAGTTTGAATTAGAAATTAATGTAAAATTTGGATTTCATACATTCATGTACTGTATATATATATATATATATATGCTGTAATGTAGTTAATGTGGTTATTTTTTTAAAAAATTGGCAAGTGGAAGTTCTGAATGGCTGGTAACTTAAAAATGTAGTAGCCAAATTGGCCAGTGAGCGAAAAAGTTAATTTCAAACCCTGATCATGATCCCAGTGAAGCAGGTCTAGAGTCGGAATCTGTTCAGTGTTGTGTCTCAACCCTCTCTCGTCCTGTTGTTGATGCATGTTGGAGACTGCCAGAAGACGTGTGTGTGTGTGTGTGTGTTTGGGCTGCCGCTGCTGGGATAACCGCTGATTGTCTGGTGTGTCTTCTCTCTTCTTCCCCTGCCGTCCACGCTTGACTTCAATCAGGTTTTCTTCTTGATCCTTCAGTGAGCCAGGGAGCGGCGTACAGTCCCGAGGGGCAGCCGATGGGCAGCTTCGTGCTCGACGGGCAGCAGCACATGGGCATCCGGCCGGCAGGTGAGACCTTCCTTCACCTCCAGACCTCGTCTGTGGCTTGTGTGGCTCTCATAGACCGGAGGTCTGCTGTCCTGCCGGGAGGCTTCTAGTGGTCCTACAGACATTGGCCCCTATCATACACCCGGGCCAATGCAGCGCCAAGCGCGACGCAAGTGTGTTTAGCCAGTTTTAGCCCGACGCAGTTTTCATTTTCTCGTCCTGGGCCTCGTTGTTTAAACAGCAAATGCATTTGCACCTATTTGTGCGCCGATGGTCTAAAAACCAGGTGAGTGTTCAGGAGACTCTGATTGGTTTATTGCACATTACGCCCAAAACATTTTTGTCTTTTTCAGTTTTATTTTTTTCTGATAATTTTGCCTGTTAATGCCAACTGCATAAATGTTGGCCCAGTTGTGTATTCTTATTGGAATTATACTATTTCACCCCCATTTCCTTTAGAAAAAATCAAATTTGCACTAGAAACACAAAATAGTTCCACTCAGAACCTTAAGGACAAAACTGTCCCCATTGCATTTTTTTTTTTTATTCCAGGGCAATTTAAATATAAAATGATGCTATCTTTGTCAATAGGCTTTAATTCTGCTGGCAAGGCTTCAGAATTTAAGATAATACTATTTTTTTACCAGATGCTGCCATTCTTTCAGGTTTGGCCTATAATGCAAATATTCGCTTTATTCCCGTTTTCTGATTTGCCATATTATAGAGCCAATTGGTTAAATTATGCAGCTATAATTGTGTGTGTGTGTTGGTATGGATGTCAGAGTGTGGTTTATACGTGTGTAATAAAAAATTGTGTGTTAGTGCGTATGTGTGCTTGAAATATTTGAGAGAGAGAAAACGATACCGTACTGCAAATCCCAAATCCAACCAGTGTGTGCACCAGTGGAGTTCTGCTGCATCTAATGCGGGACATTCGGAACTGCAGCCAAACATAATCTCACGGAAAACTCTTTTTTTGAGATATCAACCTCACATTTGGAACACAACTTGTTTAGATTTATGGCTTTGATTTTCTATCAGTTTTAGAGTTAGACATGTTTCATAAAATATATATTTAATATAAAATATTGTTCATAAATCATTTTCATAAGCTTAAGCCTCTATAACCTTTTTTTTTGTTTCACTTTTTAACCTTTCTTTTTTTTACTCCAACAATAATCTGCCATGGGTCTTCACTAAAATGAGACCAAACTTAAGTCTGCGCTCCCAAGCTCAAGTTTTTATGACAGTTTTTTGACACATACATTTTTGTCCTCTATGGACAAGTTTTTTTTACTTGACGCACAAGGGTTAAATGTTAGGGAGATTAAATGAAAAGGTCAATCCCCAGATGTGAAGTGTGTGGGTCATTTTTAACCCAACCATTGGGTTACACATATTGGGTCACTATGTTGGGTTATTTACCAAAAATGTTTTAAAATCGTTGGATAATTTCTAGTAATAACCCAGCTGTTGGGTTAAATACATATGTTGTATGTACACTTGTGTAGTTTGAATTTATGTACACAATTATGAATATTTACATTCAATTCTATACCCTGCAAAATTTAGTTTGTAATTAAAAAAATATATTTGTTGAGACATATTTATTGTTTTATACAACAGTGACAATCTGTATTTGAAAATAAAGTGAATTTATTGATTAAAATAATGTCATAAATTAAAATAAATAGTTAACTTAACTCTTTGGTTGCTTTTGCATTGCATACGAATGCATTGGGTTAAAATAACCCACAGTTGGGAAGGTGCTATACCACCCCATAGTTGGGTTACTCGTTGCTGTATTTTTCACCCAACATTATTAAGTGTGTGTGTGTGCGCTGAACTGACGGTGTGTGGTGTGTGTCTCTGCAGGTCCTATGAGTGGCATGGGCATGAACATGGGCATGGACGGCCAGTGGCACTACATGTAACGGCTCTACAGTAAAGAAAAGGGGGAAGTAAGTCTCTTCCTCCGCCTTTCTTTCAGGAGTCTTTCCTGTCCATTTCCTGTCAGAATTCCCCTGAAATCCCAAAATAACAGCATAGACGCTAGGGTTTACGACCGCCATCACGAGTCAGGTGAGAAGGGGGTCGTGCAATGTTTCCCGGGAAAAAAAAAAACAAGGCAGGAAAGCACTAAAGTGGAATTTATTTATCGGCGCGCTCAGCGTCTCACGCGGCCAATGCAAATGTTGGACATTTGGGGGGGAAAAAACTGGCATCTCCTGGGGTGGAGGATGACGGGGTGAAATTAAGCGGGCTCCAGTGAAGCGATAAAAAAGGAGAAGTGAAACTGTCCTCGGAGTGACATAAATCCGTCAGTGGAAGGATTGATGCCCAAATTATCTTATATGCAAAGACGGGAACAGCGCAGTACATTACGCTCCCGGAGAGAGATATAGAGACACGGGTGACACGGCCATCCTTCACCGGGGAAGCGCCTGCCTTTTCCTTTTTTTACAGGGAATGGAATGGGAATATCAGCGTAGGCTACGGGAAAAATGCATTAAAGAAGGAGCGTGTGTAAATGCGCTCACACTCCTCGTCTGATTAAGCTTCCCGCCACTGACATTTGAGAAATCAAGACGTATGGCGTCCCAAAGGTGGCAGGGCAGAGAAGATTTTATTTAACACCTCTACTTCTTGCTCAATGAGCCTCAATATAATAACACTTGGCTTGATTAAAAGAACCCTTTATATGTAAATAGACAGCGGGTTCCTGTAGGTCAGGAGCGTTAATAGACTCAGAAACACGGCGAGCGCGTTCACTAAAACAGCCGCGGAGACAACATTTGCTCAGCTTGGGTAATTTTTAATACGGTGCGGGATAATTCTCAGACTATTTAATTACGTAACATATTTTATGCTTCATGAGCAATTAGATTAATAGCTTAATATGGAGGAATATTAGACATCTCTGATTCGATTACGCTCAGGCACAATATGGTGTGTTTGCGGTGTAATTATGATGTGTGACGGAGCGATCACAGAGGTGTGCTGTCACTGAAGAACACACATCTATATGACGCCGCTCGATGCACTTTTAACAGGAGCTTTCACTAGTTTCATGAGCTTTAATAAACACGTGTGCATCAGAATCAGGCCTGATGACCCTGGCATGACCCCGACCCCTCCTGTAAACCACTGTTGTTAAAGACCCCGGGGTCACGGTACAAAACACTAACGTATCTGACTCCCAACGCTACACACGTATTTCACTCGCACACAATGCATCTCTGCTGGTATTAAAGGCCCCCTGAAATCAAAATGTAATTTGTTTTGCTTTTAGTATGAATATGTCAGCCTTACAGTTATGAATAAGCTGCCAAAACAATGACACAATTACCATTTAGGAGATATAAGCATTCAAAACTTACAGTCTCTCACTTCCGCTAAAATGGATCAGGGATTTTTATGACGTCACCGCTTCTCATCACATCTTCTGTCCAATCACATGCGCTCTAGAATCTGAAGCTCCGCCCCCTCTGCTATAAACACCACCTGGCCGAAGCGAGCGTTGACAGATGCGGAGCGATATGTGTTGGAGTGTGTGTTCGGTTGTACGTTGGTTAAGAATGAAATGGCTAGTTTATTCACATCTCTACTATTGAATCCAGCGTATCATCAGCGCTCGGATTCACTTCCATGGTGCTGTCAGTCAGTGAGGGAAACTAAACGCTATTGGCTACTTGAAAAAGGGGAGGAGCCATTCAATAAGTCCCGCCTTCGCATCAATATATCGTGTTACAATATATCGCAATACAAAAATGCATCAATATGTATCGTGGATAGTGACAATATGTATTGTGTATAATGTAATATATACGTATGTAATATAATTGTGTAAAAAGGTTGCGCAATTAAAGAAACAACACTTAGCAAAATATGACTAGGTCAAAGTGTCTGAATAATTTTTGGTTGAAATATGTCAGTTTACTTTATTTTGCTCTCCTCACTTACATAAATGAACTATAGTCTCTTGCACACACTAGTATAACAATATCAAAAATTATATCTGGTGTCTGAATAATTTTTCGTTTGACTGTATATAATGTTGAATATAATGTATAATAATGCAGTGGGAATATCTGTGTGTCCTGATAATGCCTGATTTCTGATGTTACAGTAAAAGTGTCCTACATTATTTTAAATATATCTAGTCAGTGACAGAGATCAAGCATATTCATCTACAATAATTCAGTCTTTTCATCTTCAGAATCATGAATATTGTTATTCTGGCGTCTCTATTGTCCTGTGCTTTGGGTTTCAGCACCAAGTCCAACACTATTCATTCACACACACATTTAGTAGCAAATTTAGCATTTTAATAATTTTTTGTTAACCTTTAATCATCTTGGAGTATCTCAATACTATCGTATCGTGAGTTCAGTATCGTGACGTGTATCGAATCGTGACATGAGGGTATCGTTGCACTTCTCCGCCTTTATCAAATGTCTCTCTTTGTTTGAATATCTCCAGCTGAATTTAAAGGTCTGACTGTGTGTGTCTCTGAATCTCAGGTCTGCGAAGGAGTGTGTGTTCCTCAGCGTGGTCCTGTGGGCATGAGCATAGCATCACCAACCCACCCACGGAACCCACCGACCCACTGAAGCCACCGAATCCACCAACCCACCAAACCCACCAAACCCACCGAAGCCACTAAACCCACCGAAGGCACCAAACCCACCGAATCCATCAAACCCACTGAATCCACCAAACCCACCGAATCCACCAAACCCACCGAAGCCACTAAACCCACCAAACCCACCGAAGGCACCACACCCACCGAAGCCACCAAACCCACCGAATCCACCAAACCCACCGAAGCCACTAAACCCACCAAACCCACCGAAGCCACCACACCCACCGAAGCCACCAAACCCACCGAATCCACCAAACCCACTGAATTCACCAAACCCACCGAAGCCACTAAACCCACCAAACCCACCGAAGCCACCACACCCACCGAAGCCACCACACCCACCGAAGCCACCAAACCCACCGAATCCACCAAACCCACCGAATCCATCAAACCCACTGAATCCACCGAAGTCACCAAACCCACCCGACCCCCCAAACCTACCAAAGCCACCGAATCCACCGACCCCTCAAAGCCACCGAATCCACCAACCCACCGAAGCCACCAATCCCACCGAATCCACCAAATCCAACGAACCCACCGAATCCACTGAACCCACGGAACACCTCGTCCTCCTCGACCCACCAAACCCACCAAACCCACCAAATACACTGAACCCACCAAATCCACCGATCCTATCGACCCACTAAACCCACAGAATCCACCAAACCCACCGAATCCACCAAACCCACCAAATCCAACAAATCCACAGAATCCACCAAACCCACCGATCCCATCGACCCACCAAACCCACAGAATCCACCAAATCCACAGAATCCACCAAACCCACCGAATCCACCAACCCACAGAATCCACCAAATCCACAGAATCCACCAAACCCACCGAATCCACCAACCCACAGAATCCACCAAATCCACAGAATCCACCAAACCCACCGAATCCACCAACCCACAGAATCCACCAAATCCACAGAATCCACCAAACCCACCGAATCCACCAAATCCACAGGATCCACCAAATCCACCAAACCCACTGAATCCACAGAATCCACCAACCCACAGAATCCACCAAATCCACAGAATCTACCAACCCACAGAATCCACCGAATCCACTGAACCCACCGATCCCATCTACTCACCAAATCCACCAAATCCACCAACCCACGGAACCCCTCGTCCTCCTCGACCCGTGTGGCCATGCTGATGCACAGACACCAGAACTGACCACAACTCTTCCGGACCCGACCAACACCATCCCGGATCACGACCCGGACAAAAACCCCACGAAAGATTTGTGAAGGAAAAGACAAAAGCGGTGAATAAGAAGCTTCGCCTGGAATTCCAGTCGATCTGTGATCGTTTTTTTAATCTTGTGAATTTTGTTACTTTCGTTGCTGGAGGACCAAGAGCTGACGACGAAAACACTTTGTAAAGTCTTGGGTGTCTGTTCAAATCAACAGAGGATGTTTGAACTTGTTAATACACATGCACACACACACATGCACACACACAAAACATGATAAAGAAGAAAAAGAAAAAAAGACAAAAGAGACTCCAAGAGTTCAAACTACTGTAGTATAAGCATAGAAACTAAATTAAATCTTGTACATTTGTATCACTCGCGTCATGTTTCCTGAGCTAGTCCTAGTAAAGCCTGTTGTTCACACTGTGTGTGCTGATCCCGAAGCAGAGCAGCTGCGACCGCAGGAAGAGCCGGAGAACGCGGGATTACTCCTCCTCCGTCAGTTTCTGCCGATTGAAGCCGCTCTCTTCTCTTCTCTTCACGACGCCCTCATCCTTTCTTTCCTCATGCATTTCCCCCTTCTTTGGTCCATGAATGAATGTTGCCCTGTAGGTGAAGTTCTTCGTTTGAATTGCCCAAGCACTGGATTGTGTTGCTTTTATACGTTTTTATTTTATTATTATTAATATTATTATTATTATTAATATTATTAATTTTGTATCATGGACTCTCAGAGTAAGAGCCTTATGAAGGACGTGTTTCCTGGAGAAAAACCAACATCCTACTGCAGTTTCACGCCTGGGGATCTATATATATATATATATATATAATCTGCCATATATGGACGATACCGACACGCGCTTCTCTGGATTCTTTGGCACATAAGAAGAGAAGCGATCGCGATGTGAAAAACCTTAAAAGGATGAAAAAAAAAGAACTTAAATTATGAACTCAAAGCTCGGAGAGAAGCTGAGAGAATATTGTAAGAAACTTCGTACAGAGTTCAGTCTATTAATTGTTTCATGTTAGATATTCTATGTGTTTACCTCAATTGAAGACGAATGTTTTTGCTAGTTTCAGATCTGCTGTGGCATTGATATTGTATGTCCATGAACCCCTTCCTCTCTCAGCACGTGCTCCACTAGAAGATGAAATACTGTCTCCCAAAAACATTCAATACTTGTATGAGGACTGTGGCGTAATGTTTCAAAGGTGTTCAGTCACAAATGCTGTAATAAATATTTCATTTTTGATTTTGGTAGATTCTTGTGTGCTGTGCAGTGTGTTGCAAATCAGATGTGGAAATGATCATATCAAATCCTTATTCCTATTTAATACGATTGCATAAATCGTCCAGTTTTCCAGAAGTGTTGTTGTTTAAGCGCTGTGTAGTTTAGCTCGAGTCTCTGCTGCGCCTCCTGCTGGTTCATCTCGGCTCTGCAACTGCATCAACAACACTTTATAAAACCACTAATGCAATCTTTCCTGGCCGTAATACTGATGACGGCAAACGTGCGTGATACAACAAGGAATTAAATGCGCACATTAAAACATTTGCAGAAAAATCTAGTGAAAAAAAAAACGTTCATAGATAAATGTTTCAAGGGCTTGATGTGAAAGTGGATCTTTCCACATTATTTTAACGTTTAATATATTTTTTCTGAATATTTACTGAAGGGTTCGTTTGCACGGAATGTCTCGTTTTAAAGCTCGATGCATAAAAGAAAACTGTGTTTTCCCCCAAAGCAGGAGGTGTTTAATTATTTCTAGAGCCCAGTTACACTATTATTATTAATATTTAAAATGTACATCAACTGTAATAATTATTTACAAAATAATAGCATTGAAAATATGTGTCTAACTAAATATCTAGTCATTAAAATAGAGATTGTGCTGTTTCTACAGGCGCAGATCCTGCAATGACACGAAATAAAACCGCAAAGAGCTTCATTTCTATAAATAAAATAAAGATTTGATTATGATTAAATAATATAGTCTTATTTAAAATAAAGATGTGCGTTTTGCGCCGCGCGTGATGCGATTTATTCTCGACCTATTAATACACTATTGATTCTGTATGCATTTATTCGCAAAGATTCACAAACGGGCATGTGTAATTGTAATGGATAAATTAATAAGCATTCGAGGGGAAAAAATAGACGTGCACAAGATTTAATTTGAAATTGTAGAATATGAGCAGAAAGAACGAAAGAAAGGAAGAAAGGAACTCGGATCATTGTGAGCTGATTTTAATATTAATAGAGGACAGGAGGCGGACTGAACTGAGCCTGTGACAGGAATGATGGATGATCCAGCCTTCATCATCACCATCATCTTCCTCATCTCAGAGTCACGGGGATGTAAGAACACAAAAGCACACACACTGTTCACAAAACAACGAGAAAACGAACAAGTAAATTCGGACCGGATGATTTTCACGCGCGTGTTTGTTCACGATCTCACTGATGATGAAGATGAAGATGATGACGAACTCTCTTGTTTTCTACACGCATCGGCTGTCATGCAGAGACCCAGTTCGGCATCTGCTGCGGTGTGTGTGTGTGTGTGTGTGTGTTTGCGGGGCCCCGGGGTCACGCGCAGAGGCCCCTGATCATTAATCACTGTCAGCATCACAGTGATTCTCTATTGATGAGGATAATGACATTAGCTCACAGTCACTGATCAATAAAGCACATGCAGAGGAATAATGCGACTCTCTCTCTCTCTCTCTCTCTCTCTCTCGTTCTTTCTTTCTGTTTTTCATTTAGAAACAGTGTTCGGAGTAAAACACCTCGATCTGTAAATCTGAAGATCTTCACATGATCTCAAACTGCAGCATTATTTCACACTCAACCGACAGAAACATCTCTAATAATTAATAACTGAAGATTTATTAAATTACGTCATCAGCACACATATATATTTATTTCACACCGACGATGAGGACGATTTTAAAACGCATACAGTATTTATGATGAGCCTGTATGATATATGGCAGGCCAACAGTATCAGTATAAGCAATGCCTGGAAAAAAATATTACGTGCTATAATTGTTATTATTAATATTGTTATTTGAATATTGTTATGGTTTTCATTATTTATTGTATTTTAGTTATCTATTGATTGTATTTCCTATTATAATTTAAAAAATTCGTTGTTTTTTTTAAGCTACTTTTTTACTAACATAATGAAGGAACACAATTTGTGATTTATAATACATGGATTATTTTTCTGGAGTAAGCTCAGGAAAAAGTGTCAATTCCTGCGTGTGTGATGATGATGTTCACGAGTGATGAAGAATCTCCAGCGATCTGACGTCACAGCAGCAAAAAAATAATATTTCTCAATGTATCTCAGCATCTTTATTGTATAGGCTATGGCATTAATAATACTACTAGCCTACTACTAATACTACTATTAATAATAATAGCCTAATAATAACAAGCAGAAAATGGCCGTACATTTCTGATGTATTTCATAGGCAAATTCTTACAATTTCTGACTTAATATGACATAGGCTATCGTCTTAATAACGAACCACGAAATAATAAATCACTAAACGGTCATTTTCAAGAGGAAACGGACCAGCAATTATAATTCTATTAAATAAAAGGCCTATCAAAAAATGAAATTCGCTAAAGTGTCAGAAATACTGTAGTATATGAATGTGTTTATTTGTGCGTGTGTGTGAGAGAGAAAGAGTATGTGTGTTGTGTATAAAGGAGTAAGAGCTTGAGTGTATGTGAGTGTGTGTGTGTGTGTGTTCAAACCCCCGGGCTCAATATCACAGCGACCCCTTCAGGTTGAGACATAAATTAATAAATAAGGGCGTGACGAAATATCTCTGAACGTCATTCCTGTATTTGCATAAAGGATTGAGCGAGATCGAGAGGAACGAGAGGAACACGCGGGAACTTCCCTCAGTGAATCCTGTTTGATGAAGATGAGGATGAAGATCAGGTTCAAGAACAGAAACATCTGAATATTAATGCCATTTCAGTGACTTTTCATTATCTCACTGTAAATGTCAAATAATATATTTCGTTTCATTCATTTGACACAATAATTGTCAGTGTATTGTGTGGGTTTCATCCTTTTGCTGCAT
>CM060632.1:1603050-1720550 GCA_030578275.1 Meda fulgida | reverse complement strand
AATTCTGACTTTATATCACAATTCTGACGCAATTCTGACTTTATATCACAATTCTGACTATATCTCGCAATTCTGACTTTATATCTCGCAATTCAGACTTTATATCTCGCAATTCAGACTTTATATCACGCAATTCTGACTTTATATCTCACAATTCTGACTTTATATCTCACAATTCTGACTTTATATCTCGCAATTCTGACTTTATATCTCGCAATTCTGACTTTATATCTCGCAATTCTGACTTTATATCTCACAATTCTGACTTTTTATCACCCAATTCTGACTTTATATCACGCAATTCTGACTTTATATCTCATAATTCTGACTTTATATCACGCAATTCTGACTTTATATCTCACAATTCTGACTATATCACGCAATTCTGACTTTATATCACGCAATTCTGACTTTATATCTCGCAATTCTGATTTTATATCTCGCAGTTCGGACTTTATATCACGCAATTCTGACTTTATATCTCGCAATTCTGACTTTATATCTCACAATTCTGACTTTTTATCACCCAATTCTGACTTTATATCACGCAATTCTGACTTTATATCTCATAATTCTGACTTTATATCACGCAATTCTGACTTTATATCACGCAATTCTGACTTTATATCACACAATTCTGACTTTATATCTCGCAATTCTGACTTTATATCTCACAATTCTGACTTTTTATCACCCAATTCTGACTTTATATCACGCAATTCTGACTTTATATCTCATAATTCTGACTTTATATCACGCAATTCTGACTTTATATCTCACAATTCTGACTATATCTCACAATTCTGACTTTATATCACGCAATTCTGACTATATCTCACAATTCTGACTTTATATCACGCAATTCTGACTTTACATCTCACAATTCTGACTTTATATCTCGCAATTCTGACTTTATTTCTCGCAATTCTGACTTTATATCTCACAATTCTGACTTTTTATCACCCAATTCTGACTTTATATCACGCAATTCTGACTTTATATCTCATAATTCTGACTTTATATCACGCAATTCTGACTTTATATCTCACAATTCTGACTATATCACGCAATTCGGACTTTATATCACGCAATTCTGACTTTATATCTCGCAATTCTGATTTTATATCTCGCAGTTCGGACTTTATATCACGCAATTCTGACTTTATATCTCGCAATTCTGACTTTATATCTCACAATTCTGACTTTTTATCACCCAATTCTGACTTTATATCACGCAATTCTGACTTTATATCTCATAATTCTGACTTTATATCACGCAATTCTGACTTTATATCACGCAATTCTGACTTTATATCACACAATTCTGACTTTATATCTCGCAATTCTGACTTTATATCTCACAATTCTGACTTTTTATCACCCAATTCTGACTTTATATCACGCAATTCTGACTTTATATCTCATAATTCTGACTTTATATCACGCAATTCTGACTTTATATCTCACAATTCTGACTTTATATCACGCAATTCTGACTTTATATCACGCAATTCTGACTTTATATCTCGCAATTCTGACTTTATATCTCGCAGTTCGGACTTTATATCTCGCAGTTCGGACTTTATATCTCACAATTCTGACTTTTTATCACCCAATTCTGACTTTATATCACGCAATTCTGACTTTATATCTCATAATTCTGACTTTATATCTCACAATTCTGACTTTTTATCACCCAATTCTGACTTTATATCACGCAATTCTGACTTTATATCTCACAATTCTGACTTTTTATCACCCAATTCTGACTTTATATTACGCAATTCTGACTTTATATCTCATAATTCTGACTTTATATCACGCAATTCTGACTTTATATCTCACAATTCTGACTATATCACGCAATTCTGACTTTATATCTCACGATTCTGACTATATCTCACAATTCTGACTTTATATCTCGCAATTCTGACTTTATATCACGCAATTCTGACTATATCTCACAATTCTGACTTTATATCACGCAATTCTGACTATATCTCACAATTCTGACTTTATATCACGCAATTCTGACTTTACATCTCACAATTCTGACTTTATATCTCGCAATTCTGACTTTATATCTCACAATTCTGACTTTATATCTCGCAATTCTGACTTTATATCTCGCAATTCTGACTTTATATCATGCAATTCCGACTTTATATCTCATAATTCTGACTTTATATCACGTAATTCTCACTTTATATCTCGCAATTCTGACTTTATATTTATATCTTGCAATTCTTTATAACAATTGCGACTTTATATCACACAATTCTCATGTAAACTCGCAATTGTGTGAAAAAAATTGTGTGATTTTTTTCCCCCTTTATTTAGTGGCAGAAACAGGCTTCCATAGTAAACAGAGATTCAATGGACGCTGAAGTCTCTGAGGTGTCATTTAAAAACATCTTCATGTTTCAAAGATGAATGGAAGTTTTTAGAAAGACATGGGCTGTCCATTAGATGACCTCTAGCGTTTAGTGACGCACATTAATGAGAGCTCGTCACAAAAATCCCTGAATCTAAAAGCAGACGGTCATGAAAACACAAATACGGGCACGTGTAAACATCATGGCAGGACATTGAGAGCAGAATCTAATTTACAGTGTCTGATCATCAGGAACACAATGACAGGAACTCTCCAGAGGAACTGACTCGCCGTTTACCGTGTTTTTACTTCTTTCAGTACTGCAGTAAGTCCATGTGAGGCTCCTGGTCCAGGGTTAGAGGTTTATGGGTAACACATCATAAGAGGCTTGACTGCGAGTTCAGGCTCATATGAGCAGAGAGACGGTCCTGATTAACCCTATAACGCCTGCTGTATCATATTCTGATTCACACATCTCTATTTCCTCTAATGATGAACACGATCTGATAAACCTGTCGCACACGATCTCCTCAGTCCTTCTGTCTCTGACTGATAGTTTAGACTCTTTTATCCAGTAAAAGTCTTTCAGTATAATTGTACAAACGTCCTCCTTCAGCTCGAGCTTCACGAGTCTTTCTGTGTCAAATCTGCCCTGATTTATCAAGCAAACGCAAGAATAACTTTCATATTGTTAGTAATATTTCAGCTGGACTGAAGCAGCTTCCCTTTACGTGATTATCATATATCATTTATTATCATAATCATGCGTATCAAATATGATCAACAGGCTTTTGAGGAAGGTTTATTGGTTCATCTCTCAATCATCATTATATTGCATTGCATTATGCATATGGTTTAAAACTACAGAGCTTTGATCATAAACTAAGCATTTAAATATCATCATACTAAGACATATTATAGGCAGATATTGATATTTATATGCATTTTATGTCAGTATCTGCAATAATGTTTAAAAGATCTTATTGATTTACATTATAAGCATCAGAATTTCATCTTTGTATCCATTTTAATATCAGCATCTGCAGCAAATTGCATATTTTTGCCCAGTTTGGGTCTCTGAATAAATCTGAGCTGCTTTTTCCTCCATATTCTCACTTTATCAGACTATATCAGCTATACTCCTTTTTATAAACAGTTTAATATTGAAAGCATGAAAGTATTTATTACTTTAATGAGCTCATTGTTTCTGCCTAATTATTACATTGTATAAATTAATACATTTTTCGCTAACTGTGATTTTGTATATGTACATTTCTGAAATACATAACTCAGACAGTTTCCTCTGATGACAGATGACTGTAAACTGTAATGTGGACTCGAATTGAATTAATAAACTGTTCAATTATTTTTTAAAAAGTAGATGTCTCAGTTTCGTTTCATGAGTCAGGCCGTACAGGGTTAATGGAGAACAGACAGGAATCTCTTATATCTGTTATCTCTCCACGGCTCTCGACAGAAGAGGAAGTTTTGGAGAGCATCACTCGAAGCCACAGAAGATAAACACAGAATATATGAAGAACACAACTTTATTACAGCAGAACACACACACACACTGAGTGAACGTGGAGCCGCCCAGCGATACCTGCAGGTTTACACCAGTTGGCTGGAGTTCACCGGGAGTTCAGGGCAGATGTTTGCCAGGTCTCTCGCTCTGCAGGAAAGCTAAATGGCTTCCGGCTCCACATGGGGTCGGCCCGAGACACAGGGTCACGATGTCTGAGGGGAAGCCGTCCTTCAGCAGGATCCCTCGCTCTCGCTGGCAGTCCAGATCCGATATAAACCCGTACCAGTAGATGACCAGACCCGGACCAAACCTGCACACACACCGGCACACGTTACGCTTTATGAACAACTTAACCATGTTTAAATAAAGCAGTGACATTTTTTATCCAGCTTTCAATGTTGTTTATGTGTGTATGTGGTGTTTTTAATATGCTGTAAGACACACATGTGTAAGTTCATAAGTCGACAGCATTGCTGAGTATTTTCTGCTTAAAACTGCAGTGAACCAAAGACAGTCTCAAAAACACGGTGTGAAATCGCTGGTGTTTCTGACGTCACAAACGACCTTGTAACCAATCAGATCAACGTGTGCTCGTCAACCGGTGGATCTCTGAGTGAGTGAGTGAGTGGAGGCGGGGATCATTTGCATATTCATAAAACCCCGCATACTAAATGAGGCAAGA
Source organism: Meda fulgida (assembly GCA_030578275.1). NCBI lineage: Eukaryota > Metazoa > Chordata > Actinopteri > Cypriniformes > Leuciscidae > Meda > Meda fulgida. The sequence continues at coordinate 1,715,969 of CM060632.1, read as the reverse complement.
GTGTCGAGTTACATTCAAGATATTTTAAGGCATGAAAAACAATTAAATATGTAATTGTGTTGTTCAAAGATGAGTTTTAAGGGATGCAATGATTGACTACAGCGGGACTTTAACATCAGGTAACTGTTAGTAATCCAATTGACAACGACTCGCTGTTCAGTTCTGCTCGTGCGGTCATGAACGATCCATGAGTGAATCAGTTTAGAAGATGTGCTTAAACTGAACTGTTGAAAATCTCAGTCTCACGCAGACTTTTGACTGACAGTGTAAAGTCTGATCCTCACTGGAAGATCCAGTGGATTGGATTGTGCCGTAAACACGGTTTTGTTCTTCATTTCCGCCAAATCATCCACTTTTATCAACAGTACAGAGCCATATTTCAACCAGAATATAATATTCTTTATGTTTGTAGCAACATATTAATCACAACTTTAGATAATGTCTGTGTGTTAGAAACTGAACATTGTGGAAGTTTTTGTATTTTAATGTATTACTCTGTGTTTTTATTGTGTTATGGATCCCCCTGAGTCTGACATAAAGTTTATACAGATAACCCTCAATACGGTAAAAAAAAAATAAAAAAAAAATCTGTAGATTTACAATAATCTGGGGATTATAAACAAGATTATTTTGAAAAAGGGATAAAACCATGAGGGAATATATTAATTTTAATTGAGGTTTAACCCAGGTTTATTGCAGCTACTGTAACATCCGACCGGATGACATACAGGCGTGCTCTTCTACTGACTGCTGGGTTTGGATGAGGTCAGAAGAATCTGAAGGAAAACAAGAAGTTCATGAACACATTGGATGTCACGGGGGTCTGAAAAGAGTTGAGAAGACGAGAGAACGAGCTTCAGGAGCAGATAACAGCACCGGTGGCGAAGGGTTCAGGGTTTAATGCACGCGCTCGTAATCCCTGAGGGAGGCGTCCAAACACTGAAGGCAAAAACACAAAGGCCACTGCATGTACTTCAATGCAAAGCTTCCATAAATAAAGGCATAAATGGACACAGGGCTCCAATTATAATCGAGGTCTATTATGTGGGACACCGTTTCGCCACCTCAATCTGGCACAAGTATCGCTCAGGGGAAGTCAGTGATCTTCCAATAAACATCTAAATGCGTAACGAGTCGGTGAAATTGTTTGTGAAATGTAGCTAATTTGTGTGGCGTTGGCGTTGGCTTTGGAGAGACTGGGACGCCGCTGAGACACGCTGCCATTAGCGTAACGAGCGCACGCTTCTGAGTTTAAAGCAGGTGCCATGCTGGTTAAAAAGGCATTTTAATGAGAGTGCAGCACTTAAGAACAAAAAGCTGAAAGGAGGTGCTGAGAGAGTGAGCCGGCGTTTGAGAGGCCTCCTCCCCGTCAATGCACACACATAATCACGGCGTAATTGAATAACTAATTACAGCTCTCTGTGGTGTCATCTCAGATCCTGCAGCTTCCAGAGGACACCTTTCTCCATCTAAACACACTGCATTGACACCATCTAAACACACTGCACTGAACCCTTTCTCCATCAAAACACACTGCACTGGACCCCTTTCTCCAACTAAACGCACTGCACTGAACCCTTTCTCCATCAAAATGCACTGCACTGACCCCTTTCTCCATCTAAACACACTGCACTGAACACTTTCTCCATCTAAACGCACTGCACTGACCCCTTTCTCCATCTAAACGCACTGCACTGACCCCTTTCTCCATCTAAACGCACTGCACTGAACCCTTTCTCCATCAAAATGCACTGCACTGAACCCTTTCTCCATCTAAACACACTGCACTGACCCCTTTCTCCATCAAAATGCACTGCACTGAACCCTTTCTCCATCTAAACGCACTGCACTGAACCCTTTCTCCATCTAAACACACTGCACTGAACCTTTCTCCATCTAAACGCACTGCACTGACACCTTTCTCCATCTAAACACACTGCACTGAACCCCTTTCTCCATCTAAACGCACTGCACTGACACTTTTCTCCATCTAAACGCACTGCACTGAACCCTTTCTCCATCTAAACGCACTGCACTGAACCCTTTCTCCATCTAAACGCACTGCATTGACCCCTTTCGCCATCTAAACACACTGCACTGACCCCTTTCTCCATCTAAACGCACTGCACTGAACCCTTTCTCCATCTAAACGCACTGAATTGACCCCTTTCTCCATCTAAACACACTGCACTGAACCCCTTTCTCCATCTAAACGCACTGCACTGAACCCCTTTCTCCATCTAAACGCACTGCACTGACACTTTTCTCCATCTAAACGCACTGCACTGCACCCTTTCTCCATCTAAACACACTGCACTGAACCCTTTCTCCATCTAAACACACTGCACTGACACTTTTCTCCATCTAAACACACTGCACTGAACCCTTTCTCCATCTAAACACAATGCACTGAACCCTTTCTCCATCTAAACGCACTGCACTGACTCTTTTCTCCATCTAAACACACTGCACTGAACCCCTTTCTCCATCTAAACGCACTGCACTGAACCCTTTCTCCATCTAAACGCACTGCACCGAACCTTTCTCCATATAAACACACTGTACTGAACCCTTTCTCCATCTAAACGCACTGCACTGAACCCTTTCTCCATCTAAACACACTCCACTGACAATTTTCTCCATCTAAACACACTGCACTGAACCCTTTCTCCATCTAAACACACTGCACTGAACCCTTTCTCCATCTAAACGCACTGCACTGAACCCCTTTCTCCATCTAAACGCAGTGCACTGAACCCCTTTCTCCATCTAAACGCACTGCACTGAACCCCTTTCTCCATCTAAACGCACTGCACCGAACCTTTCTCCATCTAAACACACTGCACCGAACCTTTCTCCATCTAAACACACTGTACTGAACCCTTTCTCCATCTAAACGCACTGCACTGAACCCTTTCTCCATCTAAACGCACTGCACTGACACTTTTCTCCATCTAAACACACTGCACTGAACCCTTTCTCCATCTAAACACACTGCACTGACACTTTTCTCCATCTAAACACACTGCACTGAACCCTTTCTCCATCTAAACACACTGCACTGAACACTTTCTCCATCTAAACGCACTGCACTGACACTTTTCTCCATCTAAACACACTGCACTGAACCCTTTCTCCATCTAAACACACTGCACTGACACTTTTCTCCATCTAAACACACTGCACTGAACCCTTTCTCCATCTAAACACACTGCACTGAACCCTTTCTCCATCTAAACGCACTGCACTGACACTTTTCTCCATCTAAACACACTGCACTGAACCCTTTCTCCATCTAAACACACTGCACTGAACCCTTTCTCCATCTAAACGCACTGCACTGACACTTTCCTCCATCTAAACGCACTGCACAGAACCCCTTTCTCCATCTAAACACACTGCACTGAACCCCTTTCTCCATCTAAACGCACTGCACTGAACCCCTTTCTCCATCTAAACGCACTGCACTGAACCCCTTTCTCCATCTAAACGCACTGCACTGAACCCTTTCTCCATCTAAACGCACTGCACTGAACCCTTTCTCCATCTAAACGCACTGCATTGAACCCTTTCTCCATCTAAACGCATTGCATTGACCCCTTTCTCCATCTAAACGCACTGCACTGAACCCTTTCTCCATCTAAACACACTGCACTGAACCCTTTCTCCATCTAAACGCACTGCAACGAACCTTTCTCCATCTAAACCAACTGCACTGACACTTTTCTCCATCTAAACACACTGCACTGAACCCTTTCTCCATCTAAACGCACTGCACTGACACTTTTCTCCATCTAAACACACTGCACTGAACCCTTTCTCCATCTAAACACACTGCACTGACACTTTTCTCCATCTAAACACACTGCACTGAACCCTTTCTCCATCTAAACACACTGCACTGAACCCTTTCTCCATCTAAACGCACTGCACTGACACTTTTCTCCATCTAAACACACTGCACTGAACCCTTTCTCCATCTAAACACACTGCACTGAACCCTTTCTCCATCTAAACACACTGCACTGAACCCTTTCTCCATCTAAACACACTGCACTGACACTTTTCTCCATCTAAACACACTGCACTGAACCCTTTCTCCATCTAAACACAATGCACTGAACCCTTTCTCCATCTAAACGCACTGCACTGACTCTTTTCTCCATCTAAACACACTGCACTGAACCCTTTCTCCATCTAAACACACTGCACTGAACCCTTTCTCCATCTAAACACACTGCACTGAACCCCTTTCTCCATCTAAACGCACTGCACTGAACCCTTTCTCCATCTAAACGCACTGCACCGAACCTTTCTCCATCTAAACACACTGTACTGAACCCTTTCTCCATCTAAACGCACTGCACTGAACCCTTTCTCCATCTAAACACACTCCACTGACACTTTTCTCCATCTAAACACACTGCACTGAACCCTTTCTCCATCTAAACACACTGCACTGACACTTTTCTCCATCTAAACACACTGCACTGAACCCTTTCTCCATCTAAACACACTGCACTGAACCCTTTCTCCATCTAAACGCACTGCACTGACACTTTTCTCCATCTAAACACACTGCACTGAACCCTTTCTCCATCTAAACACACTGCACTGACACGTTTCTCCATCTAAACACACTGCACTGAACCCTTTCTCCATCTAAACACACTGCACTGAACCCTTTCTCCATCTAAACGCACTGCACTGACACTTTTCTCCATCTAAACACACTGCACTGAACCCTTTCTCCATCTAAACACACTGCACTGAACCCTTTCTCCATCTAAACGCACTGCACTGACACTTTCCTCCATCTAAACGCACTGCACTGAGCCCCTTTCTCCATCTAAACACACTGCACTGACCCCTTTCTCCATCTAAACACTGCACTGAACCCCTTTCTCCATCTAAACCCACTGCACTGACCCCTTTCTCCATCTAAACACACTGCACTGAACCCCTTTCTCCATCTAAACCCACTGCACTGACCCCTTTCTCCATCTAAACACACTGCACTGAACCCCTTTCTCCATCTAAACACACTGCACTGAACCCTTTCTCCATCTAAACGCACTGCACTGAACCCTTTCTCCATCTAAACGCACTGCACTGAACCCCTTTCTCCATCTAAACACACTGCACTGAACCCTTTCTCCATCTAAACGCACTGCACTGAACCATTTCTCCATCTAAACGCACTGCACCGAACCTTTCTCCATCTAAACGCACTGCACTGACACCTTTCTCCATCTAAACACACTGCACTGAACCCTTTCTCCATCTAAACGCACTGCACTGACACTTTTCTCCATCTAAACACACTGCACTGAACCCTTTCTCCATCTAAACGCACTGCACCGAACCTTTCTCCATCTAAACGCACTACACTGACACCTTTCTCCATCTAAACGCACTGCACTGAACCCCTTTCTCCATCTAAACACACTGCACTGAACCCCTTTCTCCATCTAAACGCACTGCACTGAACCCTTTCTCCATCTAAACGCACTGCACCCTTTCTCCATCTAAACGCACTGCACTGAACCCTTTCTCCATCTAAACGCACTGCACTGACACTTTTCTCCATCTAAACACACTGCACTGAACCCCTTTCTCCATCTAAACACACTGCACTGAACCCCTTTCTCCATCTAAACGCACTGCACTGAACCCTTTCTCCATCTAAACGCATTGCACTGAACCCTTTCTCCATCTAAACGCACTGCACTGACACTTTTCTCCATCTAAACACACTGCACTGAACCCTTTCTCCATCTAAACGCACTGCACTGAACCATTTCTCCATCTAAACGCACTGCACCGAACCTTTCTCCATCTAAACGCACTGCACTGACACCTTTCTCCATCTAAACACACTGCACTGAACCCTTTCTCCATCTAAACGCACTGCACTGACACTTTTCTCCATCTAAACACACTGCACTGAACCCTTTCTCCATCTAAACGCACTGCACCGAACCTTTCTCCATCTAAACGCACTACACTGACACCTTTCTCCATCTAAACGCACTGCACTGAACCCCTTTCTCCATCTAAACACACTGCACTGAACCCCTTTCTCCATCTAAACGCACTGCACTGAACCCTTTCTCCATCTAAACGCACTGCACCCTTTCTCCATCTAAACGCACTGCACTGAACCCTTTCTCCATCTAAACGCACTGCACTGACACTTTTCTCCATCTAAACACACTGCACTGAACCCCTTTCTCCATCTAAACACACTGCACTGAACCCCTTTCTCCATCTAAACGCACTGCACTGAACCCTTTCTCCATCTAAACGCACTGCACCGAACCTTTCTCCATCTAAACGCACTGCACTGAACCCTTTCTCCATCTAAACACACTGCACTGAACCCTTTCTCCATCTAAACGCACTGCACCGAACCTTTCTCCATCTAAACGCACTGCACTGACACCTTTCTCCAACTAAACACACTGCTTCAGGCTTTTCTCACCTGAGACATCTGAAAGTGACGTTCATGACCAGACTAAATAAAAATTGTCCTTCAGTTTCAGAAATCAGAAATGTTATTTTTGTCAAATCATGCATTCTTGTTGCTTGAGCAATATTGACATTCTGAAGTGGCTCCACATGAATGAAGTTCACTCTTAAGTTACATTGCATCTCTTTCTGCTCACCTGTGCAATATTCTGATAAAGTTGCAGGGGTTTTCCTCACAATATGTTGCCAAAAAGTTGAAAATATATTAATTATAACTTTGCACAGTCACAGTAAGTGTTTCTAGCATGTGTTAGTGAGCATATATTTGTGTATTTTAAAGTCGCGATGAAACAGAAGTAGAAACAGATCTTTTCTCATGTATCACAACAAACTTCTGAGAGTAATATATTATTTAAAAAAAATAGGGTGGGGCTTGATGCTATACATTGGTTGTTGATTGGATGTTGAGATTTGAGTTTGGCTCTCTGAAGTGTATGCAAATGAACTTGCAGGGGGCGGGGTTTAAGAGCAGCGAATGATTGAAGAATTGTGCATACATCACCAAAGAGAAGATCGACACTTCACAGAAAGACCCATATAAAAATTACCAGGTAAAGAAGAAAAAAATGAAACCTGCATGTATAATTAATTCATTTAACGATCAATGAGAGGCATTTATAGGGTATAGATAGGGTGCGTTTTAGAGTGTTAACTTCTTCCATCCGCCTGAAGGGGGTTTACTCTGAGATAACAACCAGCTGGATGTACACCATCCCGCTTATTACACGGCTACTTGCCACATATGGTAAGTAAATAATTAAACACAAAATATTGATCTGAGTTGTATCTTATAATCCAACAAAAAACAGTGTAACCATAAATGAAAACTATTCCAGACCCGATTGGCGTTGCGTCATGACATAATATGTGACGGCGTACAATCAAGCTACAATCAAGTATTCCACAGAGCCATGTAATAATGTTATTTATATCATCATATCATCCAGCCCTAAAACTTGTGTAGTTTTATTGTCAGTGTTTTTTTAAAACATCCATTTATGCAGAATATACAATGGTAAATATTTAATTGATGAGTTGACAATACAATATATAACAATACAATATATAGGGCATGATTTTACACCTAAATTCAGCATATTGACTGAAAATTAACCTTTCTCTGCCTGGATTCAGTTGTTTCTGCAGTTGTTTTCGCCGCGATCATTTGCTGCCGCTCAGTGTTTCTGCCTCTCAGTGTTTCTGCCGCTCAGTGTTTCTGCCTCTCAGTGTTTCTGCCGCTCAGTGTTTCTGCCCCTCAGTGTTTCTGCCCCTCAGTGTTTCTGCCGCTCAGTGTTTCTGCCCCTCAGTGTTTCTGCCGCTCAGTGTTTCTGCCCCTCAGTGTTTCTGCGGCTCAGTGTTTCTGCCGCTCAGTGTTTCTGCCGCTCAGTGTTTCTGCCGCTCAGTGTTTCTGCCGCTCAGTGTTTCTGCCGCCGCTCAGTGTTTCTGCCGCCGCTCAGTGTTTCTGCCGCCGCTCAGTGTTTCTGCCCCTCAGTGTTTCTGCCGCTCAGTGTTTCTGCCGCTCAGTGTTTCTGCCCCTCAGTGTTTCTGCCCCTCAGTGTTTCTGCCGCTCAGTGTTTCTGCCCCTCAGTGTTTCTGCCGCTCAGTGTTTCTGCCCCTCAGTGTTTCTGCCGCTCAGTGTTTCTGCCGCTCAGTGTTTCTGCCGCTCAGTGTTTCTGCCGCTCAGTGTTTCTGCCGCTCAGTGTTTCTGCCGCTCAGTGTTTCTGCCGCTCAGTGTTTCTGCCGCTCAGTGTTTCTGCCGCTCAGTGTTTCTGCGGCTCAGTGTTTCTGCCGCTCAGTGTTTCTGCCGCTCAGTGTTTCTGCGGCTCAGTGTTTCTGCCGCTCAGTGTTTCTGCCCCTCAGTGTTTCTGCCGCTCAGTGTTTCTGCCGCTCAGTGTTTCTGCCGCTCAGTGTTTCTGCCGCTCAGTGTTTCTGCCGCTCAGTGTTTCTGCCGCTCAGTGTTTCTGCCGCTCAGTGTTTCTGCCGCTCAGTGTTTCTGCCGCTCAGTGTTTCTGCCGCTCAGTGTTTCTGCCCCTCAGTGTTTCTGCCCCTCAGTGTTTCTGCCGCTCAGTGTTTCTGCCGCTCAGTGTTTCTGCCGCTCAGTGTTTCTGCCGCTCAGTGTTTCTGCCCCTCAGTGTTTCTGCCGCTCAGTGTTTCTGCCGCTCAGTGTTTCTGCCGCTCAGTGTTTCTGCCGCTCTGTGTTTCTGCCGCTCAGTGTCTCTGCCGCTCAGTGTTTCTGCCGCTCAGTGTTTCTGCCGCTCAGTGTTTCTGCCGCTCAGTGTTTCTGCCGCTCTGTGTTTCTGCAGCTCAGTGTCTCTGCCCCTCAGTGTTTCTGCCGCTCAGTGTTTCTGCCGCTCAGTGTTTCTGCCGCTCAGTGTTTCTAAGGCTCAGTGTTTCTGCCCCTCAGTGTTTCTGCCCCTCAGTGTTTCAGTATTTCTGCCGCTCAGTGTTTCTGCCCCTCAGTGTTTCAGTATTTCTGCCGCTCAGTGTTTCTGCCCCTCAGTGTTTCAGTATTTCTGCCGCTCAGTGTTTCTGCCGCTCAGTGTTTCTGCCCCTCAGAGTGTTTCAGTGTTTCTGCCGCTCAGTGTTTCTGCCCCTCAGAGTGTTTCAGTGTTTCTGCCGCTCAGTGTTTCTGCCAATCAAGAGTTTCTGCCGCTCAGTGTTTCTGCCGCTCAGTGTTTCTGCCGCTCAGTGTTTCTGCCGCTCAGTGTTTCTGCCCCTCAGAGTGTTTCAGTGTTTCTGCCCCTCAGAGTGTTTCAGTGTTTCTGCCGCTCAGTGTTTCTGCCCCTCAGAGTGTTTCAGTGTTTCTGCCGCTCAGTGTTTCTGCCAATCAAGAGTTTCTGCCGCTCAGTGTTTCTGCCGCTCAGTGTTTCTGCCCCTCAGAGTGTTTCAGTGTTTCTGCCCCTCAGAGTGTTTCAGTGTTTCTGCCCCTCAGAGTGTTTCAGTGTTTCTGCCGCTCAGTGTTTCTGCCCCTCAGAGTGTTTCAGTGTTTCTGCCGCTCAGTGTTTCTGCCGCTCAGTGTTTCTGCCGCTCAGTGTTTCTGCCGCTCAGTGTTTCTGCCGCTCAGTGTTTCTGCCGCTCAGTGTTTCTGCCGCTCAGTGTTTCTGCCGCTCAGTGTTTCTGCCGCTCAGTGTTTCTGCCGCTCAGTGTTTCTGCCGCTCAGTGTTTCTGCCGCTCAGTGTTTCTGCCGCTCAGTGTTTCTGCCGCTCAGTGTTTCTGCCGCTCAGTGTTTCTGCCGCTCAGTGTTTCTGCCGCTCAGTGTTTCTGCCGCTCAGTGTTTCTGCCGCTCAGTGTTTCTGCCGCTCAGTGTTTCTGCCTCTCAGTGTTTCTGCCGCTCAGTCTTTCTGCCGCTCAGTCTTTCTGCCGCTCAGTCTTTCTGCCGCTCAGTCTTTCTGCCGCTCAGTCTTTCTGCCGCTCAGTCTTTCTGCCGCTCAGTCTTTCTGCCGCTCAGTCTTTCTGCCGCCGCTCAGTGTTTCTGCCGCCGCTCAGTGTTTCTGTCGCCGCTGAGTGTTTCTGCTGCCGCTCAGTGTTTCTGCCGCCGCTCAGTGTTTCTGCCGCTCAGTGTTTCTGCCTCTCACTGTTTCTGCCAATCAAGTGTTTCTGCCAATCAAGTGTTTCTGCCAATCAAGTGTTTTTGCCGCTCAGTGTTTCAGTGTTTCTGCTGCTCAGTGTTTCTGCCGCTCAGTGTTTCCGCCCCTCAGTGTTTCCGCCCCTCAGTGTTTCCGCCGCTCAGTGTTTCTGCCCCTCAGTGTTTCTGCCGCTCAGCGTTTCTGCCTCAGTGTTTCTGCCGCTCAGTGTTTCTGCCCCTCAGTGTTTCTGCCCCTCAGTGTTTCAGTGTTTCTGCCGCTCAGTGTTTCTGCCGCTCAGTGTTTCTGCCCCTCAGAGTGTTTCAGTGTTTCTGCCGCTCAGTGTTTCTGCCCCTCAGAGTGTTTCAGTGTTTCTGCCGCTCAGTGTTTCTGCCAATCAAGAGTTTCTGCCGCTCAGTGTTTCTGCCGCTCAGTGTTTCTGCCGCTCAGTGTTTCTGCCCCTCAGAGTGTTTCAGTGTTTCTGCCCCTCAGAGTGTTTCAGTGTTTCTGCCGCTCAGTGTTTCTGCCGCTCAGTGTTTCTGCCGCTCAGTGTTTCTGCCCCTCAGAGTGTTTCAGCCGCTCAGTGTTTCTGCCGCTCAGTGTTTCTGCCGCTCAGTGTTTCTGCCCCTCAAGTGTTTCTGCCGCTCAGTGTTTCTGCCGCTCAGTGTTTCTGCCGCTCAGTGTTTCTGCCCCTCAAGTGTTTCTGCCGCTCAGTGTTTCAGTGTTTCTGCCGCTCAGTGTTTCTGCCGCTCAGTGTTTCTGCCGCTCAGTGTTTCTGCCGCTCAGTGTTTCTGCCGCTCAGTGTTTCTGCCGCTCAGTGTTTCTGCCGCTCAGTGTTTCTGCCGCTCAGTGTTTCTGCCGCTCAGTGTTTCTGCCGCTCAGTGTTTCAGCCGCTCAGTGTTTCAGTGTTTCTGCCGCTCAGTGTTTCTGCCGCTCAGTGTTTCTGCCGCTCAGTGTTTCTGCCGCTCAGTGTTTCAGTGTTTCTGCCGCTCAGTGTTTCTGCCTCTCAGTGTTTCTGCCACTCAGTGTTTCTGTCAATCAAGTGTTTCTGCCGTTCAGTGTTTCAGCCGCTCAGTGTTTCTGCCGCTCAGTGTTTCTGCCGCTCAGTGTTTCTGCCGCTCAGTGTTTCTGCCGCTCAGTGTTTCTGCCGCTCAGTGTTTCTGCCGCTCAGTGTTTCAGTGTTTCTGCCGCTCAGTGTCTCTGCCCCTCAGTGTTTCTGCCGCTCAGTGTTTCTGCCGCTCAGTGTTTCAGTGTTTCTGCCGCTCAGTGTTTCTGCCTCTCAGTGTTTCTGCCACTCAGTGTTTCTGTCAATCAAGTGTTTCTGCCGTTCAGTGTTTCAGCCGCTCAGTGTTTCTGCCGCTCAGTGTTTCTGCCGCTCAGTGTTTCTGCCGCTCAGTGTTTCTGCCGCTCAGTGTTTCTGCCGCTCAGTGTTTCTGCCAGTCAAGTGTTTCTGCCACTCAGTCTTTCTGCCACTCAGTCTTTCTGACACTCAGTCTTTCTGCCACTCAGTCTTTCTGCCACTCAAGTGTTTCTGCAAGCTGACGTTGACGTCACGCGCATAACCTCCATTCTGTTAAATCATAGGATGCAAGCTTGGTATGGGAACCTTTCAGTTCAGTCAAAATCACACGAGGCACAGTGGTTTCACATACTGAAAGTGAATTGGTAAAAAGCCAACCTGATGGCTTCATGATCCAGACTGAACCTGGAGCTCATAATATGAAGGGACTCACTGGTGACTCAATGGTCAGAAAGGGCTTCCTCTCCTCTCAGCTGGTGATTAATCAGTGTTTATTTATAGGGCTTGAACCAGGTCGCAGGGGGCGAGAGAGAGAGAGAGAGGCTCAAGGCCAATATCAGCACGCTAACCAGCGTCTCGCATATTTCCCTGTCCAGCCCGAGGGCCAGCGTTCAGCAACACGATCACGATAACGAAAGGCCTTCGCACAAACAGGATGTTTAAAGAGAGAAAGAGACATGGCCTCCAACGGACGACGATAAATAAACAATGTGTCCTACTCCATAAATATCACAAGGTGAACATCCTGACATCCTTGGTTTCGTTCTGTTCAAGCTGTTGTTCCTGAAGACCCGCCAATGAGCAAAACACAATCGCTGTGATTACGCCGTAAAGAGCCAGCAATCTTCCTTCAGGTATAACTCTACACGACATGTTTATGCTTCTTGCTGATGAGGTTTCAATCCGGTAGTGAGGTTGTTTATTTAACCCAGCATAATGGGTTGATTCATTTTCACTATAGTACTAGCTTTTTTTTTTCTTTTTACTCCACACATGAATACATTTTTACGGATTAACTTAAATCCTCTAAACTAAAAAAAAAAAAAAACTCCACACAACCACTGGTTAGCATGATAATTCCTTTCATATTTTAGATCATATTTTACAGTATAACATATTTTAGAATACATATTGCATACATTTAAGCTCATTTAACAAATTTTAGAAGTAAAAATGAAAACATTTGGAAGTAATTCAAGTGTAATCGACCAGTCTCTGTTGTCCCGTTCACTACATGCAGGGAGTTTACACCTTGGTTAACTTCAAATTCAAGGACCTTTCAAGGACTTTCCAGGTCCAATACACTCAAATTCAAGGACTTAATGTGGGGACACGCTTCTTATGTCCAACAACAAACGTTGAGGTTCCATTGTAGTAGTTTTGTGTGTTTGAACATCATGGCAACGTACAATACAAAGTACCTCACATGGGAAACACTTAACATAACGCGTAAATGCCTGTGAGTAACGTAAATCAAGCGAGCTAGTGTGCATAGGCCACAAAGTGATGGCAGAAAAACACATTAGCAGACTGAAGGGACTACTATGGAACTTTTTTCCAGAAAACTTCTTGCACGAAATTAATTCAAGCACTTTCAAGGACCTGTATCTATGTGCGTTTATTTTCAAAAACTTTCCAGGGCCTTGCATTTTTTTCAGATTCACAAACTTTCAAGGATTTGAAGGACCTGTGGGAACCCAAGCATGTTATGTAAGGCATCAGGCGTTTCCATCACGCGAAAAGATCGACTCGAAAAAAAACCCCTGTATTTTGACGAAGACAATTAGACGGAGCTGCACTGCTCTCTCCTGAAGAGGTCATAAAAAAACCTGCAATTCTTTACACAAAAACTAACACAAACACTGGGTTTTTACATCTGAACCAGGATCTGGGTTACACAAAAACTAACCCAAACACTGGGTTGTTACGTCTGACACAGGGTCTGGGTTACACAAAAACAACGCGAACACTGGGTTGTTACGTCTGACACAGGAAATGGGTTACACAAAAAATACCCAAACACTGGGTTGTTACGTCTGACACAGGATCTGGGTTACACAAAAATTAGCCAAACACTGGGTTGTTACGTCTGACACAGGACATGGGTTAAACAAACACTACCCAAACACTAGGTTGTTACATCTGACCCAGGATCTGTGTTACACAAAAACTACCCAAACACTGGGTTGTTACGTCTGACACAGGATCTGGGTTACACAAAAACAACGCGAACACTGGGTTGTTACGTCTGACACAGGAAATGGGTTACACAAAAAATACCCAAACACTGGGTTGTTACGTCTGACACAGGATCTGGGTTACACAAAAATTACCCAAACACTGGGTTGTTACGTCTGACACAGGACATGGGTTACACAAAAACTACCCAAACACTAGGTTGTTACGTCTGACCCAGGATCTGTGTTACACAAAAACTACCCAAACACTGGGTTGTTACGTCTGACACAGGATCTGGGTTACACAAAAACTACCCAAACACTGGGTTGTTACGTCTGACCCAGGATCTGGGTTACACAAAAACTACCCAAATACTGGGTTGTTATGTCTGACACAGGATCTGGGTTACACAAAAACAACGCGAACACTGGGTTGTTACGTCTGACCCAGGATCTGTGTTACACAAAAACTACCCAAACACTGGGTTGTTACGTCTGACCCAGGATCTGTGTTACACAAAAACTACCCAAACACTGGGTTGTTACGTCTGACCCAGGATCTGGGTTACACAAAAACTACCCAAATACTGGGTTGTTATGTCTGACACAGGATCTGGGTTACACAAAAACAACGCGAACACTGGGTTGTTACGTCTGACCCAGGATCTGTGTTACACAAAAACTACCCAAACACTGGGTTGTTACGTCTGACCCAGGATCTGTGTTACACAAAAACTACCCGAACACTGGGTTGTTATGTCTGACCCAGGATCTGGGTTAGACAAAAACAACGCGAACACTGGGTTGTTACGTCTGACACAGGACCTGGGTTACACAAAAACTACCCAAACACTGGGTTGTTACGTCTGACCCAGGATCTGGGTAGAAAAAAACAACCCAATAAATTTTAGAGTGTGTTTTGTCACTGCTGAACCCGGACGTGAGCTGGCCGTTCAGGAGGAAGTGAAATTTACCTTGAGTGGTAAAGCTATTAAAGCAGGATTAAAGTGCTCAATCTAAAAGCCTGGGAAACACCCGTGACCCTGCGGACTCGAAGCGCTCTGGGCCTTTACAGCTCACGTCTCATTTAGTCCCATCAGGGGCGGCTAACGGCCCCTCGAACCCTGAACCGCCACACATATTGATAAGCTCATTAATGCGTCAGGATAAGAGGGCCGCTCTATCTGCCATGTGGCCGTAATTGCATAAATCTGTTGGGTGCTCATTATCTGGTGCGTATGGATTAATGATAGCCAGGCTATCGGTGAGGTGAGACCCAATAAACGCCTGACCTGTGTGTGATAATGACTGTGGAGATGGCACTTCCAGATTTAGCCACATCATTTCCTCCGCAATGACAGCATGGAGAGCTTGGAAGGTGCCGGCACACAGAAGTGAAAACTGAGGAAAGGTGAATATGCAGATCACGAACCTTCGCTCCACAAAAGTATTATATAGCGTCCAAAAATGATGTCCGGAATAGGATATTTGTTTTTAAATGACTCAAGTTTGATTAAACCAAATATGAGTAATCAGATATACATGAAATATGTTTTTTTTTTTTTAAATATGAGGGAAGAACAGAACACTAAACTGGGTTAAGGTATTTATCTGACAAAATTATTGGGCAAAAAAGGCAAACTACAGATACAGGTTTAATTTTACTATGCAAAAAAAAAAAAAAAAAAATTAGAAAAAGCTTAGAAAAACAAAGCTGATGCGAAACACATTGACTACAACATAATCAGTTATTAATATTTTGCTGGTTCATTACTACATTTTATGATAGCCTGGCAAAAAATGATCTCTCACAATTTGGCATGTGTCATTGCGTTGTCATCACATATAAAACAATCAACTCTAACTACGCTAATATATATATATATATATATATATATATATATACACACACACACACACTAACTTTCAATCATGATTCATATTAATGTTCAAAAACTGTAATACAGTCGTTTTTATTGTATAGCAACAATAACAATACAAAACAATTCTGTAACAGAGGGACTTTGAATACAGTTTGAATAATATTGCATAAAACAAATGTATAAAAGCATTGTTTTTGCATTGTTGTTATGAGCATTTGGGGTTATTTCTTATATTTCCTTCTGATTTCGGGGTGAAACAGGTTTCAAGAGAAACTCAAGAAGTTTGACACATGCAGAAATCCCTCCAGCGATAGATGCATGAAACGAATAAACGAGGGAAAGCGTGCTGAAATCTCACAGATGAGGCCATTACAGGCTGAGAGGAAAATGTGTTTCTGACAGTCTCTGATCCTGAAGAAGAGCTGGTCAGATGAAGATCCGTGATAAAGCGAGTCCTGGTCAGATCTGACTAGAGGAAGCTCCCCGAAGGGCCGAGGGCTCGTAAGAGGCTGACCTCTGGCCTCAGATCGAGTTTCGGGTGACCTGAGGTTCAGCGCTACTTTCATCATATAAACACGTGAAAGCTTTCATTACGCAAATTCATTAACAGACTCTTTACATTACAGCACAGATATGATGCATGGATGCTCCATAATAAAACTAAAAGCCCAGTTCAAAATGCAGAAAAAAAAGAATTAAAGTTATTTTAAAAAACAGTACAATCAATTAGTCAAGACAAATGGGTAAAGAGCCCTTGGTTTCCAGAGGAGATGATCCCGTGGTCTGGGATTACCAGCTCCTGTAACCTGTTACGCTGAACTCCCAGCAGTCCCAGTGGATAATTAGCCCTCTCTCTGGGGACATCAACACAAATCCCTCAAACGGCCAGCATTCGGTGGTGGCGTCTAATCCCGCTCTTAACCCGGATCACTAATGTGTTTCCAATTAGTGTAGCGCTGGGTCTGTAATCAGCAGAGTAACCCGAGAGCAGGAGCCTGGAGTGACCAACGGATGCACTGAAACACACTACTGAAACACTCTACTGAAACACTCTACTGAAACACTCTACTGAAACACACTACTGAAACACACTACTGAAACACTCTACTGAAACACACTACTGGAGAAAAACTCTACTACAACACTACTGAAACACTCTACTGAAACACTACTAAAACACTCTACTACAACACTAGTGAAACACTCTACTACAACACTACTGAAACACTCTACTGAAACACTCTACTGAAACACTACTGAAACACTCTACTGAAACACTCTACTGAAACACTCTACTGAAACACTCTACTGAAACACACTACTGAAACACACTACTGAAACACACTACTGAAACACTCTACTGAAACACTCTACTGAAACACACTACACACTGAGTGACCAGCGGATGCACTGAAACACACTACTGAAACACACTACTACAACACACGACTGAAAAACTACTGAAACACTCTACTGAAACTCTACTGAAAAACTACTGAAACACTCTACTGAAACACTCTACTGAAACACACTACACACCGAGTGACCAGCGGATGCACTGAAACACACTACTGAAACACAAACACACTACTGAAACACACTACTACAACAACACACGACTGAAAAACTACTGAAACACTCTACTGAAACACTCTACTGAAACACACTACTGAAACACTCTACTGAAACACTCTACTGAAACACAACTGAAACAAAACACACTACTGAAACACTCTACTGAAACAAAACACTCTACTGAAACACTCTACTGAAAAACTCTACTGAAACACTCTACTGAAACACTCTACTGAAACACTCTACTGAAACACTCTACTGAAACACTCTACTGAAACACTCTACTGAAACACTAGTGAAAAACTCTACTACAACACTACTGAAACACTCTACTGAAACACTTTAAAACACTCTACTACAACACTAGTGAAACACTCTACTGAAACACACTACTGAAACACACTACTGAAACACTCTACTGAAACACTCTACTGAAACACTCTACTGAAACACTCTACTGAAACACACTACTGAAACACTCTACTGAAACACTCTACTGAAACACTCTACTGAAACACTCTACTGAAAGACTCTACTGAAAGACTCTACTGAAAGACTCTACTGAAAGACTCTACTGAAAGACTCTACTGAAACAAAACACTCTACTGAAACAAAACACTCTACTGAAACAAAACACTCTACTGAAACAAAACACTCTACTGAAACAAAACACTCTACTGAAACACACTACACACTACTGAAACACACTATTACAACACACTACTGAAACACTCTACTGAAACACTCTACACACTGAGTGACCAGCGGATGCACTGAAACACACTACTGAAACACACTACACACTGAGTGACCAGTGGATATACTGAAACACAACTGAAACACACTACTGAAACACTCTACTGAAACACACTACACACTAAGTGAGCAGTGGATGCACTGAAACACACTACTGAAACACACTACACACTGAGTGAGCAGCGGATGCACTGAAACACACTACTGAAACACTACTGGAACACAATACACACTGAGTGAGCAGCGGATGCACTGAAACACACTACTGAAACACACTACTGAAACACACTACACACTAAGTGAGCAGCGGATGCACTGAAACACACTGCTGAAACACACTACTGAAACACAATACACACTGAGTGAGCAGCGGATGCACTGAAACACTACTGAAACACACTACTGAAACACACTACACACTGAGTGAGCAGCGGATGCACTGAAACACACTACTAAAACACACTACTGAAACACACTACTACAACACACTACTGAAACACTATTACAACACACTACTGAAACACACTACTGAAACACACTACTACAACACACTACTGAAAAACACTACTACAACACACTACTGAAACATACTACACATGAGTGAGCAGCGGATGCACTGAAACACACTACTGAAACACACTACTGAAACACAATACACACTGAGTGAGCAGCGGATGCACTGAAACACACTACTGAAACACAATACACACTGAGTGAGCAGCGGATGCACTGAAACACACTACTGAAACACACTACACACTGAGTGAGCAGCGGATGCACTGAAACACACTACTAAAACACACTACTGAAACACACTACTACAACACACTACTGAAACACTATTACAACACACTACTGAAACACACTACTGAAACACACTACAACACACTACTACAACACACTACTACAACACACTACTACAACACACTACTACAACACTACTACAACACACTACTGAAACATACTACACATGAGTGAGCAGCGGATGCACTGAAACACACTACTGAAACACTACACACTGAGTGAGCAGCGGATGCACTGAAACACACGTCTGAAACACACTACACACTGAGTGAGCAGCGGATGCACTGAAACACACTTCTGAAACACACTACACACTGAGTGAGTAGCGGATGCACTGAAACACAGTACTGAAACACACTACTGAAACACACTACACACTGAGTGAGCAGCGGATGCACTGAAACACACTTCTGAAACACACTACACACTGAGTGAGCAGTGGATGCACTGAAACACACTACTACACACTACTGAAACACACTACACACTGAATGAGCAGTGGATGCACTGAAACACACTACTACACTCTACTGAAACACTCTACTGAAACACAGTACACACTGAGTGACCAGGGGATGCACTGAAACACTCTACTGAAACACTCTACACACTGAGTGAGCAGCGGATGCACTGAAACACACTACTACACACTACTGAAACACACTACACACTGAGTGAGCAGTGGATGCACTGAAACACACTACTGAAACACAAATACTCTACTGAAACACTCTACTACACACTGAGTGAGCAGTGAAAGAAGGATCCCGATCTTTGGAAAACTCAGTCAGGTTTACACTGCAAACAAAAAACCAATACGAATCAAACTGAAATGTTTAGATATTTGTACCTGAAAACAAAACTGATTTTTTTTTGCAGTATGAAACTATTCATTCATAACTATAACATCCACCAGATCTTTATGAACTCAGATATACAGTCAAACCAAAAATTATTCATTATATAGTACATAGTACAGAAGAGTTCATTTCTGTAAGTGAGGAGAGCAGAATAAAGTAAACTGTGACGTATTATACCCAAATATTCTTCATACAGAGACTACCAGTAACATTTACACACATTTGGAACTATTGTTCCGCCATTTTGAGCTGATCATGTTTTCTTCAGTGTTTTTTCTGTAACTGCTAATGCTCTTTTTCACACAGACTGAACAACATGAAGCATTGCTTGGTCACTGGATGAGCTAAACTGGTATTATCTAATTGTGTAGTTAAATTTACCAGCTGACAGATATTCAACATAATTCATGTGTGAGAGTCTAACAGAAGGACGGACAAAACCAGTAAAATATCCACTGATCTCATAACTCTGAGTTCTGCTCATATTTATCACCATTTTCTAAACTATAGCGAATTAACTGTGATAATGTGAGAATGTTGAAGGTCTGAATAAATGTTGCTTTGACTGTATATGTCCTAATAATTATATCCACATGCATACAGTACAGACATGTAAATATAAACTATACAGCAAATCTGGGCTGTTTATCGTCGCAAAATGAAACTATATTATCGTCCAGCTCTAATCTGACAAATGCGACTTAATGCATGAAGATATTACAAACATTAAATTCACGATTTTCTGTAAAGCTGCTTTGAAACTGTGTGTACTATAAAAAGTACTGTGTGCGCTCTAAAAATAAATTTAACTTTATTCATCTCAAATCTCTTATTTGTCTAAATAAAGTTTTGAACCCTGATTTATGTGATTGTCATGTAATTTTCTAGCTATATCATTCAAAGCATTTTAAAGTTTGTACGCCAGAATGTATAAGAGGGTTGAAAAGTATGGAAGCTTGTTTCTGCCACAAAATAAAACACTTTTAAAAGACACCAGCGACTTTTTATCTCACAATCCTGACTTTATAACTCGCAATTGTGAGAAAAAAGTCAGAATTGTGAGATAAAAAGGCACAATTAGCTATTTTATTTTTTATTCTGTGACGGAAACAAGCTTCCATACAAATGACAGATTACTCATAATTAAAGACAAGCTATTTTTTTTTCATTTTTATAAATAACTTTGGTAAGAGATTTGTTGTATCAGCTATAGAAATAACATCACCTATCTATAATAACCTGAAGGAACGTCCAAGTGTGTGTAATGGGTGAAAATAATGCAGTAACAGAGTTGATATCGGTATAATATCATTGTAAGATTTGTACGGTGGCCAAAATCACCAGATCATAATACAGACATTGTTTAAAACTAGCTACTTCCTGAGCTTTACGTCTCATAGTCTCTCTACAAATAATCTATATATATAAATATATATAATATATCTATATAAAATCTTATTTCAGCGCTGAATCATTGCGTTCCCGGAGGAAGAGGTGTGTAAGCTGTCTGTCAGACATCCAGGAGAAAAAAACACCGGAAAAGACCCTAAAAATAAGTGAAGCCCCTCCAGAGAGCGGCCAATGAGAAGCAGGCCTGGCTCTCGTCCAGCGCCACCTCTGCTTGTGTGACAAAATATATATATAAAATCCATAAGCACTGTCAAAGCCTGGACATTTTGATATTTACACTGCCGTTCAAAATTGATTCCTGTGATCAAAGCGGAATTTGTAGCATCATCAATATCAGTCACATTCAAGATATTTTAATGCATGAATAATTTTTCAAGGGAAAAAAAAAAATTTGGGTGATTAAAGATGAGTTTTAAGGGATAAAATTATTGACTACAGGGGGACTTAAAATGCTAAGTTATTTATTTTTTTATAATGTTTATTGGATGAAAAATTGCCCCGCAAATCAGGTTTTAAAACTGTATTCAGACATTTCCCAATTTTTGGTAAGAACAACATGACAGAGAAACATACAAACCCACACCGTATGAGCTTGTGATCGAATGGAGAAAAAACTGCTCAATGTTTTCACAGATTTCACTGTCATTTTCAAAATTTGAAAAGCAAACAAATTTCAAGTGGGTGAAGAGTCCACCTCTGAGCCTCCAAAGCCTTGAGACATGAGACTAAACTAATTATCCAGAGGATCAAACTGGACCTTAAATATTCCAAACACAGACTACATGACTAGATGACTACATGACTACGGGACTACGGGACTACGGTATACATGACTACGGGACTACGGGACTCCGGGACTAAGGGACTCCGGGACTAAGGGACTACGGGACTCCGGGACCACGGGACCACGGTACCACGGTACCACGGGACTCCGGGACCACGGGACTCCGGGACCACGGGACTACATGGCTACGGGACTCCGGGACTACATGGCTACGGGACTCCGGGACTACATGACTACGGGACTCCGGGACTACATGGCTACGGAACTACATGGCTACGGGACTCCGGGACTACATGGCTACGGAACTACATGGCTACGGGACTCCGGGACTACATGACTACGGGACTACATGACTACGGGACTACATGACTACGGGACTCCGGGACTACGGGACTCCGGGAGTACATGACTATGGGACTCCGGGACTACGGGACTACGGGACTACGGGACTACAGGACTACGGGACTACAGGACTCCGGGACTACAGGACTCCGGGACTACAGGACTCCGGGACTACAGGACTCCGGGACTACAAGACTCCGGGACTACAGGACTCCGGGACTACATGACTACGGGACTACAGGACTCCGGGACTACAGGACTCCGGGACTACGGGACTACAGGACTACGGGACTACGGGACTACAGGACTCCGGGACTACAAGACTCCGGGACTACAGGACTCCGGGACTACAGGACAACAGGACTCCGGGACTACAGGACAACAGGACAACAGGACTCCGGGACTACATGACTACAGGACTACGGTACTACAGGACTCCAGAACTACAGGACTACAGGACTACGGGACTACGGGACTCCGGAACTACACTCCAGGACTACACTACAGGACTACACTACAGGACTACAGAACCCCCAGGAGAGCGCCAGTCCTGCTGAGGATGTGGAGCTCAGGGCTTTCTCAGTCCCACCATTTAACCCTGTCCTGAAGGACACACACACACACACACACGGCTGTCCGAGGATGACAGCGCTGACCTTTCAGAGCTCGAGGAGGACGGCAGAGACCACCACAGACTGCTTCTGGACAAACACAGCACATATACTCCGTCGGTAAGATTTTTCATGTTTTTAAAAGAAGTCTCTTCTGCTCAACAAGGCTGCATTTATTTGATTAAAAAACTAAAACAAACAAAAAACAGTAAAATTGTGGAATATTATGACAGTGTAAATTAGCTGTTTTCTATGTGAATATACAGTAAAGTGTAATTTATTCCTGTGATCAAAGCTGAATTTTCAGCATCATTACTCCAGTCTTCAGTGTCACATGATCCTTCAGAAAGATTCTAATATGATGATTTGATGCTCAAGAAACATTTATGATTATTATTATCAATGTTGAAAACAGTTATTTGGATTTTTATTTCAGGATTATTTGATGAATAGAAAGTTTAAAAGAACAACATTTGTCTGAAATAGCTTGTGTAACTATACACTACTGTTCAAAAGCTTGGGGTCACTTAGTTTTTTTTCTGAAATAGAATCTGAAAAGGAATAAATTACATTTTAAAATATATTAAAATAGAAAACAGTTATTTTAAGTGGTCATAGTATTTCACAATATTATTTTTTGTGTATGTTTACATTCACTTCCTCCATCTGAATTAAGGATGTACAACTGCAATTCAAATTCAATTTAAGGTTACAGACAGATATTAAATTTAATTCTGAAATATTCATGTAAATGCCACATTTTAGTTACAAAATTAAATTGTAATAATCTTGGACGGTTATACGGAGCAACAGACTGACTGAACATTTCCTTTCATCCATGCTTCAATTGTTTTTCTTTAGGGCTGTCAATAGATTTAAATCAAATTAACTGATTGCCAAACTGAATAAATTGCAAATAATCTCATCGACGTTTGCTGAAAAAAGCATCCAAATAAATATAATTCACAGACATTATTTGTGGCAGGCGTGTAAATCGTAGAGTAGACAAAAATAATTTTTAAATCAATGCAGTTTTTTTTTTTGATATTATGGTTCAGCTGATCTGTTTCATAAATTTTATTCATCAATTTGTCTGAGGTAGACTTTAAGGGATAGTTCAAAAAATAAATTCTAAAAATCAAATCTCTTCACAAGACTTGGAATAAAGGTGCGATTGATATGGATTCGTTTTGTGATGCTTTTATAACCTTTTATGATCCTTTACATTTTGGTTGCATGGACTTTCATTGGAAGGACTGAAACCTCTGAGATATTATATACATCTTTTGTGTTTCAAAGATTAATCAAAGTGATATGGGTTTGGAATGGCATAAAAGAGAATTGTGTAGTGTATGATGGTAGTGTATGACGGTAGTGTATGATGGTAGTGTATGATGGGTATGATGGTAGTGTATGACGGTAGTGTATGATGGTAGTGTATGACGGTAGTGTATGATGGGTATGACGGTAGTGTATGATGGGTATGACGGTAGTGTATGATGGGTATGATGGTAGTGTATGATGGGTATGATGGTAGTGTATGACGGTAGTGTATGATGGTAGTGTATGATGGGTATGATGGTAGTGTATGACGGTAGTGTATGATGGTAGTGTATGACGGTAGTGTATGATGGGTATGACGGTAGTGTATGATGGGTATGACGGTAGTGTATGATGGGTATGATGGTAGTGTATGATGGTAATGATGGTAGTGTATGATGGTAGTGTATGACGGGTATGATGGCAGTGTATGATGGGCATGATGGTAGTGTATGATGGTAGTGTATGATGTATGATGGTAGTGTATGTTGTATGATGGTAGTGTATGATGGTAATGATGGTAGTGTATGATGGTAATGATGGTAGTGTATGATGGTAGTGTATGACGGGTATGATGGCAGTGTATGATGGGCATGATGGTAGTGTATGATGGTAGTGTATGATGTATGATGGTAGTGTATGATGGTAGTGTATGATGTATGATGGTAGTGTATGATGGGTATGATGGTAGGGTATGATGGTAGTGTATGATGGGTATGATGGTAGTGTATGATGGGTATGATGGTAGTGTATGATGGGTATGATGGTAGTGTATGATGGTATGATGGTAGTGTACGATGGTATGATGGTAATGTATGATGGGTATGATGGTAGTGTATGATGGGTATGATGGTAGTGTATGATGGTAGTGTATGATGGGTATGATGGTAGTGTATGATGGTATGATGGTAGTGTATGATGGTAGTATATGATGGTAGTGTATGATGGGTGTGATGGTAGTGTATGATGGGTGTGACGGTAGTGTGTGATGGTAATGTATGATGGGTATGATGGTAGTGTATGATGGTAATGTATGATGAGTATGATGGTAGTGTATGATGGGTATGATGGTAGTGTATGATGGGTATGATGGTAATGTATGATGGTAGTGTATGATGGGTATGATGGTAGTGTATGATGGTATGATGGTAGTGTATGATGGGTATGATGGTAGTGTATGATGGTAGTATATCATGGTAATGATGGTAGTGTATGATGGGTGTGATGGTAGTGTATGATGGGTGTGATGGTAGTGTGTGATGGTAATGTATGATGGGTATGATGGTAGTGTATGATGGTAATGTATGATGAGTATGATGGTAGTGTATGATGGGTATGATGGTAGTGTATGATGGGTATGATGGTAGTGTAGTGTATGATGGGTGTGATGGTAGTGTATGATGGGTGTGATGGTAGTGTATGATGGTAGTATATGATGGTAATGATGGTAGTGTATGATGGGTATGATGGTAGTGTATGATGGGTATGATGGTAGTGTATGATGGGTATGATGGTAGTGTATGATGAGTATGATGGTAGAGTATGATGGGTATGATGGTAGTGTATGATGGTAGTGTATGATGGTAGTGTATGATGGTAGTGTATGATGGGTATGATGGTAGTGTATGATGGTAGTATATGATGGTAATGATGGTAGTGTATGATGGTAGTATATGATGGTAGTGTATGATGGTAGTATATGATGGCAGTGTATGATGGTAGTATATGATGGTAATGATGGTTGTGTATGATGGGTATGATGGTAGTGTATGATGGGTGTGATGGTAGTGTATGATGGGCATGATGGTAGTGTATGATGGTAGTATATGATGGTAATGATGGTAGTGTATGATGGGTATGATAGTAGTGTATGATGGGTATGATGGTAGTGTATGATGGGTATGATGGTAGTGTATGATGGTAATGTATGATGGTAGTGTATGATGGTAATGTATGATGGTAGTGTATGATGGTAATGTATGATGGTAGTGTATGATGGGTATGATGGTAGTGTATGATGGGATAAAGATTTAATTTATTAAATAAAATAAAGCTAACACTTTACAATAGGTTTGGTATTGGTTTGTTACAGGTTTGTTAGTTAACATTAGTAAACTACATTAGTTAACATGAACTAATAATGAACTGCACTTATACAGCATTTATTTGTTAACATTAATTTATTAAAATCTGGTTAACATTAGTTAATGCACTGTGAACTAACATGAACAAACAATGAACAGATGTATTTTATTAACTAAAATTAACAAAGATTAATAAATACTGTAACAAATGTATTGCTCATGGTTAGTTCATGCTAGTTAATACATAATGTTAACTAATGAAGCTTATTGTAAAGTGTTACCGCAATAAAGCTGACCTGACGTGCGGTTCCTACAGTTTGAAGCAGTACTTACGTTATGATAAAAAAATTGCACATTAAACAAGCCCTAGATATTCCATATTCTGTCAAGCCGAAGGATATTTAAATACATATGCATACAGACGTTGGTGTTAAGTGTACAAACACAACACGAGTCCTCTGTTAAAGCTGAAGCGACGGCAGCCTGCAGACATTTATTCTGCTCTGATGTTCCTAAAACACTTGGGAAAAAAATCAGGGCCGGAGCCCTTTTCACTTTTCTCCTCAAATTGCCTCATCTCTCTGTCAGGGAGCCGAAGGGGACTCCATTAGACGGTCCGAAACGCATACGCTCCCCACGGGCATCCATTTACCCACTCGCTCTGCCCCGTGAAGCCTGTCCACATCAAATTAGAGCGACCCCGTGCTCCTCCTCTGTATGACTGATGCCACGGGTCCCGCGCCTGTCAGCCGGCTGTCAACCGGACGTGCATACAGCTGACAGGTAATCTTAATGTCTTCAATTAGCCCAATTAGTTCTGTCATAAACAATTTGATAAGTGCTCAAGCAACACAAACACACACACACACGCACAGATCATGTGCGGTAATGAAAGGCATAATAAGGTTCATCAGTGACATTGGTTCTTGGGTTCCCTGTTTTCGTGCTTCTCTTTCACCTGCTCTCTTGAAATTGTACCATCTCCTTTCATTAGCACATCGCAGGCTGAGCATGTGAAAGCCTCTGACAAAGCTCATTTGAAGGGACGGCTGGGAGATTGCCTGGAGCAGGTGCTGTGAGGAGATAAAACGATGTGCGTTTGTATGTTCGGGAGGAAATGGGCTTTAGGAGGAGTAGATGTGCACCACCCAAACACCTTCATATAGAAATACTGCAACGCAGATCAAGGTCCCGTTGCCTGTTTCGTTTGGTGTTTCCGTTCTTATCAAAGACTCATGTGAACGCCCATGCCATCATTACACATGCTCTTATTGTATTGACATCCATGACCTCTCTGTGCTCACATACACTAGGTCAATATCAATATGCAATCTCTACACAGAAACACACTGAATGGAGAGGGCACATGAGCAGCAACAGCTCTGATCATAAACCCACGGCGGATTTGATGTGTCATGGACCGATCTGATCATAATCAGAGCGAGCGGCTCCATGGCTTGGTTACATTTAGTGCTGGGCAACGATTAATGGCGATTAATCACATCCAAAATAATTTTTTGCCATAAAAGAAAAATTGATAATTTTGATCCATACAATGTATTGTTGGCTATTGCCACAAATACACCCGTGTGACTGGTTTTGTGATCCAGGGTCACATATATTATGTAAACAAGTAAAATTCACTTTCCCCTTCAAACAATATGTCCGGACAAGCGTTAATGTTGAGCCCTGTAATTTATATGGCAGTGTTCTCTGTGGTATCAGAAATGGTTAAACAGTGATGTTTTTCAAGGTATTGTATCAAAGTTAGAAACTCCAGTCTCTGGAAACACTAGTATACGAGCAGAGCTGAAGAATCGGGTAACACGAACAGCTGTCCAGTTACGGACACAAAAAGAAAGATGGGAGAGAGCCGTCACTGGGAAGTTGTAATAGGAAATTGCTCTTGGCAACTATTTGTTTAGTACCCAAATCTTTTTTTTTTTTTGTGCCAACACAGCGAGCCCCTTTGGAAAATAGGGCAGCTCTCCCTAATGAGTAATCTATTTCAAAGCAGTCTTGTCTGGGCATGACAGTTTACTGAGAGGCTTGAAGAACTGGTAATTACCAGTGTTACGGTGCAATTAATGCATATTACACTGCGCCACTCGTGGCGGCAACTGTCAGCTCCCCAATAAAAATGAGCACTCTTCAGCTACAGGGTGACATTAATTGGGCCTTTAATGACTATGCACAGGAACCGGGCCAAATAGGAACAAAACACAGGACTCCGGCTGACTCCAGCAAAGGGATGGAAATTGTACTAAAAATGAGATTAATTGCTGTTGGGGGGAGAAGAGGAGAGGAGGAATAAAAATGGGATTAAATTACAGGGTTCGGGGAGCAGGGACTTCTTGTCGCAATGGCAATTCTCAATTGTCTTATATATTCTGTATGTTCAGAAAGGCCAGCGACGGGTCTAAGCTACAGCTGCTCACGGGACATTCGCTTTAGAAAAGCAAGAGCACGCTATTAATCACTAAGCATTAGTAAACAGTTCATTCATAATTTATAAAGCATGTATAAAGTATTCAATTTTGGTAGTAGGGCGCTTAAATAAACCTATGCTACTGTACCTGCAAAACTTAAAGTTTATTAAATTTGTATATTTTTTATTGTATTTATCCTATTGTTTTTAATTTGCTTCTTTGTTCTTATTTTTAATATAAAAAATAAAATTGCCTGTCTTGCTTTATTACAGAAGACTTTGTAATTATTGTAGTCAGCTTAAAGGACATTTGTTTTATAATATTGGGTTGACTAAATTTTTTTCCTTCTAGACCTATTAAACTGTCTACTGCAGACAATTAAGAAAAGTGACAAAACAGTAGACTACAATCAAATCTTTGCACATATAGAATTTAAATTTGATTCAAAATCGAGAATGGATTTTGAATCAAAACATGATCTCAAGAATCGATTAGAATCGTGAAGTACCAAAAGATTCCCACCCCTGATGGAAACACATGGGAAGGCCACATGAGCAGCAGACACACTGAAGTGCACAAAAGCTCAGATCCAAACCAAATCCAAGCTCCGAATTGAATGTGTCGCGGGGCAATCTGAGCGCAAACAGTAGGCAGCAGCTCCAAGATACTTCATACTGGCCAAATTTACATAATCCACCCGAGATTGTGGAGACAGCGAGAGCAATGCTTTAAAAAATATGTTTCATTCAATATTGAAAAAGTACAACCTACCTCAGCCTAAGTAAAAATGCACCGATATTTGTGTGTGCTGTGTATTTTATGCTTTATACACTGAAAAATAAAAGATTGGTAAAACAAAAACTAACCCAAACACTGGGTTGTTACGTCTGACACAGGATCTGGGTTACACAAAAACTACCCAAACACTGGGTTGTTACGTCTGACACAGGATCTGGGTTACACAAAAACGGCCCAAACACTGGGTTGCTACGTCTGACACAGGATCTGGGCTACAAAAAAAACTACCCAAACACTGGTTGTTGATTCTGATTCAGGATCTGGGTTACACAAAAACTACCCAAACACTGGTTGTTACGTCTGATACAGGATCTGGGTAACACCAAAACTACTCAAATACTGGATTGTTATGTCTGACACAGGATCTGGGTTACACAAAAACTACCCAAACACTGGGTTGTTACGTCTGACACAGGATCTGGGTTACACAAAAACTACCCAAACACTGGTTGTTACATCTGATTCAGGATCTGGGTAACACAAAAACTACTCAAACACTGGGTTGTTACGTCTGACACAGGATCTGGATTACACAAAAACTACCCAAACACTGGTTGTTACGTCTGACACAGGATCTGGGTTACACAAAAACTACCCAAACACTGGGTGGTTACGTCTGACACAGGATCTGGGTAAAACAAAAACTACCCAAACACTGGATTATGTCTGACACAGGCTCTGGGTTACAAAAAAACGACCCAAACACTGGGTTGTTACATCTGACACAGGATCTGGGCTACACAAAAACTACCCAAAAACTGGGTTGTTATGTCTGACTCAGGATCTGGGTTACAAAAAAAATGACCCAAACACTGGGTTGTTACATCTGACACAGGATCTGGGCTACACAAAAACTACCCAAAAACTGGGTTGTTATGTCTGACTCAGGATCTGGGTTACACAAAAACGACCCAAACACTGGGTTGTTACATCTGACACAAGATCTGGGCTACACAAAAATTACTCAAACACTGGGTTTTTGCATCTAACACAAGATCTGGGTTACACAAAAACGACCCAAACACTGGGTTGTTACATCTGCCCCAGGATCTGGGTTACACAAAAACTACCCAAACACTGGGTTGTTACATCTGACCCAGGATCTGGTTTACACAAAAACTACTCAAACACTGGGTTGTCATGTCTGACCCAGAATCTGGGTAACACAAAAACTACTCAAACACTGGGTTGTCATGTCTGACCCAGAATCTGGGTAACACAAAAACTACCCAAACACTGGGTTGTTACGTCTGACCCAGGATCTGGGTTACACAAAACTACTCAAACACTGGGTTGTTACGTCTGACCCAGGATCTGGGTTAGGATCCTGAAAATAGGATCTGGGTAACACAAAAACTACTCAAACACTGGGTTGTTACGTCTGACCCAGGATCTGGGTTACACAAAACTACTCAAACACTGGGTTGTTACGTCTGACACAGGATCTGGGTTACACAAAAACTACCCAAACACTGGTTGTTACATCTGATTCAGGATCTGGGTAACACAAAAACTACTCAAACACTGGGTTGTTACGTCTGACACAGGATCTGGGTTACACAAAAACTACCCAAACACTGGTTGTTACGTCTGACACAGGATCTGGGTTACACAAAAACTACCCAAACACTGGGTGGTTACGTCTGACACAGGATCTGGGTAACACAAAAACTACCCAAACACTGGGTTGTTACGTCTGACCCAGGATCTGGGTTACACAAAACTACTCAAACACTGGGTTGTTACATCTGACCCAGGATCTGGGTTAGGATCCTGAAAATAGGATCTGGGTAACACAAAAACTACTCAAACACTGGGTTGTTACGTCTGACCCAGGATCTGGGTTACACAAAACTACTCAAACACTGGGTTGTTGAGTCTGACCCAGGATCTGGGTTACACAAAACTACTCAAACACTGGGTTGTTACGTCTGACCCAGGATCTGGGTTAGGATCATGAAAATAGGATCTGGGTAACACAAAAACCACTCAAACACTGGGTTGTTACGTCTGACACAGGATCTGGGTTACACAAAAACTACTCAAACACTGGGTTGTTACGTCTGGCCTAGGATCAGGGTAACAAAAAAACTACCCAAACACTGGGTTGTTATGTCTGACACAGGATCTGGGTTACATAAAAACTACCCAAACACTGGGTTGTTACGTCTGACCCAGGATCTGGTTTACACAAAAACTACTCAAACACTGGGTTGTTACGTCTGACACAGGATCTGGGTTACACAAAAACTACTCAAACACTGAGTTGTTACGTCTGACCCAGGATCTGGGTTACACAAAAACTACTCAAACACCGGGTTGTTACGTCTGACCCAGGATCAAGGTTACACAAAAACGACCCAAACACTGGGTTGTTACGTCTGACAAAGGATCTGGGCTACACAAAAACTACCAAAACCCTGGGTTGTTATGTCTGACACAGGATCTGGGTTACACAAAAACGACCCAAACACTGGGTTGTTACATCTGACACAGGATCTGGGTAACACAAAAACTACTCAAACACTGGGTTGTTACGTCTGACACAGGATCTGGGCTACACAAAAACTACTCAAAGACTGGGTTTTTGCATCTGACACAGGATCTGGGTTACACAAAAACTACCCAAACACTGGGTTCTTACGTCTGACCCAGGATCTGGGTAACACAAAAACGACCCAAACACTGGGTTTAAACGTCTGACCCAGGATCTGGGTTACACAAAAACTACCCAAACACTGTGTTGTTTCGTCTGACCCAGGATCTGTTTTACACAAAAACTACTCAAACACTGGGTTGCTACGTCTGACACAGGATCTGGGTTACACAAAAACTACTCAAACACCGGGTTGTTAAATCTGACCCAGGATCTGAGTAACACAAAAACTACCCAAACACTGGGTTGTTAAGTCTGACACAGGATCTGGGTTACACAAAAACGACCCAAACACTGGGTTGTTACGTCTGACACAGGATCTGGCTAGCACAAAAACTACTCAAACACTGGGTTGTTATGTCTGACACAGGATCTGGGTTACACAAAAACTACTCAAACACTGGGTTGTTACGTCTGATACAGGATCTGGGTTACACAAAAACTACCCAAACACTGGGTTGTTACGTCTGACACAGGATCTGGGTTACACAAAAACTATTCAAACACTGGGTTGTTACGTCTGACACAGGATCTGGGTTACACAAAAACTACTCAAAGACTGGGTTGTTACGTCTGACCCAGGATCTGGGTAACACAAAAACTACCCAAACACTGGGTAGTTACGTCTGACACAGGATCTGGGTTACACAAAAACTACCCAAACACTGGTTTGTTATGTCTGAAACAGGATCTGGGTTACACAAAAACTACCCAAACACTTAACAAATAACACAAAAAATTTACCCAAAAGGCTCAAACCAGGATTTTGGGTAGAGAAAATAACCCAAGATTTTGAGTGGAAGATTGTGCAGAAAGTGAGATCAAAGCTATAATTAAAGAAAGAAAAATATTTAATTCAATATATAAAAAAAAGTACAACCTAGCTCAGCCCAAGTAAAAATGCACCAATATTTACGTGTTCTGTGAATTTTATGCTTAATACACTTGGGGAAAAAATGTTTTAGAATTGAAACAATTGGCAACATGGTTGAGGTCCCTGAGCCAAACGCTACAGCTGCTCACAGGACACTTTCTTTAGAAAAGCAAGAGCACAGACTGTGGGTTTATAAGCATCTGAAAAGAGTCGGCAGTGTTTGTGTAGAGCAACATATCCACTTGAGAAGACGTCCATTGTGTTTGATGAAGGAGCAGAATCAGGTTAATTAATGAGGCCTTGTATAGTGAACACACTCCAGTCTGAAGAGCTCATTAGCTCATCAACCCAT
The DNA here is from genome assembly GCA_030578275.1 of Meda fulgida. Classification (NCBI taxonomy): domain Eukaryota; kingdom Metazoa; phylum Chordata; class Actinopteri; order Cypriniformes; family Leuciscidae; genus Meda; species Meda fulgida. Next base: position 1,682,860 of record CM060632.1, on the reverse strand, counting down.
CAGACGTCAGAAGTCTCCAGGTCTGAGCTGTTTATCCTCCACCAACCAAAAGCAATGCATTTGCATGCGTTTTGAAGTGGCGCTCCTGCAGTGTGTGTTTAATGCACTAGCGCTGTCACCGGCGACGAGCCTTCAAAGCCGCTTTGGAAACAGAACCAGCAAATATTTGAATTGCAAAACCACATTATCTTCCAAAGGGATAAAACTTAAGACAACTTCCACGAGTTAAAGACCTACATTTGCGGTTGGAGGGGGGCGGGGGGCATAAGCACACTCAACCTAATTCAGCATATCCACATTTGTGTAATGAGATCGGACGTGTTTCAGAGCCGGGTCTCCCAGGCGCTTAATGTGAGGAGAGAACCATAAAAATGTTTTTAAGCGGACCACGTATTTATCCCAGATCCGCCGCATGAAATCACGAGGCTTGCAGACTACCTGCCACAGATATGATTATGAAGTGACGTGTAATTACCCCAGTCACACTAATGCAGTGTGAGGTGTGTGTCAGCGTGTCCTAATATGAAGGCTGTTTATTCCAGGAACTATTTTTAAGCATGCATGTTTCATAGAAAATAATGCAACTGCCTCTGTCAATTTTGTCAATTCGGCAGCTATGAAAAAGCTGACACGTATGATAACAAATCACGCGAATTGGAAGTATAAATTCACCGCGTTCCGTTCCAGGAAAAACTTGACACTTGAACTTCACGTTGGAGTCTGTGTAAACATACATGCGTAGAAGAAAAAAAATGTTCTTGCTCAGAATTTGTCTTGTTCTCCAGTACAAATATCTAAACATTCCTAAATCAGGAGAAGCAAAATGGCTTTAGATATTATATTTGGTTATAAAAATAAAGCTTTCCCTTTGTATCAAGTTTATTTTTCTGATCCCATTGGCAGAAATTTATACGGTAATACTTTACAAGAAGGTTCATTAGTTAACATGAACTAAGAATGAGCAATACTTTCATTTCTTTACTCAATACTTAATTCTTTTCAATACTTTCAACATTTACTAATACGTTATTAAAATGAAAGGTTGTATTTGTTAACATTAGTTAATGCACTGTGAACTAACATGAACAAACAATGAACAGCTGTATATTTATTATTGTAAAGTGTTACCATTTTTTATTGTTTTAATTTAAAGCATAATCTTAGGTTGTTTTGCTTCAAGTAAATCTATCTTGATTTATGAATGTTTAGATATTTGGCCAACACTTTACGATACGCTTTATTAGTTAACATGAACTAAGAATGAACTGCATATTAATCTTAGTCATCAATATTAATTTCAACATTTACTAATACGTTATTAAAATCAAAGGTTGTATTAGTAAACATTAGTTAATGCACTGTGAACTAACATGAACAAACAATGAACAGCTGTATTTTATTAACTAACATTAACAACGATTAATAAATACTGTAACTAATGTATTGCTCATGGTGAGTTCATGCTAGTTAATACATTATCTAATGTTAACTAATGAACCTTATTGTAAAGTGTTACATATATGTGTCCTGGAAAACGAGACCGTTCTGGGCACAAAGCAGTTTTGCCTGTTCCCTGAACATGCGAATGTGAAACTGAACAGAGCCTGAAGTGCTTATTTGAGCAGTTGCTCGATAGGCTTCTGCATGTTTCAGCCACATCAACATGCTCATTTCAACATCGGAGCGGCTCAGAAACGCCCTGTGAACCAGTTCCGTCAGCTTGTAGACACACTGGAGACAGACATGTTCAGGAATCAAACGCCCAGATGATGGATAACTCCAGCGCACAATGACCCGTGTCACCGGCGTTTGCTCCAAATCAATTAAGCTGATAAGAGTGTGTGTCGACGGCACACACCTCGCTACACCGAGCTTATCTTCACCGGGAGAGAGTCACATTAATAACTAAAGACCAGCGATGACGAAACCACTGTAGCCACAGTCAAACACGATTCACAGGCCCTCCCCGCGATGGGCGTCTTCAGTCGCGCTGATGCATGATGGGAAGGGTTGGAGGTTGAAGTTGAGACGAGGGCCGACAGGAAGGGAGAAAAGGGAAAGATTACAGCATTTAACATGCGAAGACCTCGCAGTTGTTCATTCATCCCTCCGCTTCCTTTTTAGGATGGGGTCATGGGGAACTTTCCACGCAAATGGACGTAAAAAGCAAGCGTGACATTAAATGCTGTGATTTTCGGTGACCCCTTTCTGTCCAAGTCTTGATTAAAACATGTTTGCTTTCTTTTTCAAACTGGCTTTTGACAAGCTTGGTCATATTTCAATGAACTGTACAAACTTTCTCTTGGGTTTTTTCTTGTTTCCATTGCGTACATGAGGAGTCTCTTCAAGCAAACCTTTCCAATGAACATGAAAACACGACATGACGTGAGTTAAAAGTGAAGAAAATCAGCAGTTTAAAGGAACAGTTCATGCAAAAATGAGATGTTTTTCCAAACCTGCAATGGTAACACTTTACAATAAGGTTCATTAGTTAACATTAGATAATGTATTAACTAGCATGAACTAACATTGAGCAATACATTTGTTACAGTATTAGTTAATCTTTGTTAATAAAAATACAGCTGTTCATTGTTTGTTCACATTGAATTAACTAATGTTAACAAGATTTTATTCAAGTATTAGAAAATGTTGAAATCAACATTAATAAATATTAATAAATGCTGTATAAGTGCAGTTCATTATTAGTTCATGCTAACTAATGTATTTAACTAATGAACCTTATTGTAAAGTGTTACCTTGTGTGTTAAAGTAATGTCCATATGGAAATAATAGCTATAAGATAATATAAAGTTATTTTATAGATGTACATTACTGTCATCAAAGATATAGAAAACCCAAAGGCACTATTCTAATATACAAAGTGTGAATAAGGTGTTACGGTCGCAATTTTCGCACGTTCAATCACGTTCACACACTGCCTGCGAAATACTTGGATGGGGTTTGATTTGCTGAGAGGTGTTTTGGCCATCAGAGCCACCGTACAGCGAACGCCACAGTCCAGGCCTGTTCAGGATCCATTGGTTCACGGATATTAGTGGTATCTATATTTGTAATAAGTGGCTCCAGTATCGCTAGCAAAGCATCAAACTGAGCCGCTGACATCCTGAAGAACACTTGGAAACGCTCGGGATAATCACGCAGCTTTTATGATCTAAAGAGTCTGTTTCCTCTAGAAATGGAACGATTCCATGGATGTCAAAAGTTCCTCACAGAACCATCGATCCCAATAAAGAGCCGTTATGTTTAAGAGATCCCTGCACTGGTCATGTGCACTACGGCTATGACCGTGCTACGTCACCGCTCGGCCGTGTTCATCATGAAGTGCCGTCGTTGAATGGGAAGCTCAAACATTTCATTTCGTGATCAATAGAAGAAAGGTCAGAATGGCAAGAGAGTAAATGATGAGACTTTCTCTCTTTGGCTGAGCTGTTGTTTTGAGGATTTCAGAGTGTGTGTGTGTGTGTGTGTGCGTGTGTGTGTGCGCGTGTGTGTGTGCGTGTGTGTGTGTGTGCGTGTGTGCGTGTGTGTGTGCACGTGTGTGTGTGCGTGTGTGTGCGTGTGTGTGTGTGTGTGTGTGCGTGTGTGTGTGTGTGTGTGTGTGCGTGTGTGTGTGTGCGTGTGTGTGCGTGCGCGTTCGTCCAGGCTGCTGTCTGTCTTCAGAGTTATAAACTGCTCTCTGGAGACTCCACTGATTACCAACACTCATCACCAAATTAGGGAAGGTGTTGTGAACGGGATCTAGAGCTCACTGTGATTTAAAGAGACATTCCTGGACATGGAGTTACGACTGCACACGAGAGCTCTGCTAGTTTAAACACACAGATCTTCACATCACACGTGCACACCAAAACTGCTTCTGATGGATATAGTTCTCCCAGACAAAGTGAACATAAGACTCCAGCTCCCACTGCTCAACGGTCCTGCTACTTCACATTACAGGAACAGTTTAAAACAGAATCCACATGAGCACGTGTTCCTCTTTGACATGCAGCTCACTGAAAGCAGAAGCTGAACAGTGGAGGGCGAGCTCCACACACAGCAACAGAAAAGCACATGACCAGGCCTCGAACTAACACTCGCCCGAGGAAAAGCTGCGTTATGGAACCGTGTCAGTCTCCAGCTGACCGGTAACCACTGTTTGAATTATCTTTTGTCAATTAAGTTTCATTGGAAGACAATTTAAAAGATATTTCCAATATAACAGATGTCTCTTTACCAATAATAAAATAATAATTATTAAAAATAAATAAATATAAACCATCCCAACCCCGACCTGTTTACACTGACTTGAAAAGGTATGATGAAATATTACATTACCAAAATGCTGCATTAATCCACGTTTCCATCAAGATAACCGCTAAAAGAACCCAGATTTGGTCAAACTGCTCAAATCTTCCCTTCAAACTGTATCGCATTTGTTCCATTGTTTGAATTCTAACAATGCAATGTTGTGAGATCATAAATGTGAAGAAACGTGAACGCTCGAACGGACAAACTCACGCACTATTATGTCAAAAACATGTAGTGTGGGCGTGTCTGCGAGGATCCTAGTGAATACAAACACAAAACACATGATCTGTGTCTTAAAGTGACAGCATCCTAATAATCCTGCTGTTTATACGACCAAACAACAAAGGACAAAGAATTTTTTTTAATTATATATATATAGATTATGCAGTGTTATTGATTTGATTAGCTTACTTTATTCAACTTCAGAAAAAGAAAAGTATTAGACCTGGCTGACTGTTTATTTCATTGATATGTATTGTCTTTATTTGTGCTTTTGCTTTTTGATTGTTTGTTCTTATTCTATTACTGAGTGCTTACTTTTCTTTAATAATGTAGGCTATTAAATTCATATTAGTTAAGCAAGTAGTTTTAGCTCTGGTGTAAAAATTGGAATAGAGGATTGTGAATTTTCACAAACATCTAAAATGTTGGTGTCATAACCGCCTGTTCTTGTGTCATGCTGGTAAAAAATATTGTTGGGGGGTAAATAAAGGTTAGTTTGAGGCCCTGACCATAACAGTAGTCCATATGACCGCTGTATTCCTGGCCATCTGAAGTCATTCACTCCTGAAAACCAACCATTAACATCCACGGCTTGTTTTCATTGTGAAAAGGTTCTTTATAAAATAAATGTTAATGTGGAAATAAATGTTCTTTACACTAAATGGTTCTTTTAAGAACTGATCACTGAAAGATTGTTTGGGGAACCAAAAATAGTTATTTTATGGCATCACTTAAAACCCCCGTTTGGAACCTATATTTTTAACAGTGATATGATTTGTGACAAAAAGCTGTAAATTTAAACCGATTAGTTGCATGTCATGTCTGCTTTGAATGCGAGGACATTAGACATCACTTATGTTTCTTATGACAAAAGGTGCAAATATTGGAGAAAAAAAGTGCAAAAGTTCAATGGAAGAGATAAAGTCACACAGGTTTGAAATGACATTGGAATGGGCCAAAAAGACGAGTTCCTGCATTAGCGGGATCAGCGGTGAGGCCTCGAGTAACAGCAGAAACGGGCTCTTCTGGAGACAAGCGTTCCAGCGGACGGGAGAGTGGCGCACAGATGTACGCGGGCCTGCCTTTATTACGAACACCAGAGCAAAGGTCACCAGCAGCGTCATCAAAACACACGGAGTGCTTATATGACTGCAACACTGAGAATTAATGAGGGAAATCAAAGGTCAAAGTTCCCATCCTAACACATCTCTGATTAGGCTTTAATATATAATCAAGGCCAGACACACAAACGATCTAGTTATAAAGGATTAAAGCTATCAAGACATGAGAAGATAAGAGATTATTTGATAACACTGTCTGCAGCGTTGATTATTACCAGACTCAAATATATATATATATATATATATATATATAGTTCTGGGCAACGATTAATCACATCCAAAATAAAAGTTTGTGTTTACATAATATATGTGTGTGTGTGTGTACTGTGTATAATTATTGTGTATATAAAAATACACACACATATGAATGTATATATTTAAGAAATATTAGCATGTATATACTGTATAAATATTTATACATAATTTATATTATATATATATATATATATATAAATAAATACACATTTTTCTTAAATATATACATCCATGAGTGTGTATTTATATATACAACATAATTATACACAGCACACACACACATATATATTATATATTAAACAAACTTTTATTTTGGATGTGATTAATCATTGCCCAGAACTAATTTATATATATTTATATATATATATATATATATATATATATATATATGTGTGTGTGTATTTTAATTATATTGTAATTATTCCTTCAGAAATCACTCTAATATGAATCGTGTTGAAAAACAAAGTAAAATGTAAAAGTTAGAAGGTTATTCTCTCTGTAGGCCTTCTTCAAACTTCACTAAGTCATACACTGCCTTCCCCCAGCTTGCAAGTGTTTTAATTCACTTTTTTAAGCAGTGTTGGTGTCAAAATCATTCTTAACCTCAACTTGAAATGACAAATTTGTTTAATGCGTCGGGAGCAAACCTGGAAAATAAATAGATGAAATGGAGGCTTAGCGGGAGCTAAATCCCACCGCTGATGGGGACCTGAAGTGTGCGGATTACATGCGGAGCGCATTAAACAATGTCCCTAAATATGCATTGAAATCCTTAAAGCATGAAAGCATCTTGTCATGTGGTATTAGCATTCAGAGGTGCGTGTCAGGCGTCTCTCGCTGCACTGGGCTGTGGTGGTAAATGTCATACGCCAGGGTTCACAAATCCCAGAGAGATTTCCTGACGTCACACTGTCCTGTCAACTGTGCTTCTTCAGAGCCATTTACAGTTAACTGTCAGATCCTGCACAATGTGCACCAAAAAGAGCAAAAGCATATGGAAGAATCAAGCGAGAGATAGCAAAGCTTCGCTGCGACTAGAAAAGCAGAGAGAAACGTCACAAGAATTTGTTTTGACAGCAAAAAAGCATGATTACTGTGTATATAAGTGCAAGACAACCCATACATATAAGAGGTGTGATGTTAAAAACCATCAGAATAACTCCTGAACCAAACAACACAGAAAACTCCTGCGACAGAAGACACTGTTTACACACAAGCACCAGAACTGAGGAGTCAAAGCACTGACATGCAGAACTCGTTCTATTTAAAACATTAAAATGCATGCATTATATCCATCTTAAAATGAAAAACATTCATATGTATCAATCTTGATTAAAGCGCCAGATGTCGACTGACCAGAGAGAATGATATCCATCTCATTCTTCAAAGAGAATTCAGTAAATCCTTCACATTATACATGAGCGGGATGTGATCAAGCTATAGAAAGTCTGTCAGACTGTTAACTCACATGCTCTCTGAAATAAATATGGAATAAATGATCCAGTCTGGGGGCCTGGTATTATTGGGAATCTAATGCTATTGCCAACGATTCTCATCCAAAACAATGTCTCAAAAAGATTTCAAGAAAATATAACACAAATGATCGGGTCAACAATTTCCAAGAGGTCAAGCCACAGAATATATATGACAAAACTGCGAGTATTAACCCTCTGTGACCGAGGGGAGAAATGAGCCATGCTGCGGTTTATACGGCCATTCATCATCTTTGTCGACTCGTGACAGCGCTTTATCAGATCTAACCTTTAGCAGCCTCTATTACGAGCAGAAACATGCTCTGACACACAACACACTCGCATACTAACACACACACCGAAACAAGCCACTGTTAATGATGCACTGGAATTAAAATCAATGGCCAAAACCAAAGATTCGGGAACAGAACTGCACATTTTAAAAGTGACCATCAATACTATTAATTAATAACATTTTAACCCATTCGACTAACTTTGGCTACAGAATGTGTTTTAATAAACTCATTGCTTGTGCACACTAGAGCATCTCTTTTGTCTTTGCATTTGAACATTTAGATTTTTATCATTTTTTTTGTCTGGTGAAAGAAATACAGAAATGAAGAAATATGAAACGCCACAGTTGTATATTTACGGAGTATGACAGATTTCACCTGAGATTTGGAACCAATTTACAGGGCTAAAAATGACTTTAGAAAGATGGCAGCGTCATTATCTTCCTTTTACACAGAGATTAGGAGGACTATAGTGAAATCTGTTGATTTGATCAATCTCTGCTGCATTATACGCCAGCAGTGAAACCGTTGCTGTAGTGAAAAAAGCACTTGTGTTTTTGCCCCACGTCTGCATGCCTGTATCTCAAGATATATTAATATCCTTCTAGATTCTAATTCTTAATAATCTTTTCTTCTGGTCTCTTCATTTTAAAGGCCCTCGATGGTTCAATCCCAGAGATATGGAGATCGTAATGCTGCTCTGAGAGTGAAATGGCAAATTTAACACATTTTCACATTTTTTACTGTTTTTTTCTATCAACTCAATTGCATAGAATATACCTGTCTGAGTGCCATAAATATTATTTTTCCAACGTTTGCGTGCCTGTAACTCTAAAAGTATTAAAGATATCTTAATATCCTTATATATGCTAATTCTAATTAAACTTTTCTTTAGGAATCTTCATTTTTAAGGCTCTGAATAGTTCAGTCCCAGAGATACGGGGATCTCAAAGCAGCTTCATGTTCAAAATTGTACAATTCTTCCCACTTTCAATGATCAAAAACCAAATGTAGATATTTTTTCTAAAAGCTGATTCTTAATGTGTTTAAAGAGGAAAGTCTGAAGAACAAATAATCCTGAAACTAGAAATGTTTCCCTCTATCAAAATAATTGCATACAACATCACTCTCTAAATGTGCACAAAAAAAACCTGAAGTTTACTTGTCTGTAACTCAAGAAGTGTTAAAGATATCTTAATATTTTAGATTCTTGTTCCTATGAAATCTTCATTTTTAAGGCTCTATATGCTTCAATCCCAGAGATATTGGGATGTCAATGTGGCAATAATGTGTATTTGAACATACAACTATTTCACAACATTTCTTTCAAATATCACTAAAACTGGTTCAAAATGTGTTTCTTATAAATAAGTAGTGCCTCAACTTGACCATTTCAGTGGGTTTTGGCTCTCAGAGAGGGATGTTGCATGCAATTCTTTTGAAACGAGATACATATCTAGTCATATTTATTCTTCAGACATTCCTCTTTAAATGCAATGCGTTCCAGTTGTGAGCAAAGTGAACCAAATTTGGTTTTGACCATTGAAAATTGGTCAAATACAACAAATTGAACATGGAGCTGCATTAATATCCTCATATCTATGGGATTGAACGATATACTTTAACAAACAAACAGCTCGAAAGCTTTCCCCATTCAGTTTGATGGAGCTGTGCTCGGGATGCTGGGAAATAACTGGTTCAGATTCAACAACAGATCTTTTAAAGAGATTTCCTCTGTAAAAGAGCAGCATGGACATCCTCTTTTGTGAGAAAGTCACGAGAGCAAACAATGACAGAATGATCATTTGTGTGTGAACTGCTTCTTCAATAGAAGTGAAACTGCTTCTGAAAGGACATATTTAATCTGATTTCCCGGTGCGCGTCACTCCCAGCAGTCGTCCATTAAAGGAGGCGTCAGGCCAGAGTCGCATTTCATTACGTGACACATTTAACCTCACACACTTCAACTAAAACATACACAAGCCTTATTATGTGCTTAATATTCACTATCAGCTGAATAATTTTTAATGCAACTTCTATCCGAGTAGATGGATAACTCAATTATGCGCAGATCCGTCACAGAGCGGGTGAAGATTGATGGGAAGGAGAGGCCGACGGGTGTTTAGCGGGAGCTCCTCCTCTGCTCCTGTCTTTATAGGAGAAGCATCATTACACACACCAGAGTTTATTACGAGCCTCAGACACTCGTGTGTGCATGATGAATGCTGGCGCTGGGAGTTTCACACAGGAAATTAGTTGTCTTTTGGTGAAAACACACCGCATTTCTCACTTCCATTGGTTTTCAGGGAGAACGAGGAACACTTAAAGGGATAGTTCACCCAAAAATTGTAAACTCTGTCAGTAATGACTCTCCCTCATGTTGTTCAACCCCGTAAGACTGTCGTTCATCTTCAGAACACAAATGAAGATATTTGTGATTAAATCTGAGCGCTGGATCACTCCTCCATAGGCTTCTCTGGGACTGAAACTGGCCGGCCCAGAGAGTTATGAAAGACTTCGTTAAAATAGTCCGAGTGACGACAGTGGCTCAATCTTAAGTTCATCAAGCGACGAGAATACTTTTTGTGCGCAAAAAACAAACAAAAATAACAACTTTATTCAACTATTCATTTCCTTCCCTGTGGGCCTCGAGTGAGTCTCGTAGTGTAACAGCGCAGCGCTTCTGTGTCGTACGACACACACACACGACCAGCGTCGCCCAATAGTGAGCCAGTGTGACGTACAACACAGAAGCGCTGTCGAAATTTTCATTTTTGGGTGAACTATCCCTTTAACAGTACACACACAAAATGGGGTTCTATATAGAGCTCTTGAAAAGAACCCTGTATGCCAGAATGGTTCTATATAAGGAGAAATGTGTTATGGACTTCACACTTCTGAAGTCGTTAGGTGAAAACACCGCATTTCTCACTTTAATTGGTTTTAAGGGAGAACGAGGAACAATTACCAGTACACTCTTACAAAACAAGCTTCGGTGTGGTTCTATGTAGAACTGTAGGGTTCTCGCCTCAATTTTAAAGAACACTTTATGTCAGAAAGCTTGTATATAAGGAGGACTGTGTTGCACTTCTTCTAAGAGTGTAATGCTGGCTACATCTGCTATTGGACACTTCCCACTTCTGAAGTCGGGATCTCCATCTCGCCGAGTTCGAGTGCTCTGTGGTCCGAATCGTGGAGGACACGGTTTATTCTTGGCCATTTATTGGGAAAACCTTATTAAAACTAATTAGATTAAAGGGTCATGGCACTTGCATATTGTTGTCCTATTGTTAGTTTCTATTGCTATTCTATTGCTCTCATTTGTACGGTGCTTTGGATAAAAGCGTCTGCTAAATGAATAAATGTAAAGCCAAAATGATATTTGACAACCATATAAACATTCACTGCACTAATATAGTCCGCTTGCTGATGTCAAATACAGGCTATTTCACTGTTTAAAACATACAATATTCGTCAAATGATGATCCATGTATGTACACTTTATTTTACAGTGTCCTTGTTACATGTTACATGTACTGACCGTAGTAATAACAGTAACTGATGCATAAATACAAGCAACTAACTCAACCAAACCCTAACCCTATAGTAAGAGCATGTAGTAGCTTAATATTACTCAGCACTTCAATATATAATTACACTGTAACAATGACACCTTAAAATAAAGAGTAACCCAAAATAGTAATACAATACATTTTATTTTACTGTAAAATTACAATTCTAATATGCATGTCTTAATTTCGTACCATATTTCAATACCATCAAGCTTTTATTTAAATAGGTTGCCGGCAAATAGCTAAAATGAAGGCGCTGTATGATCATTTACACGCTGAATCATGTGAGTAAATGATGTACTTCACTCTGAAGCTGCTATCTCATATTTACTTCATTAAATCTCAGCCAAAAGCCATATCACAATAACGGTTTTATTTTGATATATCGTGCAGCCCTAATTAACAGTCCTTGCGAACGCTGCCATTTGGTGCAAATGATGAAAATGCTTGAAAATAATCAAATCAGGAGTTGTGTCACTCTGATGCGCTGCACTAATTGAAAACGTGCCGGCGATGTTGGTAAGGTCACTGTGAAGGAAACTCGCTGACCTTTTCACTGTTTCCCTGATATAACTCATATAAACAGCAGGGACGGAGCAAGGATCGGTCCTCCAGAGCCTGTGATTGGCTGAGAGAGAGACGACGACAGGAAGCTGGACACGGGCGATCCTCTGCTCCGAGAGCATCGCAAATGTCAAATGTAAATGTCAATTAAAAATTACAAGCAGCTCTGAAAGGTGGACTCTGAAGGGTCTGACATTTTTTTTTTGACATGCCAAAGTTTATCTGACAAGGCAGCGCACAGACATGACAGCATGTGCCATGTCACGTCTGCACACACACACACACACACACACACAGATGCACGCACGCACACACACACAGATGCGCGCACGCACGCACGCACGCACGCACACACACACACACACACAGATGCACGCACGCGCACACACACACACACACGCACACACAGATGCACGCACACGCACACACACACACACACACACACACACACACACACACGGATCATGCTGAAGACTGCAATGGAGCCCCTCAAGCGCATCACATCAGATCAGATAAATAAAGTGATTCTCATGAGAGACGGTAACGGGCAAAAGGATGTTTGTAGTTTTATGTTTTCATTCATATATAAGCACATTCATTCGCCTTTAGCAAGCGGTTCGAGTATTAGCTGCACTAAGTGGTTAAGCATGGACTTACTAGTAGAGCTCTGAAAACTGCAGGTTGGTTTACATAATTTATTACTTTATATAAGTTATTAAAACTGTTCAGGTATTTGTGAAATAATGTGAAAAAAATATTATGACTGGATTATTACAATATTTACAAAAGGAATGTTTGGAAATCTAAAACTGATATACTACTGGCACACTAAAGCAAAAGATTTGCACAGCAAGATGAATAGTTCTTCATTTAATACGGTAATCAAATTAATGCAAAATGTACAGGTTTTGGTAGTTTAGTTTTGATTTAACGGACAGACACCTGGTTCTTTTTTTTATATATAATATATATATATATATTTGGATATATTCTATTACAATTGGAGAAGATTTACACCCCAGAGAAGGCGGAACCTCAGAGCCACACCCACATTTTACATCATCACAGACCAGAGCCACACCCACCTATTACATCATCATCACCGACCAGAGAGACACCCACATATTACATCACCGACCAGAGCCACACCCACATATTACATCATCACCGACCAGAGCCACACCCACATATTACATCACTGACCAGACCCACACCCACCTATTACATCATCATCACCGACCAGAGCCACACCCACATATTACATCACAGACCAGAGCCACACCCACATATTACATCATCACCGACCAGAGCCACACCCACATATTACATCACCGACCAGAGCCACACCCACCTATTACATCACTGACCAGACCCACACCCACCTATTACATCATCATCACCGACCAGAGCCACACCCACATATTACATCACTGACCAGACCCACACCCACCTATTACATCATCATCACCGACCAGAGCCACACCCACATATTACATCACTGACCAGACCCACACCCACCTATTACATCATCATCACCGACCAGAGCCACACCCACATATTACATCACAGACCAGACCCACACCCACCTATTACATCATCATCACCGACCAGAGCCACACCCACATATTACATCACTGACCAGACCCACACCCACCTATTACATCATCATCACCGACCAGAAAGACACCCACATATTACATCACAGACCAGAGCCACACCCACATATTACATCATCACCACCGACCAGAAAGACACCCACATATTACATCACTGACCAGACCCACACCCAATTACATCATCATCACCGACCAGAAAGACACCCACATATTACATCACAGACCAGAGCCACACCCACATATTACATCATCACCGACCAGAGCCACACCCACATATTAAATCATCACTGACCAGAGCCACACCCACCTATTACATCATCCCGACCAGAGCCACACCCACATATTATATCCTCACCGACCAGAGCCACACCCATATATTACATCATCACCGACCAGAGCCACACCCACCTATTACATCATCCTCACCGACCAGAGCCACACCCACTTATTACATCATCCCCGACCAGAGCCACACCCACCTATTACATCACCGACCAGAGCCACACCCACATATTACATCACCGACCAGAGCCACACCCACATATTACATCATCACCGACCAGAGCCACACCAACCAGAGCCACACCCACATATTACATCATCCCCGACCAGAGCCACACCCACCTATTACATCACCGACCAGAGCCACACCCACATTACATCCCCGACCAGAGCCACACCCACATATTACATCATCACCGACCAGAGCCACACCCATCTATTACATCCTCACCGATCAGAGCCACACCCACATATTACATCATCACCGACCAGACCCACACCCACCAGAGCCACACCCACATATTACATCATCACCGACCAGAGCCACACCCACATATTACATCATCACCGACCAGAGCCACACCCACATATTACATCATCACCGACCAAAGCCACACCCACATATTACATCAGGCTTGTTGGACTTCATGCAGACCGATCGGTGGCTGACTTGAAGCAGTGCATGCCGGTTAGAAATTTTGTCCGACTTGATACAGCGCCGACGTCACGTGACTGTGAAGTATGCCATCAAAGCAGCGCGAGAGCGATTCAAGAGCAGCCACAGGACTCAGCCAGCGCAGCTTCTCCAGAGCGGCTGCATGAGCTCTGATGACGACACAGCTGTTCCATGATTGGCCGGATTCACCGCATGACAACGATCATGTGTGTTTCGTGTTTATTCGAACACCTTCGCTACCACTAATGTTCACAAATCTGTTTTTTATAAGAGTAAAATCTATTTTCATGTAGGCGATGTATATATTGTGTCATGTTTATCAAAATAAAACTAATTACAAACCGATGCTGTATTAACCATAAAGCAGGCCTATTAAATGGAAACGTATCTGAAACGTGTGTGTTTGACAAATATTGCATTTATTTCACGTCAGTTGTGGTAAAGTATGCAAACACCACGTGGGCGGTCACTACGGGAACCAGAAAGGGAACCGACTTCACGTCTCTGTTTGCGGCTCCTCCCGCCTGCACACGGCAACTCTCGCCGATCGGTTACAACCAGCCGCAGCCGATGTCGAACACACCCATCATCACCGACCAGAGCCACACCCAAATATTACATCATCACCGACCAGAGCCACACCCACATATTACATCCTCACCGACCAGAGCCACACCCACATATTACATCATCCCGACCAGAGCCACACCCACATATTACATCCTCACCGACCAGAGTCACACCCACATATTACATCATTACCGCGGCCAGAGCCACACCCACATATTACATCCTCACCGACCAGAGCCACACCCACATATTACATCATCCCAACCAGAGCCACACCCACATATTACATCACCGCGACCAGAGCCACACCCACATATTACATCACCGCGACCAGAGCCATACCCACATATTAGGCTTGTTTGAGATGCGCCTTGCCTCGCCTGAAATGTAGTCGAGAGTGGGCGGCTGCAGTGAGAGGAGGAGTGAAAAAAGCGCAGGCAAGCCGGACAGATCGCTCTTCTCGCAGTGGATCTAACACCTGTGAGATCAAAGGCGGATATCGCGGGATTCACACTCGTGCACGGTGTTACTAATAAACTGGATGTAATTTAAGTTTTGTTGCTTGAATATGTTTTTTGTTGCTAAGATTGCACACATAATTTATACACATAAAACATGATATCAGAGTTTTAAAATCAAACATTTTAAAAGAGAACAATACATCACGGTTGTTTAAACCAATGAGCATTAAGCTGTGCCGTCAGCAAGTCGTTTCCCATCATGCTTTTGATCAGCGCAGTCGGTAGAGAGCAACTGCGCGCGACTGCAGAATCCGACACGTGCGCCTTGCGGTCGCGAGAGTTTTTTGACACACGTCAGCATAACATCAGAGCAAGGCGGACCGCACTCGGACACATTTCTAACCGGTATGCATCTCGCGCTGATCACCGGTGATCAGTTCTGCGCAGATTTTGCTCATCTCAAACAAGCCTATTACATCCTCACCGACCAGAGCCACACCCACATATTACATCATGACCGACCAGAGTCACACCCACATATTACATCCTCACCGACCAGAGCCACACCCACATATTACATCCTCACCGACCAGGGCCACACCAACATATTACATCATTCCCGCGGCCAGAGCCACACCCACATATTACATCCTCACCGACCAGAGCCACACCCACATATTACATCCTCACCGACCAGAGCCACACCCACATATTACATCATCACCGACCAGAGCCACACCCACATATTACATCACCGCGACCAGAGCCATACCCACATATTACATCCTCACTGACCAGAGCCACACCCACATATTACATCCTCACTGACCAGAGCCACACCCACATATTACATCACGGCGACCAGGGCCATACCCACATATTACATCCTCACCGACCAGAGTCCCACCCACATATTACATCATTAGCGCGGCCAGAGACACACCCACATATTACATCATTACCGCGGCCAGAGCCACACCCACATATTACATCATCATCGACCAGAGCCACACCCATATATTACACCATCATCACAGACAAATGGGAGTTCAGAGATGTTTAAAAGCCGGAGCAAACTTTTCCAAAGTTCATTTTGACAAGCTGTTTCAAACTCCAAACAAACTTGGTTTTGGCCTGATTTTATTTGAAATGACGTCACACCACTTTGTCTTTAGGAGTTATAAAGGATTCTTGATTTCAGCCAGTCTTTCAAAAACTGCACTTTTATTTATGTTTGATATTTGTGCTTTGCATGACTTTATCAGTTCATCAGTGTTACATCATGTTTTCACCATTAGCTGTAGTGTATAACAAGACCTTTGCAGTGCAGTATGAAGATGATACGTGTAGGATATGTGTGTGTGTTAAGTAATGGTGTCCTGATGCTGTGTGTGCTCTGTGTGAATCGAACGTGTGTGTGTGTGTGTGTGGGTAGTGTCCTGATGCTGTGTGTGTTCTGTGTGAAGTGAACGTGTCTGTGTGTGTGTGTTTGTGTGTGTGTGTGTGTGTGTGTGTGTGTGTGTATGTCGTGTCCTGACGCCGTGTGTGTTCGGTGTGAAGTGAGCGTGTGTGTGTGACCTGTTGCAGTAGCTCCAGAACTGCTCGTTCAGGTAAGCGTGATGGCTGTGGTCGTCTCCAAACGAAGCCTTGCTCTCAATCCAGTGAACGATATGACCATCAACAGCTGTGGAGAAACACACACCTCTAACTGGCTGATCTCAAGAGTTCTCAAGGGAAGCTCACTGTAGCAGTGCTTAAACAGAGAGGGAGTGTTTAAACACAAACTACAAGCCATTTTTAGTCAAATGCCAGATTATTTTCATGCAAAACTGATTTGATTGGACATCTGAGAACAAAAGTCCAATTAAATTGCCAGTAAACGACATCAGCCAGATGCTGGGCACTGATTGGTTAAAACGGTCCTGAAGTGAAGAGCATAAGCAGAGCTCACCTATCGGCACCTCCAGAATGATGTCGGGGGTTTTGTCGTAGCCTTTGGCACGGAGCTGGTTCTCATCTGTGCAGAAAACACATGTTTAAACTCAATTTTCCCTCTCTGACCCTCACAACTGTTTTTATCTGCTCCAGCCTTCAGTAAGAGGGCATGTACACCGACAACCCTTCTCGACTTCACGCACAATTCAAATACATCGGTTTCACTCATGAGTTCACTGCCGTAGAAAATACAGCAAGTTATTAGTACTTTACTTACAGCTTACTGCATGACTTTACCCACTGCAAATAAAAGCAACTAACAATAAACAATACTTCTACAGCATTTATTCATTTCATCTAATGTTAATCTCAACATTTATTAATGCATTTCTAAGATCAAAAGTTGCATCTGTTAACATTAGTTAATGCACTGCGAACTAACAGCAACATCTGTATTTTGCACATTTGTAACAAACATCAACAACAAAGGTTAATAAATGCTGTAAGAATCAATTGCTCATCGTTAGTTCATGTTAATTAATGCATTAGCAGTAAAACTTAATTTCCTGTTTGTTAACATTAGAGTCCATAGTTAAAAAAATGCTGATTCACATAAATCACAATTTCAGCAACAGAGATATCAAAAATTTATTATATATTTTTTTTTCAATTACAAACTTCATTAAAATCAACAGGAAAATAAAATGGCCGATTGAGTTTCAAACCGTATTTTACACACCATTCTGAATTCATTTTCATTCCTAAGCACTGTACACTGTTAAAAAAGTTATTTAGTTGAACTTGGGTCGATTGTGGCAGATTCAGTGTACGATCAGGGTTCGGGTTAGTTTCAATAAGCAGTGTTGTAGAACTACGAAGAGTGATTTCAGGCCTAAGTTAAAGTCTTTTATAGCACATCAAGCTATTATTGCAACATCCTTTAAAACACTGAAGTTTGCATGCCTGTAACTCAAGAATTATTAGAGATATATTAATATCCTTCTAGATTCTAATTCTTAATAATCTTTTCTTCTGGTCTCTTCATTTTAAAGGCCCTCGATGGTTCAATCCCAGAGATATGGAGATCGTAATGGAAAACTGAACACATTTTCAGTGGTTAAAAACCAAACGTGGGGCACTTTACACACAGCTGATGTGCTTTTAAAGCAGAACATCAGGGAAAAAAGATACATTTATAGTTTCAACATTATTTGTTGTTCAATCAACTCAATTGTATAGAATATACCTGTCTGAGTGCCATAAATATTCATTTTCCAAAGTCTGCGTGCCTGTAACTATTAAAGATATCTTAATATCCTTATATATTCTAATTCTTATTAAACTTTTCTTTTGTAATCTTCATTTTTAAGGCTTTGTATAGTGCAAAACAGGCATCCCAATGAGACTCCATCTTCAATTTGTTGATTTTTACCCACTTTCAATGGTCAAAAACCAAAATTATCTAACTTTTCAAATAGCTGATTATTATAGCCACATTTATTTAGATTAGATGGTTTCCTCATGATGTTACCCCTTTAAACACTTCCATATAAAGCCAGCAGCAAGAGTCCAGTGAAGGCACAAACATGACCTCGGTCACCGCAAGCAAAGCAAGGTCCTCTGAAGGCTGAGAGCTTCATCTGTGCAGTGTTTGCCGGCACAGCACATGCGTCTGGGATGGGCATGGAGGGTGTGTTGTATCAGTGTCCTCAGCCATTGTCCTTGAGTCCTGGTGGAACACCTGATTTCTCCATTAAATCACAGTGAGCGGGTCATTCCGTGTCCAGTCGAGCTGAACCGCTGCAGGGCCCGGGTCCGTCCACAAGGTCACGGTGTGAAGATCATCCCCTTTGATGAGAATGAATGCGTTCTCAGAATCCCTTCATCAGGCCGTGTGATCCACGAGCCCAAACACCCTGAGACGGGCCAGAACAGGGTGGCCCCCGGTGCACCGCACAGCATTTTCACCGCATGTCCCGCACGTCGCATATTGAGAAAATGTCCCGCATTTTCATCAGTCTTTTGGATTTTAATTATCATATTAAGATAACGTGCATGCATTCTTTTACCTTTTTAAGAAAGCATTTACTCTTTTTGCGCCGTAGGTTTTCACCTATATTTAACAGCGCTTCATCAAAAGTACAAATACAACAGCCGCTTTTTAAATCCTATACAATGGTTGAAAATAAAGGAGTGAACATGTCACTAGTACGTTGGGACAGCTGTCAATCAAAATGTGGAGCGGTGATTCAATTTAAGTTGGAATTAATCGAAGTTGGTCAGAACGGTTTCAAACATAGTTTTGTGTATGATGCCTGCTGCCTTTGGGCTCAGTGATGTTGAATTCAAGTGACATGTAAAATTAAGACATGTTATGTTACATTGTGATGTAAAGAACAAAGTATTTGTATCAGCTGAAAGACAGAATACAAATGTTTTTATTAAGTTAGATAGACAATATATCAGGTTACGTTTCAGGTTATGTTTTAGTGTTGGTAACATGTCCCACACAAACTTGGTAATCGTCCCACATTTGGTTTGTTGATGGCGGTCCCCCAGTCAGAACTCAAGAAACACGTGACACCACTGCATCATTAAAGTACACTAGGGGTACAGTATAGTAATAATGTACTGCTGCACTTCTTTAAAGTGGTGAAAATCCAGCTTTTAATGTTGTTTTTGTGTGTATGTGGTGTTTTTAATATGCTTTAAGACACACATGTGTAAGTTCATAAATCGACAGCATTGCTGAGTATTTTCTGCTTAAAACTGCAGTGAACCAAAGACAGTCTCAAAAACACGCTTTGAAAAACCGCTGGTGCTAGCTATAGTGTAGAGGGCAAAGCTCTGCCTCCGCTAGCCTGCTAACTAACATTACAGTATTGATGTAGTGTTTACTGGAGCTTTTGTAAGACTGTTCACCGCACCTTTGGAAAATTAACCGTGGTTTTGTGATCGATTACGGTTTGTATCAAAATAGTTTTCCAACAAATATGATTAAATGGTGGATAACATCATATCTATACGGAAATCAGTGTTTGAATTACTTTCAGCACAATCCTCCGTTAACATTGTCAGGGTCTGAATCGGGCTCGAAATGGTTTGAAATTGATTATGAATTGATTATCGCTGTTATGAACACGCCTCCAAAA
Organism: Meda fulgida; assembly: GCA_030578275.1. Lineage (NCBI taxonomy): Eukaryota > Metazoa > Chordata > Actinopteri > Cypriniformes > Leuciscidae > Meda > Meda fulgida. The sequence goes on along the minus strand of CM060632.1, from coordinate 1,662,358 downwards.
CAAACGCAAGGCGCTGTCAATCACAGCACACTGGGCCAGCTGACCAATCACAGCACACTGGGCCATCTGACCAATCGCAGCACACTGGGCCATCTGACCAATCACAGCACACTGGGCCATCTGACCAATCGCAGCACACTGGGCCAGCTGACCAATCACAGCACACTGGGCCATCTGACCAATCACAGGACACTGGGCCATCTGACCAATCGCAGCACACTGGGCCAGCTGACCAATCGCAGCACACTGGGCCAGCTGACCAATCACAGCACACTGGGCCAGCTGACCAATCACAGCACACTGGGCCATCTGACCAATCACAGCACACTGGGCCAGCTGACCAATCACAGGACACTGGGCCATCTGACCAATCGCAGCACACTGGGCCAGCTGACCAATCACAGCACACTGGGCCAGCTGACCAATCACAGAACATTTCGTATTTCGGAGGGAGGGACTTCCTTGAAAACAACACGTTCAACCAGACTGGGGAGAGAGGAACTGCAATAATGTAAAATATGTGAAAAAGAATGTGTTTTTTGAACAATCAAGCATGAAAACATATTCTAGTACACCCCAAAAACAAAACAAGACTTTCTAAAAGGACATAATAGGACCCCTTTAAAAAAAACAAAGCAAAACCGTACACAGATGCAGTCTAAATTAAACACAGGAGGCTTACCTAGAAACGACAGGTTTCTCTCTCTGAGTTTGTCTCGCAGAATATCTTCATGTTCCAGACCGATGGCACTGTGAGAACATGGTTAAGGACGTACTGCAAACAAACTTCACAAAACCCCGAATTTATGGCAATCAGAAACAGTTGTGCGCTTTAATTTGTGTGCTCTCTCCTCATTTCTCATGGAAATTGCAGTGAAAATTTGTACGTCAACTTTTACAAGCCCATTTCTAAATGTTACCTGTGCCTGGTTGCCATGGAAACACTTAGACAGCTGAGCAGGGTTGCTGTGGTAACAGCAGAAAAATATGTGTTTTGTTGTAATATGAAGAGTGAGACAAACCTCTCTGACCTAAAGATCACAAACACGGTCACGGCACAGATCTGTCTCGGCAAAGCTCAACATCACAAAGGCAGGGTGTTTGCTAAGGTGTTCTGAAGGGTTTCTAGGCTGTTCTGAGTGGTTGAAAGGGTGTTGCTAGGGTGGTTACTATGGTATTATGAGTTGCTAGGCGTTTTCTTCCCTGTCTGGTGAGAAAAGAGTCTCAGTGATCTTCTGGTCTGTAGATGTGTCTCGGGTTCCTCCTTCAATGAACATCTGAGGGAGTTTTTCCTACTTGTTTTCTATTCTAACAGGTAAAAATTATCCTAAACAACACTTTGAGGAATCTTTCATGTCTGCAGCACAAACACTGCACTTACACTGCGCTCGTTAAAATTACAAACGACTTCTAGCTTTTGACCAAGGCCAAAGTTTACTTGATCTTACTAGTTTTACTTGATCTTAGTGCTGCGTTCGACACTATAGATCATAAAATACTCTTAGATCGACTACAAAATTACACTGGTATTCAGGGACAGGCATTAAGCTGGTTTAGATCGTATCTATCATACCGTTACCATTTTGTCTATTTAAACGGGGAATTCTCTAAGTTAACGTCAGTTAATTATGGAGTGCCTCAAGGCTCTGTGTTCGGCCCTCTGCTATTCTCAATATATTTGCTGCCACTTGGCAATATTATAAGAAAACATGAAATCAGTTTCCACTGTTATGTTGATGATACTCAGTTATATATTCATCACGACCAGATGAATTCTCTAAATTATCCAAGTTGACAGAGCGTGTTAAAGATATAAAATATAAATATCAGATGACCAGTAATTTTCTTCTATTAAATTCAGATAAGACTGAGGTATTACGTATTGGACCAGAAACCTGTACACAGAATCTCTTAGAGTATAATTTAGAAGGATGTTCTGTAATTCCATCCTCTACAGTTGAAGACCTGCGAGTTATTTTAGACAACAACTTGCCTTTCAATAATCATATTTCACGTTACAAAAACAACCTTCATCCACCTCAGAAACATTGCTAAGCTGCGGAACATGTGCTCTGTGTCTGAAGCAGGAAAGCTAGATCATGCTTTCATGACCTCGAGACTAGAGTACTGTAATGCTTTACTAGCTGGATGTTCTTCATCCTCAATAAACAAGCTACAGTTAGTCCAAATGCAGCCGCTAGAGTTCTTACTAGATCAAGAGAATATGATCACATAACAGCTATTTAATCATCTCTACACTGGTTACCAATTAAGTTCTGTATCAATTATAAAGTGTTACAAGAGAACTATAAGGCCCCAAACGTATGTCAGATGCAGTTTGGATCCAGGCTCTCATGAAGACTTCACTACGTGATTTGTATTGTATTTCAGAACTGTACATATCTGTAATATTGACATAACTTTGACACAGTTACCTCTGATAACAGATCAGTCTAAATTGTTATGCAGACACATGCATTTTCTGTAAAGCTGCTTTGATACGATATGTATTGTGAAAAGCACTATACAAAAAAAGTGAATTGAATTAAAGGCAACAGAAGCATGTAAAACACATGCAGCCAAAACATCAGACAATAAACCGAAACGTGTTCATGGTTTGATGGGTGTGTGTGTGACGGGGCGGCGCAGTGGGCGATACAATGAATCTGAGTTAATGCTGACGCTGAAAAGAGCCGGGGGGGGGGGGGGGGGGTGAGTGACCACGGACAGACAAACCCTGTGACCCTTCACCCCTGACTACACACACACACACACACACACACACACACACACACACACACACACACACACACACACACACACACACACACACACACACACACACACACACACACACACACACACACACACACACAGACAGATAAATCTGAGAAGAGCACAAACCTCAACTCGGTCTGTTACAAAACGCCATCCACTGACTCAGATCTAGCATCTCTGAGTTCATCATTAGAGAGATTGAAGTGTGTGTTTAGAAATGGGTGTAACAGAAGGTCATGTGCTTTGGTTGCATGCATCACATATGACTTTCGATTAATTATTTAATTTTATTTTAAAACTAAAATCTTATAGAAAAACTTTACAGCAGTGTTATTTTAATTTGAGTTTTTATTTTAATTCAATATTTAAAAATAGCTTTTTATATTTTAAGTTTTCATGTACATTTTCTTTAATGTATTTAATGTTTTATTTTAATGTTATTTAATGTTTAATTTGTGTTATTTTGTCATTTTACTTGATAAATATTTAGGTTTAATTTATTTTTTATTTCACTTTTAGTTGACAAGGCAACATTTCCAATTATCATTTAAAGTTTTTCAATTCAATTCAATTTATTTTCTTTCAGCTTTATTTCAATTAAATGTAAGTGTTTCAAAAGTTTTGCAGCGCAACTAATTTCATTAACGCTTAAGCAGAAATTTAGTAACCAACGAGTCGACTAGTCCAATAATCCACAAAAACACAGTAAAAAACAGCCTGTAGTAATTACAGTACAGTGTAACAAAGACACCTTTAGGTAAAGTGTAAATAAAGCATAGAAATCATCTGGAGTCAGTCAAAGTTGCTGAATAGAAAGTGTTGGAAGTGAAATAAATGTGAGGTATGAAACTACACCATCCTTACGGTGATGAAGATAAAATCTGGACATGCTAAAATATAATCCTGCATATGTGAGGATATCACACACACACACACACACAGACACACACCTCGAGCGTGAGCTTTATGTCAGGTGAAGCTCGGGACATGAACAGCTCCTCGTCAATTCCTGGCTTAAAGTTTTATGGGAAGGATACTGTTTGATGCAGTCGACCAGCGGCCCATAACAGCAGTCGTTTACTGTGCACTGAAAACAGAAGAAATATTACAGTCCCCTCAACATCCATTACAAACTCCCAGCATGCACTGCAGCGCCGACACACCGCACATTATCAGATTCACAGGAGAACATCTGAGTTTGTACAATTCACTCAGAATCTCCCAATGTTCCTTTGACCACACACTAAACACCTTTAAACGAGTATAAAGAAGTTTAAGAATAACAACAACAAAAAAAATCATCATTTAATTGTATACAGAGTCATTATTGGCAGTCTTCCTCAACAATCATAACTTTTAAATCTCATTTGTGCGTGTTATGAAGTTTGATATGTTTATGTTAGGATTCTGACTACCTGAAAAGCCTCTGATTGGCCATTGCGTTCACATGCTCAACAACCATGTCTGTGATTGGCTACTATGCTCAAGCTGCAAAAACATATTGTTCTCTTTTAAAATGTAAAGTCCCCCTGTGGTGAAAATCCAGTTTTTAATGTTGTTTATATGTGTATGTGGTGTTTTTAATATGCTTTAAGACACACATGTGTAAGTTCATAAGTCGACAGCATTGCTGAGTATTTTCTGCTTAAAACTGCAGTGAACCAAAGACAGTCTCAAAAACACGGTGTGAGATCACTGGTGTTTCTGACGTCACAAACGACCTTGTAACCAATCAGATCAACGTGTGCTCGTCAACCAGTGGATCTCTGAGTGAGTCAGTGGAGGCGGGGCTCATCTGCATATTCATAGAACCATGCATACTAAATGAGGTGAGGGTGTCGAGTTACATTCAAGATATTTTAAGGCATGAAGATTTTTTTTTTTCAAGGAAACAACTTTTAAATGTGTATTTTTGTGATCAAAGATGAGTTTTAAGGGATACAATTATTGACTACAGGGGGACTTTAAGTTTCGACTTGGTACCAAAGTATCTGTACTTTTGACAACACAAGTAAAGAGCAATGATAACATTTTGCTAAACATCTTAGTTCATTTTCAACAGAAAGGCACAGAGAAACAGACGTGAGCTAGTACCTGCTCGACGTGCTTGGCTAACAGCAGGTCAGGGATCAGCGATGGCTCGCGCAGCATGTTGTTGAGGACGAGCCTGGATGCTGCTGATGGAGACAGAAACACACGCGTTACACATTTCCAGATGAAAGGCCAGAGTTCAGCTGAACTTGAGCAGGAATCGATGAAGATGCATCCCGTTATTAAACTCCTACACCTGTAGTAGTGATGCTTGGTGTGGATGAGGATGAAGACTTCACTCATTCATGATGCACTAATGTTATCAATCAGCCCACAAGCCCCTGGGTTATTGCCCTATTACTCCAACATAGTCATATTCAGCTTAAATGGATTAAAGAGAGTATCTAGAGATTCGTCTGAGAGTAACACTGAGTGGATCAAACACTAGCCAGTGCATGATAGGAAATATGAGGCCTTGCTGGGCTCTCACAGATGGTGATGTGAAATAAATGATACTTCAAAGGGTGATAATCAAGTAGCATTTCATTTTATTCCCTGAAGTCAACTTGCACTTTACTTATAATGTAAGGTTAGTGCACAATAAAAGCCATCATTTTGTTTTCATTTTTCCTCTCCCCGCCAGCAGGACGCCAGTGTACTTCACTATATTACAATTAAATCCTGATCTAATCATGACAAACTATATATCGTTGGAAAGGTCTAAAGCCCTATTCGGACAGGATTAACTTGACAAGGGTAGATGGAGTAATGTGATTTAACTACAGGACGTCTGTAATATTAATGGCCCATGGAGATCTCAGTAAACTAGCAGAAGTGGGAGAGTAACTGGACTTGCACACCGCCGTCACTCCTGTCGTCATGTGCGTATTACGCTGCTTCCTGAAAGCATGTGCGCAAACACACATAACCTATACTCATATAAGTATAGAAAACAGTTGAACGATGTATTAATTAACTTCAGATTGGATTGTGTTGGTAATAGGCACTTTCCTAACGCTAAAAGAAGTTTCATTCCTCTAACAAGTGCTTTCATCTTCTTTCTGATCGGAATATGTGGAGAACACTCGAGTTTGTCCCAGCGTCTAGAACGCACTGAATGCTTTTTCAAGCGTCTCCATACTTGGAAAAACCGTGGAAAAATACTTTTAATACTTTTTTTTAAAATACTTTTCCCCTATTGGGAGACGTCATGTTTCATAATTTATGATCGAAACCTTTTCTAATCTTGACAAAACACATTGTCGGAAAGGTTTGAGCCTCAAGGTTCCATATTTTGTGACAGAACTGATATTAGGACAGAAATTTATTAATTTGTTATGGCAGAATGCATAAAATAAAATTCAATGGAATATATATCCCGGTGGCTATTTTTGGTACTACGCCTAAACAAAATCTCCTGGGAACTTCAATTTTTGTAATATCAACTTCAAATTTGGAACACAACTTGGTTAGACATATGGCTTTGATTTTATAGTACAAAAGATTTTGTAAAATATATATTTAAAATAAAAGAAAAAAATATATAGTACAGTATATTTGATTAACTGTAAATTCAAACTTCCATAGTTTTTTCATACTTTCATTTTTTGAAGCTTTCACTTCAGCAATGATCTATCTGCCGAGTCTTCTTTCAAACAAGACCAAACGTAGGTCTATATTACAAAGCATTCTTGAATTACAACCATTTAGGTTTGAATAGTGCATTTTCACATCCATTCTCAAAACAGTAGAGGGGTTAAGACTTGTGTAAACGACCAATTATTGAGAAACCCCTACATCTCCAAACAGACATGGAGGCAAGACCAGACCCTGAAGTTTGGCTTGTTAGACTGCTTCTAAAATGCAACTTTCTCCAATGAGAGCGCATCAAATTTGGCCACGTATTCTGGTTATATTTCATTATACATTCTTAAAAATAAAGGAGGATTTTCGCAGAGATGCCATAGAAGAACCAGTTTTTTTTTTAGTGAACAAAAAAAACCTATTTTAATAATCTAAAGAATCTTTTATCCAATGAAAAATAAGGGTTCTTCATGAATCCTAAAATGGCAATAAGGGACCTTCATTTTAAGAATGTTGAAGCCATATTTAAAGGTGAAGTGTCTAATTTCTCATCTCAGATAGCTTCTACAAACACTACAAACACAATCTAAAGAGCCTTTGTTTTTCAGAGTGTATTCTAGTAGTTATTTTCTCAGATTACATGTGCAATGGTAAAAGTAGTAGTAAACCAGTGCAAAGTAGTATAGACCTACTTGATATTGAAACCAGATCAAGACTCCAACCCAATGGATCTTATCCCTAAAGTTGTGGTCACATTTACTGTTGCTTGATCAAATTCTGTGGTTGAAATCCAGTCAGGAACGTTTCTCGTAGATTTCGCTCACGGACAGACAGCGGATTGGTTTAAAGTGACTTCTGTGAGTAGTGCTTCATACATTTCTACATTATTGACAATGGATGTGAATTGACTGTAAATTCGCTAAAGCGACGGCAACAAGAAGGAACCATCCGGTCTCTCTCTTGAATCACACAGAAGTGACTTAAATTGCAATTCATCGACCGGACAATAGAGACCGGCTGCAGAAGAGACTCAATCCCATAGACCCCCATGTTAAAATGCACAACTTTTCAGCAGAATAAACAAGTTTACAGCCTGGTACAAAAAAAAAAGATCTATTTTGGTTTATATAGCTAATTTTGCCCTTCATGACACCAGTGAGGGGGATGAATATTTTTATAACTCATCCATTTAAATTATATTAAGCCTTAACGTTCTGCATAATTAAGGGCGTGGCCACTTGAGTGACAGGCGGACTGCCGCTGATGTCACAACTAGCCATTTGTCTACTGTCTGTTAGCGTCACGCCACCTCAGCTAATCCGCCTCGCTACCAAGATGGCGACGGCCAGCTCCGCCCACTTTGGGCTTCAAAAACGCTCTTCAGAAACTTCCACGTCACGGACACTACGGCACCTTAAGAACTGAGCTCTTTAGACTCATCACACACCCCTGTCACACAATACATCTGCACACAAACACAATCCTCCCTCATTGGCTGCGTCTCAGAGGTTTTCTCTCTGTGTCGTAACATCAAAACCCTGCTGGAGAAGAACAAACACTAGCTCTTCTCCTTTTCATCCCGTTGAAGGAGAACATAAGAGAGAGCAAAGCCAAGTCAGCAGTCTCTAAACCGGCGGCGCCTTGTTTTCAACTCATTTTTCTCCCAGATTGCTATACCTTCACACGCAGATCCATACGGTGCTCCGGCGCTCCGCTCGGCAATGAAGAGAGCTATATTTCCCCTTGAGTTAGGACACCTCATGACAAATGATAATGGATAATCAATAAAGCGGGAAATATGAGGCCGCAAACTTTATGAAGCCGGGAGACATATTACTCCCCAACAACACTCGTTTCCCTTAACAAAGTCACTACGCCGCTGCGCCTAATAATCTGAGGGAAAATCAAAGAAGCCGCAACCACATCAGCAATATTGGCAACTTATTCCACTTTAATGGCATTTTGATTGATTTTTTCCTCTTAATGGTACTTTTATAGATTTGATGCTGGTCCTGCAAAACAGCAGTGTGTAATAGAGCTCCCCGAAGGCAAACAGAGGCCATTAAAGCCCTTGTCTTACCAGCTCTCGTAATTGGAGGTTGACCACCATCGCATTTCACACATCACACAACACCACCTGCTTCACACAACCGCTCTGTCCATCCGAACGGCCATTTTCTGAGCGATGGGGTTACGAATGATCGTAAAAAGTGGTGACCTTGCGGCTGACATTGTGGGGTTTCAGACAAGCAATGACCTGATGAAAATGGAGGCCAGAGAGATAATAAATCAGGCCCCTTTTAAAATGAGTTTACTCTAACGCTATTCATCACCGGGGCGTAATGCCATTTGCGGATCCGCAGCGAACAAACGGCGCAGTAAATAACAACAGAGCCGAAGATCTAGCATACATTTATTAAAGACGCCTACCAACACAACACTGTAAACACACCGCGAATCTAATGTAATTGTCCCGTGTCGACATAAATTCAGATTGAGGCGTCCTTATCAGAGGAGGGGGATATTAAAGAGGAAAGACGGGAGTTGTTCGGGAGCTGTTTACCAAAAACACAGCCACCTTTAACAACCTCTGATGAGATGATGAATGAGGCGGAGAAAAGCCACGCAACCTCTCCGGAAAGAGGAGAAACCATTATCAGACTCAGAAAAAACGTGGACGGAAGCTCATCGATCGTCGTAAAAAAATAACGGATGACAACCGTTATCGCCTCTGACGCTGATGAGCCCCAGAGCTTGTTTATTAATTAAAAATCCTTCTTCTTATGGTTATAATCAAGACGCCTCCCTCCTCCTCCACGGCGCTAGCAACGCAATCGTACATCAAACTTCATGATGCGACGCTTGCTGATAATGCGCCCCTGCTAAAGCTGATTTTCCATGATGAATCTGGGTGCATATAAATTGGCTAATATCTAAAAACATTTACAGATACTAGAGGAATGGAGTACTTGCGGGCCGTGATGGATGAGGCTGTTAGACGCCAGAGGACAGCTCTGCAAATCTCTGCCGCTGCCTAAAGCCCTCGTTTCATTTTCATATTTACTTCTTTAAACCCATCCTCCTCTCCTCGGCACACAGAGAAAGCAAGAGAAGCGTTTCGTCTGTGGTTTTATGAGCAGTGATGGTCCCAGTAGGGTTAGTGGGGCAGAACTGATATGCCTTGGTCTGATTGTGTCTGAAAGCAGGGCTGAAGCTTTGCCCGTTTCTCAGCTCTGCAACGCCCCGATCCACGCTAGTAATTAGTGTACGCTAGTAATTAGTATACTTGTCAAGGCAATGCTTACCTCACCGCCTCCAACAGCTGCTAATGAAGAGCCTGGATCTCACGATTCAACGGCTAGCATCATGCACCCGGTGCACTACAAAGTGTCTTTAACTACTATGTACTAACAATTAGTCATTTGATTCAATGCACTTATTGTGTACATGCATGTTTTTACATTGTACTTGTATTTAAAAAATACATGCATGTTATTAATTTCTGCAAGTACATCTATAATTACACCGTTGACACCTAAACCCACTATTAAACCTCCACCAAACCTGTTATTTGAGGTGGATATAGGTACGGTTAGTACAGGTTTGGTCACATACAGTCAAACCAAAAATTATTCAGACACCAGATATCATTTTTGATATTTTTTTACTAGTGTGTGAGGAAACTATAGTTCATTTATGTAAGTGAGGAGAGCAAACATATTATACCCAAAAATTCTCCATACAGTGACTACCAGTACAATTTATTCAAATTCAGTGTTTTTCTGTAACTGCTAATGTTCTTTTTACACACAGACTGAACAACATGAAGCATTGCTTGGTCACTGGTTGAGATAAACTGGTATTCTCTAATTGTGTAGTTAAATTTACCAGCTGACAGATATTCAACATAATTCATGTGTGAGAGTCTAACAGAAGGACGGACAAAACCAGTGAAATATCCACTGATCTCATAACTCTGAGTTCTGTCATATTTATCACCGTTTATAAACTATAGCGCATAAACTGATAATGTGAGAAATGTTGAAGGTCTGAATAAATTTTGGTTTGACTGTGTATATATAAGCAAGTACATAGTAGTCAAAAGCACCTAAATATAAAGAGTGACCAAATAGTTTTATTTAACTGTAAAGGACTGTACAAACGCTAGTTCCCTTATTATATACACAGCGGAGAAACGGTAATAGACATAGCAGGACAATTTAAATAATTTTATCGTAAATTACTACATTTAAAAAACGGAATCTGTTCCCTCAAATCCCTGTGTGAGATGGAATTTTTTGTTATATCTTATGTTGTTTAATTAATGTTCAAGTCAAGTGTATTTATATAGCGCTTTTCACAATATAAATTGCATCAAAGCAGCTTCACAGTATCAATCAAATAACATAACAATGTTTGTTTCTTAGTGGAAAAAACATCCACGTTTGGTAGGGCTGATCAATGGTATTAATGCTTGGTTAATTAATTTGAATATCCCCAACTGAGCAAGCCAAAGGCAACAGTGGCAAGGAACCGAAAAACTCCATCAGGTGACCCACTGGTGTCCTAAAACTCCATCAGGTGACCCACTGGTGTCCTAAAACTCCATCAGGTGACCTAATGGAGAAAAAAAAAAGCCTTGGGAGAACCCAGGCTCAGTCGGGGGCCAGTTCTCTGGCGTTTATGAACTAGAGGCCGGATTTACAGTAACTGTAATTTGATACAGAATTTTGTTTTATTTTATCACTTCGGGGTGGGTACGCGAACCGGAATCACAACGTTTTATCTGTAGAGTGGGAAAGGGATCCTCCATAGGGAGAGGCTAGTTGGCACTTCAGCACTGCGTTGTCATTGGGCCCAGGCAAAGCTCCTAGTCAGATCTGGATACGGCCTGGATCCGGTCGGCTGCGGGAAAACCTCGGGATAAACAAAGACACTAAAATTAGCGTAGATGCCATTCTTCTTATGATGATGTAACGAGTACATCAGGATTTAAGGGAAGTGTTCCCAGTTCCGGCTGACCTAATCTATGCAGCCTAACATTGAATTATAGAAGTCTATAATATATTATGTGTATGCTAGGTCAAAGAGATATGTTTTTAGTCTAGCTTTGAACTGACAGAGTGTGTCTGCTTACCGGACAATGGTAGGAAGACTGTTCCAAAGTTTTGGTGCTAAATAGGAAAAGGATCTACCGCCAGCAGTCGATTTTGATATTCTAGGTATTATCAACTGGCCCGAATTTTGAGATCGCAATAGACGTGAAGGACTATAATGCGTTAAGAGCTCGCTCAAGTACTGCGGAGCTAAACCATTTAGTGCTTTGTAAGTAATCAACAATATTTTAAAATTTATACAATGTTTAATAGGCAGCCAATGCAGTGTTGACACAACCGGGCTAATATGGTCATATTTCCTGGTTCTAGTAAGAACTCGAGCTGCAGCGTTTTGGACCAGCTGTAGTTTATTTATTAAGCGTGCAGGGCAACCACCCAGTAGAGCATTACAATAATCTAGTCTTGATGTCATGAAAGCATGAACTAATTGTTCCGCATTTGTTAATGAGAGCATATGTCGTAATTTAGATATATTTTTAAGATGGAAAAATGCGGTTTTACAGATACTAGACACGTGACTTTCAAATGAAAGATTGCTATCAAAGAGCACACCCAGGTTCCTAACCGACGACGAAGACTTAACAGAGCAGCCATCAAGTGTTAGACAGTATTCTAGGTTATTACGTGTGGAAGTTTTTTGTCCAATAATTAGAATCTCTGTTTTTTCAGAGTTTAGTAGTAGGAAATTACTAGTCATCAAATTTTTTAAATCAGCTATGCATTCCGTTAATTTTGTGAATTGGTAAGTTTCGTTAGGTTTGGAAGAAATATACAGCTGAGTATCATCGGCATAACAATGAAAGCTAATTCCATGTTTCCTAATGATATGTCCTAATGGTAGCATGTACAGAGTGAACAGCAGCGGTCCTAGTACTGAGCCTTGTGGTACGCCATACTGAACTTGTGATCGATAAGACATCTCTTCATTTACTGCTACAAACTGATAACGGTCAGATAAGTATGATTTAAACCATGCTAGTGCAATTCCACTAATGCCAACATAGTTTTCTAGTCTATTTAAAAGAATGTTGTGGTCAATTGTGTCAAATGCTGCTCTAAGATCGAGTAACACTAATAGAGAGCTACAACCACGATCGGATGATAAGAGTAAATCATTTGTAACTCTAATGAGAGCAGTCTCAGTGCTATGGTACGGACTAAATCCGGACTAAAAATCCTCGCAGATATCATTTCTTTCAAGAAAGGAACACAGTTGTGAGGATAATGCTTTTTCTAATATCTTTGACAGAAAAGGCCAATTCGAGATTGGCCTGTAATTGACTAATTCTGAAGGATCAAGTTGCGGTTTTTTAACAAGCGGTTTTATCATAGCCAGCTTAAAGGTTTTTGGTACGTATCCTAGAGACAAAGACGAATTAATGATATTAAGAAGAGGATCTATGATCTCTGGAAGCATCTCTTTCAGTAGCTTAGTCGGGATAGGGTCTAACATACAAGTTGTCGATTTAGATGAATTAACGAGTTTGCAGAATTCTTCCTCTCCTAAAGCAACAAATGAATAAAATTTTTCCTCAGGGAGACTACAATGCACTCCCTGATGCGATACTGTAGTAGACGGTTGCATAGTTATAATTTTGTCCCTGATATTATCAATCTTATAAGTGAAGAAGTTCATAAAGTCATTACTGTGTTGGCCTGAAACTTCTGTGCTTGAAGCTTTCTTTTTCGTTAGTTTAGCCACTGTTTCAAATAAATACCTAGGATTATGTTTATTTTCTTCTAATAGGGTTGAAAAATAAGCAGATCTAGCAGCTTTTAAAGCCTCTCTGTAAGCAATCGAGCTCTCTTTCCATGAAATCCGAAATACCTCTAGTTTTGTTTTCTTCCAGCAATCTTTAGTGGCAGAAGTTGTAGGTCTAACATATTTATAACACGGAGTCGGCTTTGCAGCCTTGGCTAAATGTAATTTACATGAGACTAGATAATGGTCTGAGATGTCATCGCTCTGCTGCAGAATTTCAACAGCATCAACATCTATTCCATGTGATAATATTAGATCTAGAGTATGATTACGACAATGAGTGGGTCCTGACACGTGTTGTCTAACTCCAATTGAGTTTACAATGTCTTTAAGTGCCAATCCCAATGCATCTTTTTCATTATCTACATGTATATTAAAATCACCAACAATTAGTACTTTATCGTTAGCCAATACTAATTCTGATAGAAAGTCCGCAAATTCTTTGATAAAATCTTTATGGTGCCCTGGTGGCCTGTATACAGTAGCCAGCAGAAATCTCAAACGTGATTTATCGTTTACACTATATATTTTTACATTAAGCACCAACACTTCAAAAGAAGTATATTTAAAAATAGATTTCTTAGTGGTTTTGAAAATATTACTATAAATTACAGCAACACCTCCCCCTTTGCGTTTTAGACGAGGTTCATGTTTATAACAGTAATCTTGTGGGGTTGACTCATTTAAAGTAATTGATTCATTGCATTATGTTCATTGTTCATTGCATTATGACCATGATTGTGTTTTGTATTTGTGTGATACTATGTGTAACATGTATTTTAGTATTTACCTTGTGGAGACGCTACTTGGGAGGAACTTTGAATTTAAAACGTGTCTCTTTCACCGCCTTCTATAGTTTTCATTATAGTAAGTGAAATAGTGTTTTTTTTATCGTAATTAAAAAACACAGAATTCACAAATGTATTTTTTACAGTGTATGAGCATTATGACCCGAGTACTCGGAAACCATGATTGTGTGACTTTTAAAATATACAATATACACATTTATTTTTCTTGAGTTCTGATTGGTTAGTGCTATCCAGATCGAAAATGAAAGCGAATCAGTTTCATAATATTATGTTTTTGCTGTATATATCTAAATAATCACATTTAGTTGAGTTAAATAATTCATTAGTAAAGCGCTTTAGTTTACTGGTGTTCTTTCAGTCTTCAGATTCAGCAATGCTCAACATTATTGATTATGACTGCTAGTTATTCTTAATAATGCAGTATGGTTTAATTATATGCATGTGAAATCCAAAACAGGGCAAACGGTCAAATCATCTAATATCACATTACATGTTGGAGAAATGGAAAAGCACACGCTTGCTTTAAAAAAAGATACACTTAAATCTCCCACTGCTTCTGTCAAGTCTACATTAGTATTACTCATCGGATGCTCAGGCACATTAATGAAATTAAAGATGAAGTGAAACGAGGCAGAATTGAACAATCATCTCGTTTAGACATGATAACAGACGTCCAACCCAGAGCCACAAAACACCAAAGAGACTGGAGTAAAATGCAGCATTTGATGTGCTTTCTAGTGAAGTCGAGCCTTCAGAAGATCCGGCTGCCGTCTGGAGAAGACCAAGCATTACAGATGTTGATATCATATTCGATATGTGCTGAGAATGCCCTGAACGTATTGATTTATTTACATGCGCATCCATCCGGCCCGCGCAGCACTGGCATGGTCTGGGAAAACCCTGACACAACACTCACTGGAGAAAAGACTTCAGAAACAATTTCAAACTCTCTATTGATCCCGCTGTAGTGGGTGGATATATATTCAGCGTCCCAAAGGCACATTTTCTGTGTCTCTTAAATGCAAACGGGGAAGAAAGGAATGAAAGAAAATAAAAGATGGTGCACGAAGGCTGAGCGTCTGGTGTATATGAGGCTATTGATCCGAGCACTGCGCTGGGAACACTGGGAATGATGGATGCGCTCACCGACAGCACTGGACAAACCTGTCAGCTGATGGCCACCTAAGACAATTATCCAGGCAGTGTTTCATCAAACAGCACATTACAAAAGTCGAATATTCACACCGGGAGATTCAGGGGTGAAGCGTGGAGACGTGAGCACGGAGGTTCACTGATAATCGCATTGGGAAAATCTCACAGTAAAACTGGGATCTGTGAAAAATATAATACACCGATGTTTTGTCAGATGAGAAGTGTATCTATGTTTAATCTTTCTATCTCTTTTAATTCCTTTTACAACTGGCTTTTATTTTGTCATTATTTCGGAAAATATTTTTTTCTCCTTTGTTAGTGTGTTTAAAGTTCTATTACTCAATACCAGTCAGACTTACAGTGAATGTATCGTAAATAAATAAATGTTCTTAAGATACAGTGTGCATAAGTCAGCACCCCCCGTGCTGAATCCCCCAGAGGCAGCAGAGTTTATTGTTAAAGGCCAGTTATTTCATGGATCCGGGGTAATATGCATCCTGATAAATTAAAATAACCTCAATATTAAGATTAAAAAAGTACTGTGAGATTTTTGTTGCTCATCATGAATGACTTTGGTAAAAAAAAGGGTGCAATATAAAAAGAAAAGTTTGGACACTTTACTATTATTAATGTGTCTGGAAGAAGTGTCTTATGCTCATCAAGCCTTAATATATTTGATCAAAAATACAGAAAAAAAAAAAAAAAAAAAAACAGTAACAGTGAAATATTATTGCAGTGTAAATCATCTGTTTTCTATGTGAATATCTAGTAAAGTGTAATTTATTCCTGTGATCAAAGCTGAGTTTCAGCATCATTACTCCAGTCTTCAGTGTCACATGATCCTTCAGAAATCAGGATATGAGGATTTATTAGCAATGTTGGAAACAGTTGTGCTTTTTTCAGGATTCATTGATGAATAAAACGTTAAAAAAAGAACCACATTTATTTAAAATATAAATCTTTTGTAACAATATACAGTACTGTTCAAAAGTTTGAGGACAGTAGTTTTTTGTCACTTTTTTTTGTGAAAGAGATGAACACTTAATCAGCAAAGATGTGTTAAATTGATAAAAGTGATAGTAAATATCTATGTTGTTAGAAAAGATTTCTAAAATTAATTAAAAAAAGTTTTGAATTGTAACTAATGAACAAGTTTATTAGGATGCATAAATCTTGATTTTAACAATGAAAAGTAATATACAGACAGTGATGCATGAACAACAACAGTAATGTGCATAGTTCTGATCTACTGTCTTAACATAATATAACTTATTCTTGATCATAATATGGTTTGCTTTTATTGATATCGAAAGCTATGTTTAATATGTAGCTGTGTTTGACACATTTTGCATTGTGGGTCCTTGCCCTTAACATCCCTGAAGACCACTGTTTTACAGTATATTAAAATAGAAAATCATTATTTAATATTTCACAATATTACTGTTTTTTTTCTGTTTTTTTTATCAAATAAATGCAGCCTTGATGAGCCTAAGATATTTCTTTCAAAAACATTAAAAATAGTAACGTTTCCAAACTTTTGAACAGTACTGTATTTAATATGTCTATATACAGTATATACTGTGTGTGTGTGTGTGTGTGTGTGTGTGTGTGTGTGTGTGTGTGTGTGTGATACAGATTTATGCAGTATTTCCAGCAAATAATTAAACATGCATATATCGATGTCTATTTAAAAGTGTGCTCAGCACTTGATATGAGGTGTGTATGTAACTACTGTGTACTTGCATCAACAATACCGTCTGGGTTCAGTATGCGTGGTGTTGCTGCTGTATACGGGTGAGGCTAGTGCAGGTTTGGGTTGCGGTGTAGGAGTAGAGTCAATTATAGATGAACTTATAGATATTAATTACATGCAGATAATTGTTAAAAACACAAATACACTGTAAAAACATGTATGAACACAATAAGTGCACCGAATCAAATGATTAAACGTTTAAACACAGTAATTATAGACACTTAAATAAAGAGGGGCCAAAAGCTCTTTATACTTCAGTGTATATTTTTCAGTCCACTGTTTTCATGCGACTTCAGTGAGATTCGAGCTTCATCTTCATCATCTAAAGGCCTGTCTTAGCGGTCAGTGAGGTCTTCTGGAGCTGGTGTTGATGTATAATCAGAGGAGTGTTGCGTGTGGGAGGTCTTCTGCTCACACACACACACACACACACACACCGCAGGAGCGTTTGGACAAGAGCTGGATAACAGCATCTAGAGTAATCACACACACTTCACACTGACATACGACTGCAGGAGTCTCTCGATTAAACCCATGACACGTGTCTGTGACGCACTGAGATTCTGAACACGCGTGCGTGCGTGTGTGTGCATGTGTGTGTGTGTGTGTGTGTGTGTGCGAGTGTGTGTGGAGAGGAAGATGGCGGACACTGTGTATAAACCAAACGTCTCCAAACTTCTGCTCAAATACTGGTGCTAAAACACACACACACACACACACACACACACACACACACACACACACACACACACACACACACACACACACACACACACACACTACAGTATCGGTCAGAATATGCATCTCTCTGCTGTTGAGGACTGATTTCACTTACAGCATTTAAAGACAAAACAGTCCAGATTTTATATTTTGATCATGAAAGACCAGCCATAAAAAAAATTGTTCACACAAAAATAATCTTCGCATATTGATATTGGCTAGAACATCTGTATTGTTCTCCACAAATACCGATACTGCACATCATAGTATTCTCTGTTCTCACCCTGCTCTCATTTTCTTCTGCCGTTTTTCCCATGAACTGCCTAGACTCTGAGAAAGATCTGTGCCGCTATAGTTTCATAATGAATTAAAAAATATTTAAAAACTTCTCATAATAACAGACTATTGTTTTTTGCACCATTGCTTTGGCAGTATCCATCAAACTTTGTAAAAATCAATAGAAAAAGATTTTCTATTGAAATCCGCATGAACGGATGAAATGTAGAACTTGAATGCAATGTAAGTGGCTTTGGGTAAAGGCGTCTGCCAAATGCATAAAAGTAAACGAGGAATAATAATAATAATAGATCAGCAGCAGTTTATATAAGAGACATTAATATGCTGTTGGATTCTTGAACGCTGTATTTAAGTATATATTTATATATCAGAGCTTTAAAGAGATTTGTGCACTTTGGTAAAACAAATACTAAAATTAATTCAACAGAAAACGGCAAAACTTTACATGCACGCTCTCTGCATTTGTGTCATGCATGTTCTGAAATCAGTGCAGAGCATGGAAATACCTGATCAGCCACCGATATGTGGACAGCGTTTGCTCAGGAGAGATAACTGATAACAGTGTTTGAGGGGCGAGTGGTCTCTCATGAGGGAATGAGCGCTGTACTCACGCGCTGAAGGCTCACACTCCTGCAGAAAACACTCCAGGACCGCACGGGCCAGCAGAGCCGGGGACAGGTCCACCTGATGAACACACACACACAACCATCACGGTCAGGCTTTAGGTCGGATGCCCACATTCAGCATCCACACACACCTCAGAGGCGAGCTTCTCGAGCAACTACTGCAATAGCAACATTTAAAACATCATTTCATTCATTGTGGTTCAAAAGAAAAGAATTGAATTACCAATCATTTAGGTGCCATAAAAAATAAAAGTCAATTTTCTCAAGTCCTCTCGAGGACAAATACAACAATGTCATATAATATCATATCATGTGACAACAGAAGTGATTTATTTACATTTTAAATATGCTGAAAATAGAATAATTGTTGATTGTACTGAGCGAGGAACTAGACAGAAGTGTATTTATCTTCACTGCTGATGTAGGTTACACAGCAGTTAAACACTGCGGCGAGAGATACTTTAAGATACGAAAGACCTCGATCCGAATGTCACTGAAAAGCAGAGAAACTTGAGGGAAAGAAAGCCTTGAAAACTGCAAAAGATGAGAATCTGCCTGGGTTACAGCGAGTGTGTCGTGAAAGAGAAGCTGAGACCTCTCACTGCCATCTCTTCCTAGCAGGGGCTGGAAACACGACATACGCAAATGCCCGTGGCACAACGGGAAGGAACAGATTTGCACAGCTGTATATTTGTCCATAGAAAAGTTTCAACACTTAGTCAATGATGCAAAAATGCATTATTTTCCTGTTATCACTGTGAAGCTGCTTTGAAACAATCTGTAATGTATAAAGCGCTGTAGAAATAAAGCTGACTTGATTGTTATAAAATGTCTGGACCTTCGGCCCGTTGGACCCCATTGAAGTCACTATATGGAGGAAATCCTGCAGTGTTCTCCTTAAAACCTTCATTTCTTTTCCACTGACGAAATAAAGACATGAACATCTTGGATGACGTGCGGGAGAGTAAACTATCAGGACATTTAATTCTGAAGTGAACTCCTGCTTTAATGGGGAATCTCAGAAATGTATTTATTCTATGCAGAAATCACATTCAGTGTGTCTCGCATCTGTTCTGATGAGGACGGTCAGAGACAGAACTCATCATCAGCTTCAGTCTCTCTGAAACACATCATCAGCCTCACGTTTCATACGTACAGGACACACACACACACTGAGCGATGACGTCTGAGTGAGGTTTCCCTGCTTCAGTCAGGTGCTCGTCCTCATCGTTCTCAAATTAATCATGAGTGGATCTCGACTGAGACGCGTGAGTAACGTTTACGAAGCTAAAATCACATTCATCATTCTTTAATCACACTGAGACAGACTGTGTGTGTGTGTGTGTGATAATTCTCATCAGTTGTTATAGTGTAGCTCATCTGGCGATATATATTGACCCATAAAGCACTACGACTGTAGCAATTAGCAGAGAGCACAGCGTAAATGTGAATAGTGCATTAAACGGAGTCATGAGGAACACCGCTCAAATCCTTCAACAGCAGATTCACAATCCCTCTGAGCTCCATCAGGGATCAGGCGTGCCACAGATGACGACGCCATTTAAACGTCGGCACACAGCGACACCGGACACCGACACAAAACTCATGAGCTCGATTCACGATGATGCGATTCTGATTTAATTCAATTCTGGTGCATTAAAGTCAACTTTTCTCTATCTCTGAACTAATGCTATATACAGAATTACTGTCATATTACATTATGAATTATTAACAACTGATTTGATTATTATTTTTATAATCATAATATTATGACTTTTTTATTACATAATGATGTTCCTCCAATAATGTAACCGGTGGTTGTCATAAGAACTTGTTTTCATGACTGATTCATTCAAACATTCATTAAATACTATATGTCATATACTGCATACATTTATCATAGTTATTTTTCTAGCTTATTATTGAGTTCATGGTCATTAAATGTATTTTCTGAGGTAAATGTGACATTACGTGCAGTCAAAAAACAAACCTTTTACAGTTATATACAGTAAAGCCTTGAGAGCGTGCAAATAATATTCACTCATGTCAGTTCAGTGCGGTTATAATCACTGCAGCGCTCTCCACTGCACAATGAACCTCTTAGTTCTTATGAGTGGATTCTGATCAAATGAAAGCCCCTGATTGGCCAGTGCGTTCAAGAGATCAACAGATACGTCTGTGATTGGCTACATTTCTCACCGCTGCAAAAACACGGTGTACGCGTTCTCAAGAGCGCAATTTCATCAATTATTACAGTATCAACGGAGGCTTTTCTTGCTTACTTCTGGTGACTTTAACCCATTTATCTCATTTTTTTAATCAAAAATTATTTCTGATCAAAACATTAATTAGCGGACCCCTGGTTGAAGACCCTTGCAGACCCTTGCACTTCTCAAATTAATAATTATAAAAACCTCTGTTGTGCACCAGTTTCTTTAAAAAAAAAAAAAAGAATTGATCAGTTTAACTGTTTAATGCAATTGAACACTGAAAAAATGTCTTCATGCCTTAAAATATCTTGAATGTAACTCGACACCCTTGCCTCATTTAGTATGCGTGGTTCTATGAATATGCAGATGAGCCCCGCCTCCACTCCCTCACTCAGCGATCCACTGGTTGACGAGCACACGTTGATCTGATTGGTTACAAGGTCGTTTGTGACGTCAGAAACACCAGCGATTTCACACCGTGTTTTTGAGACTGTCTTTGGTTCACTGCAGTTTTAAGCAGAAAATACTCAGCAATGCTGTCGACTTATGAACTCACACATGTGTGTCTTAAAGCATATTAAAAACACCACATACACACATAAACAACATTAAACGCTGGGTTTTTACCACACTTTAAATTATTGTTAAGCATTCAAGATTACCACCATTTTTGATAATACATTACATTATAATACACAGAATCAAGTAATATTTAAATGGAGGGAGAAAAACAGAATGTTAGTAAAAGACTTCATAGGCTCGTGCAAGAGACGTGAGCCGTCACCTATAGAGATATTAACCACTGACCTCCGTGTCAATAACACACCACAGACGCTTCTATGAACGTCACTTATGATAATAACACTGAACTCTTTTTCCATGAAGGATAATTGCACAAAATCATTGGTTAATAGGCAGAACCATTAGTCCAATTTGTATAAGTACTAACAGACTGGGACAACTCCAAACGACTCTTTTGGGTTAATTATGTTTGTGCACAAGGCATTACCTGGTTGGCGAGCTCCAGCAGAACCGGGTCTGTGGGACGAGCCTGGGCTTCGCTACGGTATCTTCATTAACACACACACAACAACAGTGGGGAAGAAAGTCAACAAATGAGAAGAGAAGACAACAAGAGCAGACCAGCCAGAACATGCCAGAGTCCCTGATGGGCTCAGCCTCGACCCAGACCGTTCATTAGCCAGAAACCACAAAACCCTCGTACCCACGGCTAACCAGACGCCACAGCGCTCCTGTACGTGTTTGTCAAACGCCACATCCTTTTATTTCATGTGTGGGAGAATAACAACCTGGGTGTGTTTCCCGTACTCGCGCTTCACTACTGCAGCACGCTACACCGCTGAAGAGGCAGCTGTAGTCTCGACTGCTTCCCGAAAACATGTTGACGCAAATTAGTCGTTCAGCCACGCTGGTTAATGATGTCACACACGTATGGAGTAATATCTACTGTTATGAGTCTGTTTGAGATGGAATTAATGAGAGATGTTTTGCTGTACATTATGGAAATGCATCTGAGGAATATTACTAATTTTTCTCAGTTATTTCTCTTTATTTCCAGATTCACTCATAGACTCGTTCTTACACACTAGAGCTCGTTCACACACACACACACTCTTCAAAACTACACTTTAATCTCCTGAGACTAAAAGGCGTAAACAGGGTTCGTACAGAGACTGTAAAATGAAATTCCAGGACTTTCAAGTACTTCTAAAGCACTACTTTTTTGGTTTTCAAGGACAACAATCAGAGATCTCACTAATCAAAAAGATAAATAGATAATAAAAAGGTCAAATAAAGTGCAGCATATGCAATGGGTGTGATAACTTTAACCATTGAAATGTATTTTGTATGTATTAATAAAAGATAAAGATTGCACTGAATGTCAGATTGCTTCTACTCTAGATCAGGATTTCAGTCACACGTCATGAAGGAGAAACTCTTCTTCTAATCGCTCACACACACACACAACACACACACAACTCTGCTGTCGCTCACACACACAACTCTGCTGTCCCTCACACACACACACAACACACACACAACTCTGCTGTCGCTCACACACACACACAACACACACACAACTCTGCTGTCGCTCACACACACAACTCTGCTGTCGCTCACACACACAACACTGCTGTCGCTCACACAGACAACTCTGCTGTCACTCACACACACACACAACACACACACAACTCTGCTGTCGCTCACACACACAACTCTGCTGTCGCTCACACACACACAATTCTGCTGCCGCTCACACACACACAACTCTGCTGCCGCTCACACACACCACACACACACAACACACACACACAACTCTGCTGTCGCTCACACACACAACTCTGCTGCCGCTCACACACACACAACTCTGCTGCCGCTCACACACACACAACTCTGCTGCCGCTCACACACACACAACTCTGCTGCCGCTCACACACACACAACTCTGCTGCCGCTCACACACACACAACTCTGCTGCCGCTCACACACACACAACTCTGCTGCCGCTCACACACACACAACTCTGCTGCCGCTCACACACACACAACACACACACAACACACACACACAACACACACACACAACACACACACACAACTCTGCTGTCCCTCACACACACACAACTCTGCTGCCGCTCACACACACACAACTCTGCTGCCGCTCACACACACAACTCTGCTGCCGCTCACACACACACAACTCTGCTGCCGCTCACACACACCACACACACACAACACACACACACAACACACACACACAACTCTGCTGTCCCTCACACACAAACAACTCTGCTGCCGCTCACACACACCACACACACACAACACACACACACAACTCTGCTGTCCCTCACACACACACAAAACACACACACAACTGCTGTCGCTCACACACAACTCTGCTGTCGCTCACACACACACAACTCTGCTGTCGCTCACACACACACAACTCTGCTGTCGCTCACACGCACGACTCTGCTGTCGCTCACACGCACGACTCTGCTGTCGCTCACACGCACGACTCTGCTGTCGCTCACACGCACGACTCTGCTGTCGCTCACACGCACGACTCTGCTGTCGCTCACACGCACGACTCTGCTGTCGCTCACACGCACGACTCTGCTGTCGCTCACACGCACGACTCTGCTGTCGCTCACACGCACGACTCTGCTGTCGCTCACACGCACGACTCTGCTGTCGCTCACACGCACGACTCTGCTGTCGCTCACACGCACGACTCTGCTGTCGCTCACACGCACGACTCTGCTGTCGCTCACACGCACGACTCTGCTGTCGCTCACACGCACGACTCTGCTGTCGCTCACACGCACGACTCTGCGATGCTGTGTGTGAATGTTCGTCAGAACTATAGTTTCGGGAAACACCGACTTGTGATAACGACAGAACTCGCGATCATCGTTAGCTAACGCTGCTTTCGGGAAACACCGACTTGTGATAACGACAGAACTCGCGATCATCGTTAGCTAACGCTGCTTTCGGGAAACACCGACTCGCTGATAACGACAGAACTCGCGATCATCGTTAGCTAACGCTGCTTTCGGGAAACACCGACTCGCTGATAACGACAGAACTCGCGATCATCTTTAGCTAACGCTGCTTTCGGGAAACACCGACTCGTGATAACGACAGAACTCCCGATCATCTTTAGCTAACGCTGCTTTCGGGAAACACCGACTCGTGATAATGACAGAACTCCCGATTATCGTAAGCTAACGCTGCTTTCGGGAAACACCGACTCGCTGATAACGACAGAACTCCCGATCATCTTTAGGTAACGCTGCTTTCGGGAAACACCGACTCGTGATAACGACAGAACTCCCGATTATCGTAAGCTAACGCTGCTTTCGGGAAACACCGACTCGTGATAACGACAGAACTCCCGATCATCTTTAGCTAACGCTGCTTTCGGGAAACACCGACTCGTGATAACGACAGAACTCCCGATTATCGTAAGCTAACGCTGCTTTCGGGAAACACCGACTCGCTGATAACGACAGAACTCGCGATCATCTTTAGCTAACGCTGCTTTCGGGAAACACCGACTCGTGATAACGACAGAACTCCCGATCATTTTTAGCTAACGCTGCTTTCGGGAAACACCGACTCACAATAACGACAGAACTCCCGATCATCTTTAGCTAACGCTGCTTTCGGGAAACACCGACTCGCTGATAACGACAGAACTTGCGTTCATCGTTAGCTAACGCTGCTTTCGGGAAACACCAACTCGTGATAACGACAGAACTCACGATCATCGTTAGCTAACGCTGCTTTCGGGAAACACAGACTCGCTGATAACGACAGAACTTGCGATCATCGTCAGCTAACGCTGCTTTCGGGAAACACCGACTCGTGATAACGACAGAACTCGCGATCATCGTTAGCTAGCGTTGCTTTTCGGGAAACACCGACTCGTGATAACGACAGAACGTGCGATCATCGTTAGCTAACGCTGCGTTCGGGAAACACCGACTCGTGATAACGACAGAACGTCCGATCATCGTTAGCTAACGCTGCTTTCGGGAAACACCGACTCGCTGATAACGACAGAACTCGCGATCATCTTTAGCTAACGCTGCTTTCGGGAAACACCGACTCGTGATAACGACAGAACTCCCGATCATCTTTAGCTAACGCTGCTTTCGGGAAACACCGACTCGTGATAACGACAGAACTCCCGATCATCTTTAGCTAACGCTGCTTTCGGGAAACACCGCCTCGCTCATAACGACAGAACTTGCGTTCATCGTTAGCTAACGCTGCTTTCGGGAAACACCGACTCGTGATAACGACAGAACTCCCGATCATCGTAAGCTAACGCTGTTTTCGGGAAACACCGACTCGCTGATAACGACAGAACTTGTGTTCATCGTTAGCTAACGCTGCTTTCGGTAAACACCGACTCGATGATAACGACAGAACTTGCGATTATCGTTAGCTAACGCTGCTTTCGGGAAATACAGACTCGTGATAACGACAGAACTCCCGATCATCGTTAGCTAACGCTGCTTTCGGGAAACACCGACTCGCTGATAACGACAGAACTTGCGATCATCGTTAGCTAACGCTGCTTTCGGGAAACACCGACTCGCTGATAACGACAGAACTCGCGATCATCGTTAGCTAATGCTGCTTTCGGGAAACACCGACTCGTGATAACGACAGAACTCGCGATCATCGTTAGCTAACGCTGCTTTCGGGAAACACAGCCCTGGTCACGTGCCGTATCTACTCTTGTGACCTCAAAAACATGCAGATCTGATTCTGCTCCAACTACTAAACATAACTACTAACTACAGAACATTTGTTGCAGGATTTATTCATCTTTGCTAATGTTTTGATTTTAAACGTTGAAATTAACATCAACTTAGATTAGCAAATGTGCTAACACTATTACATTAAGGTTCATTAGTTAACATTAGCATTAATTCATCTTAGTTAATATTAATTTCAACATTTACTAATACGTTATTGAAATCAAAGGTTGTATTAGTTAACATTAGTTAATGCACTGTGAACTAACATGAACAATGAACAGCTGTATTTTTATTAACTAACATTAACAAGATTAATAAATACTGTAACTAATGTATTGCTCATTGTCAGTTCCTCACAGACGTCCATTTGTCATGTTTCAGTGTTTGCATCATCACTGCTGCAGTATTGCAAAATACTCATAATAAACAAGAATAATGCAAATTATTTTCAATGCTCTCTTTTTGATGTATTTAATCAAAGATGCTATCGAGCAATAAGAGCAACAAAATACACAATTTGCCACATCTGTCAACTGGTTTATTGAATAATCCTCAACATTACTGTTGTATTATGTTTATGTGTTGTGAATAAGCTGTACCTGTGTGTTATACCACCATTGACAAATCTTTATTTCTCCATTTTTTAAGTTGTCATGTGAATTTAAAATAGCTTAACTTTCCATAATGTATTATAAGAACACATCAGTGCGGTGTCTTACCTCTGATAATATCCTCGAACCACGTCAGGAGCGTGATGCCTCACAAAGCTGCGCTTCATCCGCTTCTGCAACACACAGGCCACACTAACTAACCACACTTACACACACCTCATGTAAAACATCCAGTCACTGTGTACGGTGATATAGTGCTCTTGTGTGTGTACAACAAACATGTTGCTTTAATGTTTAACTAGCATGCTGGATCAGTCAGCGGATGTTATTTACATGTGAGAGCGACAAAGAATGATGTGGAAGATGTTTTGTTATATTTGATATTTGAAGATGTTTTGTTTGTTTGATTTGTATCACTCACTATATTATCTATAACTCAAGACGCTGGTCTAGAATCAAACGTTTCACATTCAACACGGAGTCTGAACTATAATCTTAGACCGTTTCGAGTCTTTAGTTTTGAACTCGAGTGTTTAATAATGCGATTTATTTTTACACTGATTCATTCATTGGAAATTAATCATCTGGCATTTTGAGTTTGGAATTTTTTTTAAAGGAATTAATACTTTGATTCATCAAGGACGCAATAAATCGATCAAAAGTGACTGTAAAGACGATTATACTGTTACAAAAGATTCTGTTTAAAATAAATGCTGTTCTTTTGAACTTTCTATTCATCAAAGAATCCTGAAAAATAAAATGCATCAGTTTCCACAAAAATACGATTCAAAAATCTGTTTTCAACATCTATAATAATCATAAATGTTTCTCGAGCATCAAATCATCATATTCTCCTGATTTCTGAAGGATCATGTGACACTGAAGACTGGAGTAATGATGCTGAAACTCAGCTTTGATCACAGGAATAAATTACACTTTACTGTATATTCACATAGAAAACAGCTGATTTACATTATAATAATATTTCAGTGTTTTTGATCAAATAAATGCAGAGCAGGAGAGACTTTTTCAGAAACATGAAAAATCGTAATGTAATTTCCAGCACAAATAACTATACTGCATTACAGGAACACAAAATGAGCCTGCGTCTGGCTCCAGATGTGTGTGTTAGCACTGACTCGAGTGTGTAGAAGCGTCCACTACCCTGTGCTTTCAGCCGCGTTCATTTCCTGAGCTTCTAAGCTACAACCTCTCTCGCTCCCGCTCGTAACGCGAGTCAGTGGCGTCTTAACCCGACGACGCTTAAAAACAACTTATTTAAAAACCTCCGGAGTGATTCTGCAGAGACACGGAGAATGAGTGACAGCTGTCAGCCGGATGATGAATGACTCTATTCTGAGCCGCTGCAACAGTGGCCATCGATCATCATCGCTGTCAGAGGAGGAAAGCGCTCGCGACAGCGCGAGTCAGCTAACATTTAGCGCACGGACCCGCGCCACACCGGGAAATTATTATTGTCAGAATAATAATGGTTTAGCATAATTTATTACAGGTCCAGCAAATAAGCAGCGGCTCGATGTTATTAGACAGATGGAGAGGCCGGGTTGGCAGAGGTCCACTGTGTGTGTGTGTGTGTGTGTGTGTGTGTGTGTGGGTCGGGGGGGAATCCTCCAAACCAATCAGAGAGTTGGCAGTTCAATTACACAGAAATAAGGGGACATTCATCATTCAATTAGGCAGCTGTCAGGCCACACAAAGCAGGAAAACTTCTAACCTGGTACTCCTGGGAGAAGATGCTCAGAAGAGTGGACGGGGGAAGACTGGAACAAATAAAAGAAGGACAAAGTTAATTACCAGAGTGCATTGCACGCAGACAAAGAGAGCGAGCGGGAGTGCTTTAAAGCCTGTAATCTCAGGAACACGGGACGAGCGTGGCGAGGCGGTTCCAGATGAGCGCTCCGTGCGGAGGACAGGATCTGAGCACAGAAGTGTCCTCGCGTGTGATTGGCTGTTGGGTCAGGTGAACACGACACACCTTTAGACCTCGCGCATTCACTCCATCACGGGGACAAAAGCACACGCTGGATAGAGGAAGATGAGCTTGAACTTCGGGAGACTCTGGAAGATAAAGCCACTGAGACTAAAGGGTTTCACAGCAGTTCTGCACATTAATTCCTTAACAGTTAATCTCGTTTCCTTTCTCTCCCTGTTTCTGTGACCCTGCCACCCCAGAACGCATTTCCTGTCCAATCGCACCTTCATTTAGCAGTTTCTATAGTATTACATTAGGAGTGTGACGACACCCTCACGTCACGATACCGAACTCACGATAACAGATTATGGCGATACTCCAAGACATATGATTAAAGGTTAACAACAAATTATTAAATATTAAATGAGTGTGTGAATGAATAGTGTTGGACTTGGTGCTGAAACCCAAAGCACAGGACAATAGAGACGCCAGAATAACAATATTCATGATTCTGAAGATGAAAAGACTGAATTATTGTAGATGAATATGCTTGATCTCTGTCACTGACTAGATATATTTAAAATAATGTAGGACACTTTTACTGTAACATCAGACATCAGGCATTATCAGGACACACAGATATTCCCACTGCATTATTATACATTATATTCAACATTATATAGAGTTCAATGCAGTACTGACACTAACATTTTTAGTAAAATTTTAATTTTGGGTGAACTATACACAATACATAATATCACGATACAAACTGATGCATGTTTGTACTGCGATATATTGTTACACTCTTCTCACGGACTGCATTTATGAATTTTAGACAATACAGTGAAAGTTACATTATTTTGGCCCTTTGTACCTGTAAAAGAAAACCTGCTTAATAATTACGCACTTCTGAATATAAAGCGTTTTTCATTTCCAGCCCATGTTAACAATTACATATCACTTATAAATGACTATATACAACATGAATAGTAGTTATTAAGATTGATGTGGTTTGGAATTGGTCAAACGTGCTTGGGAAATAAAAGGCACGATCAGGACATCGACTTGCCTAATAATTATGCACACACTGTATATACTCGTGCCTCTCTCCCCAATCACATCAAATCAAGACACAAAAGCCACAAATTAGTTTAATGGAATATATCTGAGGCGGTTATAATTATGTAATGCAGACCAAAAGCCTTGGCGAGAGCATCAACACAGGTTTCTGTGGAAACAAACATTCCTGGAGGAAACCCTGAATCGCTCGTTTATTTAGAAGAAAAAGAAAAAATAATAAAACGAAGAATAAATATTCCCAATGACTCAAACACCGTCATAAGATCAAACGCTCTTAATAAACTGACATTTAATGCCATAATCTTATTTTCTGCATGTTGGTTTCACCGAATGGCTTTGATTTGGCAGGAAGTTTTTCAAAAATTAAGCAAATTGTTTTTTAAAAAAGTCTAATATTAGAAAATCCCAGATGCATTTAAGTCACTGTATTTATGGATATGCATTTTTAATGGGCAAAAAACGAGCACCCATTTCTAATTTTACATAACTATTCTTTATTCACATTGGCCCCACTTTATATTAAGTGGCTTTATGTACTATGTACTTACATTGAAATTTATAAATTGATACAATGGACTTATTGTGTACATATATGTTTTTACATTGTGCTTATGTTTTAAAAATACCTGCATGTAATTACAGCTTTAATGATGACACTGTTGACCCGTTACACTTTATTTGAAGGCGTCATTGTTACAGTGTAATTCTATAAGTACTGAGTAATATTAAGCTACTACATGCACTAACTATAGGGTTAGGGTTGGTTGAGGGTTAGTTGCATGTAATTATGCATAATTTGCTGTTATTACTATGGTAAGTACATGTAACATATGTAACAAGGACACTGTAAAATGACCTTAAACCTCACTCGTATCACACCTCAACACCAGAAAAACTGTTTTACAATACAACATCAACAGGTAACACTTTTACTTAAAGCCACTTACTATAAAGTGGGCCCTTTACATTTTTTCAAAATCAAAAAAGTGTGTTTATTGCATGCTTAAAGGAACACACACTTTTTTTTGGAAATAGGCTCATTTCCCAGCTCCGCTAGAGTTAAACAGTTTTACCGTTGTCGAATCCACTCAGCCGATCTCCGGGTCTGGCGCTAGCACTTTTAGCATAGCTTAGCATAGATCATTGAATCTGATTAGACCGTTAGCATCTCTCTCAAAAAAAATGACCAAAGAGTTTCAATATTTTTCCTATTTAAAACTTGCCTCTTCTGTAGTTACTAGTGAACTAAGACCGACGGAAAATGAAAAGTTGTGATTTTCTAGGCCGATATGGTGAGGAGCTACTCTCTCATTCCTGCGTAATAATCACGGAGCTTTGCTGCCGTAGCATGGGTGAGCAGCGCAGTGACATTACGGCATATGAATAGGATTGGCTATTTCCATGTTGGGTCTCAGGGGCATTTTATCTCAGTATTGCGTGATATAGAGTCGCAATTGCGAGTTAAAGTCAGAATTGCATGATATAAACGTGATATAAATTGTGTTTATATCTCGCAATTCTGACTTTATAACACGCAATTGCAAATTTACATCTCGCAATTGTGAGTCTATATCTTACAATTCTGACTTTATAACACAAACAATTTATACGCAATATAACATTTCTAGGTTTGAAGTGCTGGAAAAGTGTGGAGCGCTTGAAAGTCCTTGAAATTCACTCTTGAAAGGTCCTACGGGCCATGAGATGACTGCCACAATACCATGGTAGCAGTTAGCGTTACTGCATTAAATCCATGGTGGATTTTGGTGATTTGTGGACTTAAAGCCTTCAATAAGTTGTTTGTTCATGGCACGATGTTTCTTAAAGCATATTAAAAACACCACATTCACACATAAACAACATTAAACGCTGGGTTTCACCACAGGGGGACTTTACATTGCACGCAAGCGTTTTTTTATTTAATTATGTTTCTACTCTAATTTGTAGTTGAAATATAATAATTTAAACGGTGGCGGTCATATAAGCTTTTTATGTCAAACTTATGAATTTACATTATTTAAAACATTCCTAGCAGGTGTAATCAATGTATTGATACTGCAGGAAACGAGTACTGAAAGCTTTTCAAACATTCAGATCGATATGCATACATTTCTATTTTTTGATAATAATAGAACAAAGAGGGAAAAAACACATAACAAAACCAGTAACAAGTCGGCAATAGCCAACAATACACTGTATGGGTCAAAACTATTGATGTCTTTTATGCCAAAAATCATTAGGATATTAAGTAAAGATCATGTTCCATGAAGATATTTTGTAAATTTCCTACCGTAAATGTATAAAACACATATTTCTGTGAGTGGATGCAGCGCAATCGTGAACATAAATGCACAACTTTAAAGGAGATTTTCTCAATATGTCGATTTTTTTGCACCCTCAGATTCCAGATGTTCAATAGTCGCATCTCAGCCAAATATCGTCCTATCCTACCAAACATACATCAATGGAAAGCTCATTTATCCAGCTTTCAGATGATGTATAAATCTCATTTTAAAAAATTGACCCGTGTGACTGGTTTTGAGGTCGAGGATCACATATAGGCTGGCGATGTGATGTAGAAACACGACCAACAAAAACTCTTGATGTGAGAAGCTGCAAAATCTCACACAAAAACCACTAAAAGTGGGCGAGAAGCAACAGCATGCGATCACAGTCTGTTGGCTCAGGATTAGCAGTCAGTCTGAACAAAGAAGAGAAGCAGCGTGAAGATCAGAGCGCATTCCAGTCACAGGCTTCATTTACAACAACACACCCGTTACGTGACGACATCAGCACCGGCCTTGACCGGCACACACACACACACATCTGTTACGCTTCAGATGGATTACACACATAATGATCCTGATGAGGCCCTAATTGCTAAATCTCTAGCCTGTTGAGTTTAAAGCGAGGTAAACTGCCCTTAATATCTGTGAAAACAGATCCCTGTCAAACAATGGGCTGAACTTTGAATTATGGGCTTGTTTAGACTCGGTTTAAGGTCTGAAACGCTCACGCATGAGTAAATACATCATCAGGAGGAAACCCGCTTCACAAGGACCTGAGAGAGACACTGCATAATGGCACATTTGCTGTTTTCGAACACTATTAATAACCTATCACACTGCATTCAGGGTTTGTCCAGCATTGAAAATAAATGCTGCTGAATTGCTAATGCAGTTATACTCATTTTGTGTTTAATGTGTTTTGCATCATGCAACTGGTGTACAATGAGCAATAATCCATAAAGCAATGTGCTCAATATTAGGACTGAGCAGTGACACAAATTGCATGATTCAATTTGATCTTGATTCAATCCTATTTTAATTATATTAGATTCAATATCGATTCACATATCAGGAACAATACACATCCATTTTTTAGCAACTAATTTGTATACAAACATTTAAATTGGGCACATAATCCAGGTTTTATAATAATAATAATAATGTTATAATAATAGCTTTTTTATTGCATAATTCTGTTTCTACTCCAATTATTTAAAGTTGTCATGAAATCAAAATGGACCCCATTTACTTTGTTAGCGCACATTACTAGTCTTGTGTGAACAATTCATCCGTGCAAGTTAATACACAGAAAAAGAACATTTGTGGTGGCAATATTTAATCAAAATCTGAACACATTGCGTCAGTTTGACAGCGTGGGTCGAATCTTTCAATTAGTTAATACTAACTAGTATTAAAGAGGAAGAGATTATCGTTGCTTTTAATGTCACACACATTAAAGACACAAACACACATTTATTGACTAAATTTAGAGATGAAACAGATTCTGATGAAGACAGAATTTGTCAATAGTATCAAAGCACAAAGATTATTGTGATTATTGGATGGCAGGAGCTACAAATAATGTTCAGTGAAGTTTTGCTCACATCAACTAAACCTGCACAGACTAGAAGACTGAGTCTTAGGATATGGTTAACGGCGCCTTCCTCAACATGACGTCGATTTGGGTGAGACTTACGTCAATTCAAAACAACTGTTGATCACATCAAACATCATCAAGGGATGAACACACACATGTGAACGCCCTGAAAGGCCTGACTCCTGTTTGGGAATATCGGAAGACTGCAGCATACACAAACATCGTCCAAACCCAGCCCCAGACCAACACACTCATGCGCTGAAACAACACAAGCCTGTTTCGGGAGTCTCTAAGCGTCGAAGCATTAGCTGAGTCCACACCGAACCGCAACAAAACACATTCATGTTCAATACACTCCAAAACTGAGGGAAACGTGTAACCAGTGTTTCATCAGTCATCAGGAATGTGAAGTTGCGCTGGTCTTTTCTCCTCTGTTGTGTCGTATATCTAGAAAACGCTTCTGGAACAAGAACACATGTGGGCGGGGCTTGATTGTGTCTATGGGGAACTGATTGGATGGTTGTGGTTTGCTATTGGCTGATTTCATGTGAGTGACAGGTCATAGCCCCGCCCACATCATCAGAGAGGAGATGCTGCAAGAGGAACTTATTCTCATTCAACATTATTAACACAATAATGATGATGTGCACCTATAAATCATTTACAATCAACACTGCAATATTTAATAGAAACTAAGAATTGATGTCCTCATTGTGACTTTGAAATGCAGAGGCTCATTAGAAGGTCATCAAAGAGCTGATGGCCTACAGCTCGTCATTCCCAACATGACAAAACAGAAGGTCTGGAAACACAAGAGCGCTTTGGGAATCAGCCGCTATCAACATAATTACCCGTCCTGACGTTAATGCATGATGCGTTAATATGCACACTGTGCCAAACCCTGCACCTTTAAGACTTTATTAATCCCACACCGGAGAAGTTCAATTATTACAGCAGAACGAACCCTAGCTAACCAACCCAGACAAAAAATGAGCATTACAATCGCAAAACTGTTTTCAAAATGAAAACAAAATTACAATACTTTATTAAAATATTAATTCTATCAGGATCATATCTTCACCTGCATCCCTTCTGTCTAAATACCCACTAAAAGAAACTAAGAAATTATAAGCAGAACATCATCTTACCAGCGTTCGGTTAAAGTCTTTAATCATGGACTGAACCATTTCCAAGCGTGTCACTTTCACAAACTATTAATAATCAGAAATGGCAGCAATTAACCTAATGAATGCCACCTGGCTAATGGAGCGCCGGCACGTCATATGTTCTGATAATAATGAGCGTTCGTCACATCCGTCAAGGCAAACGCTCATTTCATTCACAATGACTTTTTAGAAAAGCATTTAATGTCACAACTGTTATTAGCAGGAGTTAGTTAAAAACTGTGAGTGAACTTCATGAAGTGTATGTCCAAACGTGTGACTTCTGATAATCGCGTCTTATGAAGCTTTTCCCCCTTGAGTCAATATTTATCACTAAAGTAAAAGCGCTTGTGTTTTTGCCTCGTGCTCTACATATGCAAATTGGCCTAATTACACATGCAGATAAGTGCAAAAGAACATCTGCCTCGCCTCCGTCGACATGAAGAGAAACAGTCAACTATGATGAATGTGACGTACATCAACACAACAGAAGCTCGGCCCGGCTCACTCACACACACACACACACACACACACATCTGCATCTGTTTCTGCTGACGGGGAAACGCACTCGAATGGTCTGAAGGTCTTGAGTGATGAGATAAACCTAAGATTACACACAGCTAAAATAAATATTTGTCAAATTAGAGTGAATTTGGACTGACAGGAGAGCGTCCTATTATTAAAGATCTGATATTTCACTGAATAACCCCAAAATGGTTTGCGTAGCATCTGCATGAGCATGTCTGGTGCATCTGGGCCTCGTTTGTTTAATGTGTGATTTGATGGACTCGAAAGGCAAAGATCAGATCATCAAATTAATGAATCAGTCAGTCACATTATCTGTGTCTGTTTCCTGGATTCTGTTTTATGATTTAACACAAATGTATAAGCAAAAATGGTGGAAATTCAATTAATGCATAAAATGTTTAATTAATTTATCTTTTAAAATGTAATAAAATTCAAATTTAACTATCCTTTCATTTAATGGCAAAGTGCTGCACAACAGACGTTTACTGTTAAAATTAAAACGCTGAAGAAAAATGTGCAGAAAAACAACTGCATTATTATTATCATTTTCAGAAAAACATTCTACTGTACAATAGTGATACATTTCTATCATAATTTCCAATTAAACCAAACTTTTATTTTGAAATGTTCTGCAGTGAAGAGTTTGAGTTAATGAATAAGCTATTATGAAGTATCAATGAGCCATACTGAAGAGAAATATTATTTTCTGCATATACTAACGGTAGGGTTATATAATGAGTTCAGTCACTGTATGATCACTAATACACAAGAGCCCGAGTTTATTATAACACTTTACAACAAGGTTCATTAGTTAACATTATGTATTAACTAACATGAACTAACCATGAGCAATACATGTTACAGGATAAGTTAATCTTTGTTAATGTTAGTTAATAATATACAGCTCTTCATTTTAATAACGTATTAGTAAATGTTGAAATGAATATTAACTAAGATTAATAAACGCTGAAGAAGTAGTGCTCATTTAGTTCGTGTTAACTAATGAAGCTTATTGTAAAGCGTAAGCGAGTTTGTAAATCCTGCGGTGCACATTCACGAGTGATGTATGAACAGATGCTCTCCTTCTGTCTCGATCACACAACCCCAGCACTAATCATGATCGCGCGTGGAAGGTGGCGCTCGCCAGCGGTTTCTGTGACAGCGCGTGTTGCAGTTATTTTGGTCTGGCCTCAAAGAATCAGCAGTTTCTCCTGAAAACTGTCAGCAAGGCCTCCTTTACCCATCATGCACTGCGAGGAAACCGATTACACCGGCCCGAAGCAATTTTTATTTTTGATATTAAAAATAGGAACAAAGGTGCGATTTACAAACAATAGGACAAATCAAATACATTAGAAAAAAATATACAAATTAAATAAACTAAGTTTTTCATGTACAGTAGCATAGGTTTATTTAACTCTCCTACTACCGAAATTGAATAATCAACTGTAAAAATAAAACACCGTATGTATAACCTTCCGTGTATGAATTAATTGTAAATTGATTAATATTGAAGATAAAAAAATAGTTTTTTTATTAACATTAATGAAATGTATGGCAACAGTTTGAGGCTGCTGTCACTTTAAGAATGAATGCAGGGATCTATACACTATATCTGCTATAAACACACTATATATCTGCTATAAACACACTATATCTGCTATAACCACACTATATCTGCTATAACCACACTATATCTGCTATAACCACACTATATCTGCTATAACCACACTATATCTGCTATAAACACACTATATCTGCTATAAACACACTATATCTGCGCTATAAACACACTATATCTGCGCTATAAACCCACTATATCTGCTATAACCACACTTTATCTGCTATAACCACACTATATCTGCTATAAACACACTATATCTGCTATAAACACACTATATCTGCTATAACCACACTATATCTGCTTTATAAACACACTATATCTGCTATAACCACACTATATCTGCTTTATAAAACACACTATATCTGCTATAAACATAAACACACTATATATCTGCTATAACCACACTATATCTGCTATAAACACACACTATATCTGCTATAAACACACTATATCTGCTAGGAACACTATCTGCTATGAACACACTCTATCTGCTATAACCACACTCTATCTGCTATAAACACACTATATCTGCTATAACCACACTATATCTGCTATAAACACACTATATATCTGCTATAAACACACTATATCTGCTAGGAACACTATCTGCTATGAACACACTCTATCTGCTATAAACACACTATATCTGCTATATCTGCTATAACCACACTATATCTGCTATAACCACACTATAACCACACTATATCTGCTATAACCACACTTTATCTGCTATAAACACTATATATCTGCTATAAACACTATATCTGCGCTAAACACACTATATATCTGCTATAAACACACTATATCTGCTAGAAACACACTATATCTGCTAGAAACACACTATATCTGCTAGAAACAGACTATATATCTGCTATAACCACACTATATCTTCTATAAACACACTATATCTACTATAAACACACTATATATGCTATAAACACACTATAACCACACTCAATCTGCTATAAACACACTATATATCTGCTATAAACACACTATATCTGCTATAAACACACACTATATCTGCTATAAACACACTATAAACACACTATATCTGCTATAAACACTATAGCTGCTATATCTGCTATAACCACACTATATCTGCTATAAACACTATATATCTGCTATAACAACACTATATCTGCTATAAACACTATATATCTGCTATAAACACACTATATATCTGCTATAACCATACTATATCCGCTATAAACACACTATATCTGCTATAAACACACTATAACCACACTATCAATCTGCTATAAACACACTATATCTGCTATAAACACACTATATCTGCTATAAACAAACTATAACCACACTATATATCTGCTATAAACACTATATCTGCTATAAACACACTATATCTGCTATAAACACACTATATCTGCTATAAACACACTATATCTGCTATATCTGTTATAACCACACTATATCTGCTATATCTGCAATAACCACACCTAAACATACTATATCTGCTATAAACACACTATATCTGATCTGCTATAAACACACTATATCTGCTATAACCACACTATATCTGCTATAAACACACTATATCTGCTATAAACACACTATATCTGCTATAACCACACTATATCTGCTATAAACACTATATCTGCTATAAACACTAAATCTGCTATAAACACTAAATCTGCTATAAACACATTTTCCATAATGTAATGATAAAAATTAAACTTTCATATATTTTAGATTCATTGCACACCAACTGAAATATTTCAGGTCTTTTATTGTTTTAATACTGATGATTTTGGCATACAGCTCATGAAAACCCAAAATTCCTGTCTCAAAATTAGCATATCATGAAAAGGTTCTCTAAACGAGCTATTAACCTAATCATCTGAATCAACTAATTAACTCTAAACACCTGCAAAAGATTCCTGAGGCTTTTAAAAACTCCCAGCCTGTTTCATTACTCAAAACCGCAATCATGGGTAAGACTGCCGACCTGACTGCTGTCCAGAAGGCCATCATTGACACCCTCAAGCAAGAGGGTAGACACAGAAAGACATTTCTGAACAAATAGGCTGTTCCCAGAGTGCTGTATCAAGGCACCTCAGTGGGAAGTCTGTGGGAAGGAAAAAGTGTGGCAAAAAACGCTGCACAACGAGAAGAGGTGACCGGACCCTGAGGAAGATTGTGGAGAAGGACCGATTCCAGACCTTGGGGGACCTGCGGAAGCAGTGGACTGAGTCTGGAGTAGAAACATCCAGAGCCACCGTGCACAGGCGTGTGCAGGAAATGGGCTACAGGTGCCGCATTCCCCAGGTCAAGCCACTTTTGAACCAGAAACAGCGGCAGAAGCGCCTGACCTGGGCTGCAGAGAAGCAGCACTGGACTGTTGCTCAGTGGTTGCATGTCATTCGGAAATCAAGGTGCCAGAGTCTGGAGGAAGACTGGGGAGAAGGAAATGCCAAAATGCCTGAAGTCCAGTGTCAAGTACCAGCAGTCAGTGATGGTCTGGGGTGCCATGTCAGCTGCTGGTGTTGGTCCACTGTGTTTTATCAAGGGCAGGGTCAATGCAGCGAGCTATCAGGAGATTTTGGAGCACTTCATGCTTCCACCTGCAGAAAAGCTTTATGGAGATGAAGATTTCATTTTTCAGCATGACCTGGCTCCTGCTCACAGTGCCAAAACCACTGGTAAATGGTTTACTGACCATGGTATTACTGTGCTCAATTGGCCTGCCAACTCTCCTGACCTGAACCCCATAGAGAATCTGTGGGATATTGTGAAGAGAAAGTTGAGAGACGCAAGACCCAACACTCTGGATGAGCTTAAGGCCGCTCTCGAAGCATCCTGGGCCTCCATAACACCTCAGCAGTGCCACAGGCTGATTGCCTCCATGCCACGCCGCACTGAAGCAGTCATTTCTGCTAAAGGATTCCCGACCAAGTATTGAGTGCATAACTGAACATAATTATTTGAAGGTTGACTTTTTTTTGTATTAAAAACAATTCTTTTATTGGTCGGATGAATTATGCAAATTTTTTTAGACAGGAATTTTGGGTTTTCATGAGCTGTATGCCAAAATCATCAGTATTAAAACAATAAAACACCTGAAATATTTCAGTTGGTGTGCAATGAAACTAAAATATATGAAAGTTTAATTTTTATCATTACATTATGGAAAATAATGAACTTTATCACAATATGCTCATTTTTTTAGAAGGACCTGTATATATCTGCTATAAACACACTATGCAAGTTTGCCAGATCGGGTCGCGTTTCTGTAGTCCGAATGAGACATAAGAAAACTACAAATTTGACTTGCTTTACCGCAAACGTTACAATAGTCATAATTTAGTTTTTCTTCGTTTCTGATGTCGCAATACATCATCCTTTCATGAAATCATGTGACATACTCGACCTCGTCTGTGGACATCGTTCATTCCGCGATAAATAATCAATGAGGAGCGTTTGTGTCCCGAGCCTTGTCGTCACAAACACTGCGTTCTCAACCAAGCCATCAGCAGATCGCGGCGGATAAACCCCACCATAACACAGAAATTAACAAACGCTTGACCTCGCCTGTGGACATCGTTCATTCTGAAGCCGGTGCTGGATAAACAGCGAGTGCGTGTGCGACGCTAGGCTACATTATTTACGACAGCGGTAATGGACAATTTCATTTCCAACCAGCAGGGCGACCGAAGAGGAACAGCTCCATGGTGTCGCTTTACGTTAAAGAATGTCAAAATGTCCGTCTTGGCGAGTATCCTAGTAAACTTAGTCGGTTATGTCTTAAGTGAACGTAAACACATGTGTAACAGTATCCGTTAGAAGTTAAAGAAGTGTAACACTTTAGAAAATCAATTTTTGAAATTTGTGATTCGATACAAATCGGTAGAAGATAGAATCGCGATTCATATACGACTCGATTTTTCCCTACCAATCACGATCGCCCGTTGCTGTGCCGTGTTCTCAGTACACCAAGTACTCAAAGTGATTCTGAGTTCATGAAAGTGACAAGTGTCGGTAAAACCCAGTCAGATTTAGCAGGCCTGATAAAATGAGGCTGGTTAATGTCAGGCGTTGGATTAACAGGCGTGTAATGGGAGGAGAACGGGGCAGATGAGCGATAAATAATCAATGAGGAGCGTTTGTGTCCCGAGCCTTGCCATCACAAACACTGTTCTCAGCCAAGCCATCAGCAGATCGCGGCGGATAAACCCCACCATAACACAGAAATTAACAAACGCTTGACATTTGCTCGACATCCATTATTCTGACACTTCTTCAGAATTTCAAAAGCCTGAGTGCATCCTTAATCAAAATTCATATTCCCCAAGCGAGCCACTGGCAACATATTGCAGCCCGCCTCGGCGCTGATGAAAACGGCACATTAGGGCCCGTTTCAGGCGCATTAAGGGCCTTGGCAGTGGAGATCTCACACACGCCCAAACGGGGAGCATCTGCCCGAGCCAGCGCTCACACACACATATGCACACTGGGAGGAATGGCATTTTAAAGAGGGCTGATCATTACACCCAGATTCATTCATGGGGTTGTTCTCTCTCAGGGGAGGAGTGCACCGGACCAGCGCGCTTCATTTCCAAGTCTAATGTTCAGGAGTCGGGGAATGGCGCGGCTCATTGTGGCCGCTGGATTAGCATGCGTGTGCACTGTGAGACGGGCGAGTGACAGCACCGTGTCGGATCGGGGGTCCCATCAGAACAGCCCGCGCTCGGGCCGACAGAGCCTGCGTGACAGATGACTCCCAACATCTGTGTTACTGAGTCTGTGACCGCACACACTCCGCAGGAGAAACACACGCTCTCGGACGCCGCGCTTTAAAGAACACCTACCATTTTTATTAACCATTTTAGAACATTATTAACTTTTGTTTTTTATCATACTTACAAATATTCTATGGAACACTAAGGATACGGTCTCTAATGCTGCTCGGATATATGCACTTTAAGCGAAAACACTCATTTTTTTATTTTTTTTTTAAATAACATTTTAGAACATGATTAACTTTTTTAAAATCAAACGTACAAATATTCTATGGAACACTAAGGATACGGTCTCTAATGCTGCTCAGATATATGCACTTCAATACGAAAACAATACAAATGATTTTATATTTTTCATTAACCATTTTAGAACATGATTAACTTTTTTTTAATCATACTTACAAAATATTGAGACAGTCAGAATATTTGTATGTATGAATAACAGTAGTGAAGCTGCTCAGATATATGCACTTTAAAGAAAACAAATAAAAACTATATTATATATATAAACTTTAAACAAAACCAATAAAAATGATTTTATATTTTTTATTAACCATTTTAGAACATCAATCAATCAAACTTTATTTTTTAAAGCACTTTAAAACAACCGAAGTGGACCAAAGTGCTGTACAGAAAAATAAACAAAAAGCATAATGTGCATACTTTATGTAAAGCATTTAATACAGATAAAACAAAGAGACATAAAACAGGAAAAATAAACATACCATAAAAACAGTCAAATAAATAAACAAAATGTCAATGGCCAAGGAGAAAATGGGGGGTTTAAGAAGCGATTTAAAAACAGATAGTGAAGTTTAAAAACATGATTTTTTTTTTTTTTATCATACTTACAAATATTCCATGACTGATGTATTAATAACAGCAGTGAACTTAGTGCAACTGTAATTTTACAATAATATTTCCATCTTCTTCTGTTTTTAAACATTAACCGCGAGCCCTTATAGCTTCTCCTTTGTTGGCAACACGTTTATAAACGCTTCTCATTACACATCTAGTGCAATCTCACAGGCTACATTTCCAAATACACATTATTAGTAACCCTAACTTTTATTTTGATTAGTTGGTCAGCCCTACTCTACATGTTTGATTACTAAAATTGAATTTAACCATTACAATTTAATTAATTAAATTACAATTGGAAAGGATGGAATTTGGGAAAAGATCAAATGGATTTCAATCGATCATATATGCTTAAGTAATCATGTGTAACAGCTTAATTTGTGGTGAAAAACTACATTACCCATGATGCTGTGCAGAGATTCCACCAATTAGAGAGTCACAGTGAGCAAATTGTGCCAAAAGAGCTCTTTAGCTCCGCCCACTCATGAATTGTATCCGGTTCACTATTATCATAATTA
This sequence comes from Meda fulgida, assembly GCA_030578275.1. Lineage (NCBI taxonomy): Eukaryota > Metazoa > Chordata > Actinopteri > Cypriniformes > Leuciscidae > Meda > Meda fulgida. The sequence goes on along the minus strand of CM060632.1, from coordinate 1,619,260 downwards.
ATTAGACATGCTTTTTGATTACTTAAACTTAATTTAACCATTAAAATGGAGTATGGGAAATTTAACTCAGAATCCAGAAAAATTAAAATGGGAAAAGACAGAATTTGGGGAAGAAATAAAAAGGATTGATAGAGGCCTATAAAAGGACAGGGTGAGGTTAAACTCAGATGATAAAGCATGCAGATGGGATGAGCTCAGGCCGGTTCGGTGTTCCCAGCAGTGACAACACGGATGAAGAACATCAGAGGACAACACACACACACACACACACACACACACTCCTCTAGTGTTTACCCAGGCCCGTGCCTCTGGGGGGGGTATTGACAGGCCTGAGCGCACGCTAAGAGATGATGGATGGCCTAGTCGATATGTTGTGTCTTAAGAGCCCGATTCCCTGCCAGTCCAATCACAAGGCCTCCAGAGCGCGCTCAGCTGATTGGACGAGCCGACCCGTTCTGCAAGCTGTGACAACACTACGTCTGTCGAGCTGAGTGGTGGCTAATCCACCGTATATGCTAAAGTGGAAGACACTCGTTTACATTCTTTTAACTTATTTTTAAAATAATCATGTTTTAGAGCTAAATTTGTGGTGAAAAACTACATTACCCATGATGCTGTGCAGAAAAATTCCACCAATTAGAGCGTCACGGTGAGCAAATTGTGCCAAAAGAGCTCTTCAGCTCCGCCCACTCTCATGAATTGTTGTTAAATTGTATAGAGTTCACTATTATCATAATTAATTAGACATGCCTTTCGATTGGTTAAACTTAATTTAACCATTAAAATGAAGTATGGAAAAATTTAAAACAGAAAATACAGAATACAGAAAAATTAAAAAGAAAAAAAAGGATTTGGGGGGAAAATAAAATAAAACGTAGAAATAAGAAAAGAAAAAAAGAAAAAATATAACAGATTTCATAGGGCCCTAAAAATGTGTTTTATTGTAAAGAAAATGTACGAATTGTTGTTAAATTGTATAAGTTTCATGATTTCAACTAATTAGATATGGTTTTTGATTACCAACATTTAATTTAGGCTAACCATTAAAATAGAGTATGGGAAATTTAAAACAAAAAAAATACAGAAAAGTTAAAATGGGAAAGGATGGAATTTGGGAAAAAATAAAAAACATTATAATTGATTGTATATGCTTCTGTTGAAGCCACTCATTTGTATAATTGTAACTTATTTTTAAAATAATCATGTTTAACAACTGAATTTGTGGAGAAAAACTACATTACCCATGATGCTGAGCAGAAAGTTCTGCAACACAAATCTGTCATATAGGCCACATAAAACTACAACGAGAACATTATAATAATTCTGTGCACGACTTGTTTTTCTAATCAGGCTCTCAAAATTATATAAAAATTTGGATTTAGATTAATCAGTAATCGGCCTAAACTTTAATATCGGTGCATGCCTAAATAAAAGTTTGTAATGTTGTGATTCACTCTGTAGCCACATGGTTTGATTCATAACGTATAACGCTTTAACAAAGCCCTTGAATGGAGAAAATCATCTGAAATGTGGCTGTTGTTTGAGGCCATGGAACAAATAAAGGCAAGCGTTAGTCCTGCCCGAAAGACAAAACACCCCGCGAGCGAGAGCCAACGAGGCCATACATCAGGATATTCCTGGAGGACAGTGGCATATAAAGCAGCACATCTGGGCCACGAGACTAATACACACGGTCTTCAGTAAAGTGCTGACGCCAATAACAGCGCCGTATTCCTGCGGGACGCACTCGAGCTGTGATTACTGCACCAGGAAAACACCAAGAGCTGCTTCATATGACTTTCTAAGTGACCTCTGAAGAATCTCAGGGGTCTGACGGGATTACATGTGTTACATTCAATAAAGACACGCTCTCAGTGTCACGGACACAGCACACACGGCTCTGCCTTTACACACACAATCAACATATTCACCAGATTATTAGGTATTAGATTGATGAAACACATGTGGCAGGATTTTTTAGTCCCTGGATATTTGATCTAATAAAACATCACAGTAAAGAGGACATTATGATTATTCTGAGTGAGATATTCTTTACATTAGGGATGCACTGATATTAAAATTCTTGGCCGAAACTGAAAAAGAGGAAACAAAGGCCGAAAACCGAAACACAGAAAGAAATTATGCCAATTATTAGTACCATTGCATTTATGGCTATGACTGTGTACTAACTTTACTAAAATCAAGGCATTGCAATTGATTTATTCTTTGAAACGTTAATATTAATTTATGCAATTACAAATTATGCCAATATTTATTTAGCACATTGCAACAATGCACAGTATAAAATTAAATTCAAACTAAAATGTTTAATTTGACCCCACTCATGTACACATTAAATGATAATGTACAGTCCTACTGGCCTGCAGAAAGGTTTTAAAATGATATGTTCTCTAAGTGCATTTAGCTCAAGTGCATTTACATTTTTTCTCTGTATGACTACTACAAGAAAGTGCATTCAGAAGAAGTGCAACAGCTTAAAGATTAGGGGAGTAACGGCTCACAAAATTCACAGTTCGGTACGTTTCCGATAGAGCAAAAAGAAAGAAATTCCAGAGAAATTTCCTTGATTTTTAATTAAAACATCATAAAGTATGATAATTTTTTACTTTGAGCAATGATGGAGCTATGCTTGACTCTTCTTAGGAGCATATAAAACAAAAAAACAGCTCCTTGAAAAAACAAAAAAGGAAATGTAATATGTCGTAGTTATAAACAAAGGTTTCTTTTTATTTCAGATTAACATTTGAGGGCAGCAATTTTATTCATAATGTCGAAATAAAACCGACGTAACGTTACTTGAAAGCATTGTAGCCTAACTTATACTATTCCTGCCACAATTCCATGGTGACAGTGAGTTACTACAGTAAACCCATGGTGACAGTGAGTTACTACAGTAAACCCATGGTGACAGTGAGTTACTACAGTAAACCCATGGTTACAGTGAGTGTTACTAGGGTAAACCCATGGTTACAGTGAGTGTACTACGGTAAACCCATGGTTACAGTGAGTATTGGTGACAGTGAGTGTTACTACGGTAAACCCATGGTTACAGTGAGTGTTACTACGGTAAACCCATGGTGACAGTGAGTGTTACTACAGTAAACCCATGGTGACAGTGAGTTACTACAGTAAACCCATGGTTACAGTGAGTGTTACTAGGGTAAACCCATGGTTACAGTGAGTGTACTACGGTAAACCCATGGTTACAGTGAGTATTGGTGACAGTGAGTGTTACTACGGTAAACCCATGGTTACAGTGAGTGTTACTACGGTAAACCCATGGTGACAGTGAGTTACTACAGTACAGTGAGTGTACTACGGTAAACCCATGGTTACAGTGAGTATTGGTGACAGTGAGTGTTACTACGGTAAACCCATGGTTACAGTGAGTGTTACTACGGTAAAACCATGGTTACAGTGAGTGTTACTACAGTAAACCCATGGTTACAGTAAACCCATTGTTACAGTGAGTGTTACTACAGTAAACCCATGGTTACAGTGAGTGTTACTACAGTAAACCCATGGTGACAGTGAGTGTTACTACAGTAAACCCATGGTGACAGTAAGTGTTACTACAGTAAACCCATGGTGACAGTGAGTGTACTACAGTAAACCCATGGTTACAGTGAGTGTTACTACGGTAAACCCATGGTGACAGTGAGTGTTACTACAGTAAACCCATGGTGACAGTGAGTGTTACTACAGTAAACCCATGGTGACAGTGAGTGTTACTACAGTAAACCCATGGTGACAGTGAGTGTACTACAGTAAACCCATGGTGACAGTGAGTGTTACTACAGTAAACCCATGGTGACAGTGAGTGTTACTACAGTAAACCCATGGTGACAGTGAGTGTTACTACAGTAAACCCATGGTGACAGTGAGTGTACTACAGTAAACCCATGGTGACAGTGAGTGTACTACAGTAAACCCATGGTGACAGTGAGTGTTACTACAGTAAACCCATGGTGACAGTGAGTGTTACTACAGTAAACCCATGGTGACAGTGAGTGTACTACAGTAAACCCAGTGAGTGTACTACAGTAAACCCATGGTGACAGTGAGTGTTACTACAGTAAACCCATGGTGACAGTGAGTGTTACTACAGTAAACCCATGGTGACAGTGAGTGTACTACAGTAAACCCATGGTGACAGTGAGTGTACTACAGTAAACCCATGGTTACAGTGACTGTTACTACAGTAAACCCATGGTGACAGTGAGTGTTACTACAGTAAACCCATGGTTACAGTGAGTGTTACTACAGTAAACCCATGGTGACAGTGAGTGTACTACAGTAAACCCATGGTGACAGTGAGTGTTACAGTGAGTGTTACTACAGTAAACCCATGGTGACAGTGAGTTACTAAAGTAAACCCATGGTTACAGTGAGTGTTACTACGGTAAACCCATGGTGACAGTGAGTGTTACTACAGTAAACCCATGGTGACAGTGAGTGTACTACAGTAAACCCATGGTGACAGTGAGTGTTACTACAGTAAACCCATGGTGACAGTGAGTGTACTACAGTAAACCCATGGTGACAGTGAGTGTTACTACAGTAAACCCATGGTGACAGTGAGTGTTACAGTGAGTGTTACTACAGTAAACCCATGGTGACAGTGAGTTACTAAAGTAAACCCATGGTTACAGTGAGTGTTACTACGGTAAACCCATGGTGACAGTGAGTGTTACTACAGTAAACCCATGGTGACAGTGAGTGTTACTACAGGAAACCCATGGTGACAGTGAGTTACTAAAGTAAACCCATGGTGACAGTGAGTGTTACTACAGTAAACCCATGGTTACAGTGAGTGTTACTACAGTAAACCCATGGTGACAGTGAGTGTTACTACAGTAAACCCATGGTGACAGTGAGTTACTACAGTAAACCCATGGTTACAGTGAGTGTTACTACGGTAAACCCATGGTGACAGTGAGTTACTACAGTAAACCCAGTGAGTGTACTACAGTAAACCCATGGTGACAGTGAGTGTTACTACAGTAAACCCATGGTGACAGTGAGTTACTACAGTAAACCCATGGTTACAGTGAGTGTTACTACGGTAAACCCATGGTGACAGTGAGTGTACTACAGTAAACCCAGTGAGTGTACTACAGTAAACCCATGGTGACAGTGAGTGTTACTACAGTAAACCCATGGTGACAGTGAGTGTTACTACAGTAAACCCATGGTGACAGTGAGTGTACTACAGTAAACCCATGGTGACAGTGAGTGTACTACAGTAAACCCATGGTTACAGTGAGTGTTACTACAGTAAACCCATGGTGACAGTGAGTGTTACTACAGTAAACCCATGGTTACAGTGAGTGTTACTACAGTAAACCCATGGTGACAGTGAGTGTACTACAGTAAACCCATGGTGACAGTGAGTGTTACAGTGAGTGTTACTACAGTAAACCCATGGTGACAGTGAGTTACTAAAGTAAACCCATGGTTACAGTGAGTGTTACTACGGTAAACCCATGGTGACAGTGAGTGTTACTACAGTAAACCCATGGTGACAGTGAGTGTACTACAGTAAACCCATGGTGACAGTGAGTGTTACTACAGTAAACCCATGGTGACAGTGAGTGTACTACAGTAAACCCATGGTGACAGTGAGTGTTACTACAGTAAACCCATGGTGACAGTGAGTGTTACAGTGAGTGTTACTACAGTAAACCCATGGTGACAGTGAGTTACTAAAGTAAACCCATGGTTACAGTGAGTGTTACTACGGTAAACCCATGGTGACAGTGAGTGTTACTACAGTAAACCCATGGTGACAGTGAGTGTTACTACAGGAAACCCATGGTGACAGTGAGTTACTAAAGTAAACCCATGGTGACAGTGAGTGTTACTACAGTAAACCCATGGTTACAGTGAGTGTTACTACAGTAAACCCATGGTGACAGTGAGTGTTACTACAGTAAACCCATGGTGACAGTGAGTTACTACAGTAAACCCATGGTTACAGTGAGTGTTACTACGGTAAACCCATGGTGACAGTGAGTTACTACAGTAAACCCATGGTTACAGTGAATGTTACTAGGGTAAACCCATGGTTACAGTGAGTGTACTACGGTAAACCCATGGTTACAGTGAGTATTGGTGACAGTGAGTGTTACTACGGTAAACCCATGGTTACAGTGAGTGTTACTACGGTAAACCCATGGTGACAGTGAGTTACTACAGTAAACCCATGGTTACAGTGAGTGTTACTAGGGTAAACCCATGGTTACAGTGAGTGTACTACGGTAAACCCATGGTTACAGTGAGTATTGGTGACAGTGAGTGTTACTACGGTAAACCCATGGTTACAGTGAGTGTTACTACGGTAAAACCATGGTTACAGTGAGTGTTACTACAGTAAACCCATGGTTACAGTAAACCCATTGTTACAGTGAGTGTTACTACAGTAAACCCATGGTTACAGTGAGTGTTACTACAGTAAACCCATGGTGACAGTGAGTGTTACTACAGTAAACCCATGGTGACAGTAGGTGTTACTACAGTAAACCCATGGTGACAGTGAGTGTACTACAGTAAACCCATGGTGACAGTGAGTGTTACTACAGTAAACCCATGGTGACAGTGAGTGTTACTACAGTAAACCCATGGTGACAGTGAGTGTACTACAGTAAACCCATGGTGACAGTGAGTGTTACTACAGTAAACCCATGGTGACAGTGAGTGTTACTACAGTAAACCCATGGTGACAGTGAGTGTACTACAGTAAACCCATGGTGACAGTGAGTGTTACTACAGTAAACCCATGGTGACAGTGAGTGTACTACAGTAAACCCATGGTTACAGTGAGTGTACTACAGTAAACCCATGGTGACAGTGAGTGTTACTACAGTAAACCCATGGTGACAGTGAGTGTTACTACAGTAAACCCATGGTGACAGTGAGTGTACTACAGTAAACCCATGGTGACAGTGCGTGTACTACAGTAAACCCATGGTTACAGTGAGTGTTACTACAGTAAACCCATGGTGACAGTGAGTGTTACTACAGTAAACCCATGGTTACAGTGAGTGTTACTACAGTAAACCCATGGTGACAGTGAGTGTTACTACAGTAAACCCATGGTTACAGTGAGTGTTACTACAGTAAACCCATGGTGACAGTAAGTGTTACTACAGTAAACCCATGGTGACAGTGAGTGTTACTACAGTAAACCCATGGTGACAGTGAGTGTACTACAGTAAACCCATGGTGACAGTGAGTGTACTACAGTAAACCCATGGTGACAGTGAGTGTTACTACAGTAAACCCATGGTGACAGTGAGTGTTACTACAGTAAACCCATGGTGACAGTGAGTGTACTACAGTAAACCCAGTGAGTGTACTACAGTAAACCCATGGTGACAGTGAGTGTTACTACAGTAAACCCATGGTGACAGTGAGTGTTACTACAGTAAACCCATGGTGACAGTGAGTGTACTACAGTAAACCCATGGTGACAGTGAGTGTACTACAGTAAACCCATGGTTACAGTGACTGTTACTACAGTAAACCCATGGTGACAGTGAGTGTTACTACAGTAAACCCATGGTTACAGTGAGTGTTACTACAGTAAACCCATGGTGACAGTGAGTGTACTACAGTAAACCCATGGTGACAGTGAGTGTTACAGTGAGTGTTACTACAGTAAACCCATGGTGACAGTGAGTTACTAAAGTAAACCCATGGTTACAGTGAGTGTTACTACGGTAAACCCATGGTGACAGTGAGTGTTACTACAGTAAACCCATGGTGACAGTGAGTGTACTACAGTAAACCCATGGTGACAGTGAGTGTTACTACAGTAAACCCATGGTGACAGTGAGTGTACTACAGTAAACCCATGGTGACAGTGAGTGTTACTACAGTAAACCCATGGTGACAGTGAGTGTTACAGTGAGTGTTACTACAGTAAACCCATGGTGACAGTGAGTTACTAAAGTAAACCCATGGTTACAGTGAGTGTTACTACGGTAAACCCATGGTGACAGTGAGTGTTACTACAGTAAACCCATGGTGACAGTGAGTGTTACTACAGGAAACCCATGGTGACAGTGAGTTACTAAAGTAAACCCATGGTGACAGTGAGTGTTACTACAGTAAACCCATGGTTACAGTGAGTGTTACTACAGTAAACCCATGGTGACAGTGAGTGTTACTACAGTAAACCCATGGTGACAGTGAGTTACTACAGTAAACCCATGGTTACAGTGAGTGTTACTACGGTAAACCCATGGTGACAGTGAGTTACTACAGTAAACCCATGGTTACAGTGAATGTTACTAGGGTAAACCCATGGTTACAGTGAGTGTACTACGGTAAACCCATGGTTACAGTGAGTATTGGTGACAGTGAGTGTTACTACGGTAAACCCATGGTTACAGTGAGTGTTACTACGGTAAACCCATGGTGACAGTGAGTTACTACAGTAAACCCATGGTTACAGTGAGTGTTACTAGGGTAAACCCATGGTTACAGTGAGTGTACTACGGTAAACCCATGGTTACAGTGAGTATTGGTGACAGTGAGTGTTACTACGGTAAACCCATGGTTACAGTGAGTGTTACTACGGTAAAACCATGGTTACAGTGAGTGTTACTACAGTAAACCCATGGTTACAGTAAACCCATTGTTACAGTGAGTGTTACTACAGTAAACCCATGGTTACAGTGAGTGTTACTACAGTAAACCCATGGTGACAGTGAGTGTTACTACAGTAAACCCATGGTGACAGTAGGTGTTACTACAGTAAACCCATGGTGACAGTGAGTGTACTACAGTAAACCCATGGTGACAGTGAGTGTTACTACAGTAAACCCATGGTGACAGTGAGTGTTACTACAGTAAACCCATGGTGACAGTGAGTGTACTACAGTAAACCCATGGTGACAGTGAGTGTTACTACAGTAAACCCATGGTGACAGTGAGTGTTACTACAGTAAACCCATGGTGACAGTGAGTGTACTACAGTAAACCCATGGTGACAGTGAGTGTTACTACAGTAAACCCATGGTGACAGTGAGTGTACTACAGTAAACCCATGGTTACAGTGAGTGTACTACAGTAAACCCATGGTGACAGTGAGTGTTACTACAGTAAACCCATGGTGACAGTGAGTGTTACTACAGTAAACCCATGGTGACAGTGAGTGTACTACAGTAAACCCATGGTGACAGTGCGTGTACTACAGTAAACCCATGGTTACAGTGAGTGTTACTACAGTAAACCCATGGTGACAGTGAGTGTTACTACAGTAAACCCATGGTTACAGTGAGTGTTACTACAGTAAACCCATGGTGACAGTGAGTGTTACTACAGTAAACCCATGGTTACAGTGAGTGTTACTACAGTAAACCCATGGTGACAGTAAGTGTTACTACAGTAAACCCATGGTGACAGTGAGTGTACTACAGTAAACCCATGGTGACAGTGAGTGTTACAGTGAGTGTTACTACAGTAAACCCATGGTGACAGTGAGTGTTACAGTGAGTGTTACTACAGTAAACCCATGGTGACAGTGAGTTACTAAAGTAAACCCATGGTTACAGTGCGTGTTGCTACAGTAAACCCATGGTGACAGTGAGTGTTACTACAGTAAACCCATGGTGACAGTGAGTGTTACTACAGTAAACCCATGGTGACAGTGAGTGTACTACAGTAAACCCATGGTGACAGTGAGTGTTACTACAGTAAACCCATGGTGACAGTGAGTGTACTACAGTAAACCCATGGTGACAGTGAGTGTTACAGTGAGTGTTACTACAGTAAACCCATGGTGACAGTGAGTTACTAAAGTAAACCCATGGTGACAGTGAGTGTTACTACAGTAAACCCATGGTGACAGTGAGTGTACTACAGTAAACCCATGGTGACAGTGAGTGTTACTACAGTAAACCCATGGTGACAGTGAGTGTACTACGGTAAACCCATGGTGACAGTGAGTGTTACAGTGAGTGTTACTACAGTAAACCCATGGTGACAGTGAGTTACTAAAGTAAACCCATGGTTACAGTGAGTGTTACTACAGTAAACCCATGGTGACAGTGAGTGTACTACAGTAAACCCATGGTGACAGTGAGTGTACTACAGTAAACCCATGGTGACAGTGAGTGTTACAGTGAGTGTTACTACAGTAAACCCATGGTGACAGTGAGTTACTAAAGTAAACCCATGGTTACAGTGAGTGTTACTACGGTAAACCCATGGTGACAGTGAGTGTTACTACAGTAAACCCATGGTGACAGTGAGTGTTACTACAGTAAACCCATGGTGACAGTGAGTGTTACAGTGAGTGTTACTACAGTAAACCCATGGTGACAGTGAGTTACTAAAGTAAACCCATGGTTACAGTGAGTGTTACTACGGTAAACCCATGGTGACAGTGAGTGTTACTACGGTAAACCCATGGTTACAGTGAGTGTTACTACAGTAAACCCATGGTTACAGTGAGTGTACTACAGTAAACCCATGGTGACAGTGAGTGTTACTACAGTAAACCCATGGTTACAGTGAGTGTAATACAGTAAACCCATGGTTACAGTGAGTGTACTACAGTAAACCCATGGTGACAGTGAGTGTTACTACAGTAAACCCATGGTTACAGTGAGTGTACTACAGTAAACCCATGGTGACAGTGAGTGTTACTACAGTAAACCCATGGTTACAGTGAGTGTACTACAGTAAACCCATGGTGACAGTGAGTGTACTACAGTAAACCCATGGTGACAGTGAGTGTTACTACAGTAAACCCATGGTTACAATGAGTGTACTACAGTAAACCCATGGTGACAGTGAGTGTACTACAGTAAACCCATGGTGACAGTGAGTGTTACTACAGTAAACCCATGGTTACAGTGAGTGTACTACAGTAAACCCATGGTTACAGTGAGTGTTACTACAGTAAACCCATGGTTACAGTGAGTGTACTACAGTAAACCCATGGTTACAGTGAGTGTTTGTTACTACAGTAAACCCATGGTGACAGTGAGTGTTACTACAGTAAACCCATGGTTACAGTGAGTTACTACAGTAAACCCATGGTTACAGTGAGTGTACTACAGTAAACCCATGGTGACAGTGAGTGTACTACAGTAAACCCATGGTGACAGTGAGTGTTACTACAGTAAACCCATGGTGACAGTGAGTGTACTACAGTAAACCCATGGTGACAGTGAGTGTTACTACAGTAAACCCATGGTGACAGTGAGTGTACTACAGTAAACCCATGGTGACAGTGAGTGTTACAGTGAGTGTTACTACAGTAAACCCATGGTGACAGTGAGTTACTAAAGTAAACCCATGGTGACAGTGAGTGTTACTACAGTAAACCCATGGTGACAGTGAGTGTACTACAGTAAACCCATGGTGACAGTGAGTGTACTACAGTAAACCCATGGTGACAGTGAGTGTTACTACAGTAAACCCATGGTGACAGTGAGTGTACTACAGTAAACCCATGGTGACAGTGAGTGTTACTACAGTAAACCCATGGTGACAGTGAGTGTACTACAGTAAACCCATGGTGACAGTGAGTGTTACAGTGAGTGTTACTACAGTAAACCCATGGTGACAGTGAGTTACTAAAGTAAACCCATGGTGACAGTGAGTGTTACTACAGTAAACCCATGGTGACAGTGAGTGTACTACAGTAAACCCATGGTGACAGTGAGTGTTACTACAGTAAACCCATGGTGACAGTGAGTGTACTACGGTAAACCCATGGTGACAGTGAGTGTTACAGTGAGTGTTACTACAGTAAACCCATGGTGACAGTGAGTTACTAAAGTAAACCCATGGTTACAGTGAGTGTTACTACAGTAAACCCATGGTGACAGTGAGTGTACTACAGTAAACCCATGGTGACAGTGAGTGTACTACAGTAAACCCATGGTGACAGTGAGTGTTACAGTGAGTGTTACTACAGTAAACCCATGGTGACAGTGAGTTACTAAAGTAAACCCATGGTTACAGTGAGTGTTACTACGGTAAACCCATGGTGACAGTGAGTGTTACTACAGTAAACCCATGGTGACAGTGAGTGTTACTACAGTAAACCCATGGTGACAGTGAGTGTTACAGTGAGTGTTACTACAGTAAACCCATGGTGACAGTGAGTTACTAAAGTAAACCCATGGTTACAGTGAGTGTTACTACGGTAAACCCATGGTGACAGTGAGTGTTACTACGGTAAACCCATGGTTACAGTGAGTGTTACTACAGTAAACCCATGGTTACAGTGAGTGTACTACAGTAAACCCATGGTGACAGTGAGTGTTACTACAGTAAACCCATGGTTACAGTGAGTGTAATACAGTAAACCCATGGTTACAGTGAGTGTACTCCAGTAAACCCATGGTGACAGTGAGTGTTACTACAGTAAACCCATGGTTACAGTGAGTGTACTACAGTAAACCCATGGTGACAGTGAGTGTTACTACAGTAAACCCATGGTTACAGTGAGTGTACTACAGTAAACCCATGGTGACAGTGAGTGTACTACAGTAAACCCATGGTGACAGTGAGTGTTACTACAGTAAACCCATGGTTACAGTGAGTGTACTACAGTAAACCCATGGTGACAGTGAGTGTACTACAGTAAACCCATGGTGACAGTGAGTGTTACTACAGTAAACCCATGGTTACAGTGAGTGTACTACAGTAAACCCATGGTTACAGTGAGTGTTACTACAGTAAACCCATGGTTACAGTGAGTGTACTACAGTAAACCCATGGTTACAGTGAGTGTTTGTTACTACAGTAAACCCATGGTGACAGTGAGTGTTACTACAGTAAACCCATGGTTACAGTGAGTTACTACAGTAAACCCATGGTTACAGTGAGTGTACTACAGTAAACCCATGGTGACAGTGAGTGTACTACAGTAAACCCATGGTGACAGTGAGTGTTACTACAGTAAACCCATGGTGACAGTGAGTGTACTACAGTAAACCCATGGTGACAGTGAGTGTTACTACAGTAAACCCATGGTGACAGTGAGTGTACTACAGTAAACCCATGGTGACAGTGAGTGTTACAGTGAGTGTTACTACAGTAAACCCATGGTGACAGTGAGTTACTAAAGTAAACCCATGGTGACAGTGAGTGTTACTACAGTAAACCCATGGTGACAGTGAGTGTACTACAGTAAACCCATGGTGACAGTGAGTGTTACTACAGTAAACCCATGGTGACAGTGAGTGTACTACGGTAAACCCATGGTGACAGTGAGTGTTACAGTGAGTGTTACTACAGTAAACCCATGGTGACAGTGAGTTACTAAAGTAAACCCATGGTTACAGTGAGTGTTACTACGGTAAACCCATGGTGACAGTGAGTGTTACTACAGTAAACCCATGGTGACAGTGAGTGTTACTACAGTAAACCCATGGTGACAGTGAGTGTTACAGTGAGTGTTACTACAGTAAACCCATGGTGACAGTGAGTTACTAAAGTAAACCCATGGTGACAGTGAGTGTTACTACGGTAAACCCATGGTTACAGTGAGTGTTACTACAGTAAACCCATGGTTACAGTGAGTGTACTACAGTAAACCCATGGTGACAGTGAGTGTTACTACAGTAAACCCATGGTTACAGTGAGTGTACTACGGTAAACCCATGGTTACAGTGAGTGTAATACAGTAAACCCATGGTTACAGTGAGTGTACTACAGTAAACCCATGGTGACAGTGAGTGTACTACAGTAAACCCATGGTGACAGTGAGTGTTACTACAGTAAACCCATGGTTACAGTGAGTGTACTACAGTAAACCCATGGTGACAGTGAGTGTACTACAGTAAACCCATGGTGACAGTAAGTGTACTACAGTAAACCCATGGTGACAGTGAGTGTACTACAGTAAACCCATGGTGACAGTGAGTGTTACTACAGTAAACCCATGGTTACAGTGAGTGTACTACAGTAAACCCATGGTTACAGTAAGTGTTACTACAGTAAACCCATGGTTACAGTGAGTGTACTACAGTAAACCCATGGTTACAGTGAGTGTTTGTTACTACAGTAAACCCATGGTGACAGTGAGTGTTACTACAGTAAACCCATGGTTACAGTGAGTGTTACTACAGTAAACCCATGGTGACAGTGAGTGTTACTACAGTAAACCCATGGTTACAGTGAGTGTACTACAGTAAACCCATGGTTACAGTGAGTTACTACAGTAAACCCATGGTTACAGTGAGTGTACTACAGTAAACCCATGGTGATGTTGCTGATCTGTGGACCCTGAATAGTTCATTCAAGGCACAATGTTTCTTCCTGGTTTCCACGTCAGCGCTGTTTGATCTGTTAATAACGCAGAAATGTGAATGCTTCTCACCAGATCTCGCAGCGATGTTATTACTTCAGTGGCGATTTCAAATGCTTTCTTTACTGGATGTCTCAGCACTGTGTAACAGTGTCGCTTGATCGAGATCGGCTCGCGCTGCATTGGTCCTGACTGATAAACGGTCCGTGAAACACACAATAACGAGTAGCGCAGTTTCGTTCTGCTTTCGTTATGTTTACCATTTGATGTTGGGCAATGTTGTCGTGGTCGCGCCATCGCGCGCTTGCCACGCGCCTTTGAAATAACGAAATTTTGGTCGGCAGGAAAAATGGTCCAACGAACCGGTTTCTGTTTGCATCATCACAACATTTCGGCCGTATTGTTTCGGTGATAAAAGTCTTTCGGCCGAAAACCGAAAATGCCCTTTTGGGCCATTTTCGGACGAAAATTTTTGGTGGTCGAATATTCGGTGCATCCCTACTTTAAATATAACTTGTCGGAAAATAAAGAATCTAAATCTCACATACACAATCTTTTAAATAAGCTTGTATTAAAATCACATTGACAATAAGCACTATTAAGTTCAAGCTTAACATGCTGATCAATCTTGCTTTTTGATCAACAGCTGGCCAATCTGAGGAAAGCCCATTTGCAGTGTGTTTCTGGCGAGTGTGTGTGGTGCTCTGGGTCTTACTGTGGAAACTGGGTCTTGAGTGTGTTCATGCACTGTCGTGTGGGACGCAGATGCTCGATGAACCGGCCCAGACCTCTGTGTTCTGCCCTGCACATCTTCAGCTTACTCTCCTGCTTATCTGGAAGACAGAAAACATGCATTACTGAGAGACTGCTTTATTTATGAAACAATAATACTATTATTACACGGCTCTGTGGAATACTTGATTCTGATTGGTCAATCGCTGCATCCGCTGAGAACAGAAACACACACTCATGGTCACTGAAGTCTGCAGCGCTACACACTCGCTAGCAACGGTTTTTCTTCATAGAAATTTTGCGCTTGGTGAGCTAATAAAATGTAAAAACTCAGTCAAATCAAATTTTGTTTAGTTATTTAATAATGCCATGCAGTATCGAGGACTCGCTCTCTCGTTTCATACAAATACAGATGCTGCCATTTTGTGACTATTGTTTTGTAACTGTTGGATTATGAGATACAAACAGGTACGATTTTAAAACCGTTTAATCTGAAATCAATATCTCTTATCCCCATAATTATTTATGTGTTGAAATGCTGTGTAATAAGTGTTATGACTGTATACCGTATCTCTTAAATGTCCGTCTAGTTTGAACTCGCCGCTGAAACTGCTCTCTCCGCGCAAGCTCTGCATTTAAAGAGCTAATTCAATATTTCAATTCAAATCAATATTTCATATCTAATTATTTACTTATGTGGCAAGTATCCGTGTAATATGCAGGATAATATACAGGTCCTTCTCAAAAAATTAGCATATTGTGATAAAGTTCATTATTTTCCATAATGTAATGATAAAAATTAAACTTTCATATATTTTAGATTCATTGCACACCTACTGAAATATTTCAGGTGTTTTATTGTTTTAATACTGATGATTTTGGCATACAGCTCATGATATCCCAAAATTCCTGTCTCAAAAAATTTGCATATTTCATCCCACCAATAAAAGAAGTGTTTGTAATACAAAAAAAAAAGAGTCAACCTTCAAATAATTATGTTCAGTTATGCACTCAATACTTGGTCGGGAATCCTTTTGCAGAAATGACTGCTTTAATGCGGCGTGGCATGGAGGCAATCAGCCTGTGGCACTGCTGAGGTGTTCTGGAGGCCCAGGATGCTTCGAGAGCAGCCTTAAGCTCATCCAGAGTGTTGGGTCTTGCGTCTCTCAACTTTCTCTTCAC